>OU426978.1:98832482-98879982 GCA_911387785.2 Aelia acuminata
TAGTTAGCTTTTTAATGGTGTAATCCATGATACAATTGCACTTCACCTTTTAAGTCTAAAAAAAGTTTTTCTGATGAAAAACACGTCAGAGAATGTCACTACTGCTGGGGCAATGAGGAAGCGCGCTAGAGCCTGCATCCAAAATAATGGATGCCGAACTTCCCATGAGTTAGAGTTAGTTTTACTTTTTTAAGACTAGAAAGAACAATGTAAAAATTCTAAATAACATAAAAATGGTAATAATAATCTAAAATTAAAAAAAACTCCTAGGTTTAAATTTAAAAAATACTGTAACACTTATGTGGGTAACAAATATTTATTTAACTGAAATATACAGTTATCACTATGCCAACGAATTATTACAACTTAAACAATTGAGCAGGTTACAAAATTGATAACTGAATCACACTCAATCATATGACTTAAGCAACACAGTCAAGACACAGACTTCGACTAACTAACTCGTTCAGTCTCTGCCCCTTATATATATCGTAAATAGTGGGGCCTGGAATATTCTAGAACAATGTCGGCAGTTCTCCGCCATCCCGGAATGATCTAGACAAAAACAGTTTGTTCCAACCGCTTATTTTGTTCCAACAAGCGGTCCGGGAGGTTACGCCATATGTTTTTTTTATTTGCTTATCGATTTAACGTTACACTGCCCCCTCCTTAGAGACATTCCTCCTGGATGTCTTCTTCTCCATGCGTGTCTGCTCCTTAGGTCGAACGAAAGGTCTCTTCCGTAATCCGCTGCACCTGTTCTTCTTCGTGGTTCCTTGCATTCGGCGCCAAGCGATGATTATGAACGATAATGGGCTTTCCTTTGGGGTACTTGAACACCCTGTAGACCAGATCGTTGATGTTCTTCTTAATCACGTATGGTCCCCGCCTTCCTTGTGGGTTGTAGAGCCAAGCAAGTACTCCTTCTTCATATCCACCCTGGTTGGCCCTGCTCCCGCTTTTTCTCCTCATCCGATCTCTGGCGACGTGCCTCTTATTGACAGCGATAGGGTGATATCGATTCTCTTCTCGAGGCAATGACGGATTGACGCCTTCAATCACCCTGTCTTTCTGCTTGTCTTTCAGCTCGCTCTTCGTAGCCGCGTGCCGAACCAACGAGGTAATCGACGCTGAAGTCTCAACCTTAGTGCCTTTTCGAAGAATACTTGAGTGATTATCCCTCGAGAGAAGTTTTACACTCTGTTCTACGATGGTTACCACACCGGCTGGTCCCCGACTCCGCAAGGGCAGCACCTCTCCACTAATCTTGACAATCCTCCGTTCAAGGTCGAGCTGAAAGCCATACGCGTTCATAAGGTCCATCCCGAGGATTACATCTTCTTCGATGTCAGCCACTAGGACCGAGTGTGAGACACGGCTTGAGCCTAACTGTAACTTTACCTCGGTTTCCCCGAATACCTTGGCTTCTTCTCCGGGCGCAGTCCTCAGCTGCCATCTGGAGGGCGTCAGTCGTTTCTTGCCAGCCACACTTGAAGAGACTATAGTCTTCGTCGCTCCAGTGTCAATCAGCATCATGAGCCTCTTGCCGTTGACGCTGCCATTCACATATGCGCTGTCGTCTCGGTGTCCCAAGGAGGTTACCATTATTGGTGAAACACCTTGGTGACTGCCCCGGGAAGCTTTTATCCTCCGGGTATTGGCGTGTCTTATTTTTCCTGTGTCAGGAGCGACCTTTCCTTTGCAGGATCCCCTAATGTGTCCGAGCTCCCCACAGCTCCAGCACCGTACGGGTCTCCTTTTACGGAATTGTAGGACTTTTAAAACCTCCAAAACAAGATTCTCCAAGTCCGTAGTTATTGCCGGCTCCCCGCAGTTCCTACACCGGAAGGGTCTTCTCTGCGAGTCTAAAGCCTTCGCAACCCCTGAGAGAACACCTTCTAGGTCTCCATGGTTCACCTTATCACGGTCGGTGGTACGCCTGGTCTGGACACATCCATAGCTACGAGAAGCCTCGGTAGCCGCCTCAAACTCCAATGCTATGGTTAGTGCATCCACCAACAATTTAGGGCGAGCTAGCCGCACCGCGCTCTGAAGCTCCAAGTCCCTTAAGCCGTCGACGAATGCTTGGACTGCTAAGCACTCCAACAAACTTTCTGGGGCTGTTGGATAAGCCAGTCTTATTATCCTGGCAACGTCCGCCTCGAACTCTTGAATAGTCTCGGCTGCCTTCTGCTTCCTGGTCTTCAGCTGGGACCGATATACCTGTTCGAGGTGGGCGTGGCCAAACCGCATCTCCAGCCGGCTCACTAGCTTGTTAAAATCGTATGCTTCGTCAGCATTGAGGGTCTGCAGGACATCCAGGGCTTCCCCTCGGAGGGCCACCGTTAGGGCAACTGCCTTATCTCTAGGAGACCACCCATTAGCACTAGCCGCAGCGTTAAACTGTTTCAGGTAATTCGATCAAGACGATTTACCATCAAATGTTGGTGGTTTTATCTTGACTCGGCTCTCCGTGGCTAGGGGTTCAAGTCTTTCCTCTTCTCTCATTTGCTGTTGGGTGATTCTTGCCAAGTTCAAGTCTTTCCTCTTCTCTCATTTGCTGTTGGGTGATCTGCTTTCTCACGGCTGCTTGAACTTTTTCTTCCAGCCTCCTTTCTAATTTTTCGAACTCTTCTTCTAACTCCACAGCCCTTGCTTCCTGTTGAGCCAATCTTTCATTAATCTCACATGAGAGGTTATTCAACCTGTCATTCATCTCGGCTGATCGGCTTGTCAACTTGTCATCCATTTCCGCTGGCATGTTGATCAATTTGTCATTTATTTCTACAGACAAATTGGTTAGTTTGTCGTTTATCTCAGCAGACTGGCTGGCCATCTTGTCGTTCAGCGAATTCACATTACTAGACAAATTGTTAAACTTTTCATTTATATCAGCAGACTGGTTCACCAATCTTTCATTTATTTCACCAGACAGGCTGCTCAATTTATCATTTATTTCAGCCGACAAAGTAGAATTTAGGTTGGATAACTTTTCATTAAGTTCAACCGACTGGCTTGCCAACTTGGCATTTATTTCACCAGTTTGGCTAGCTAATTTATCATTTAATTTAGTCAACTTTTCATTCATTTCTGCCGATTGTCTTGTTAATTTATCATTTATTTCTGCCGATTGACTTGTTAATTTATCATCTAATTTAACAAACATAGCCTTCATAGAGCTATCCTCAAACTCTACTGTTTCAGGATCTACTCCTTGACTAAAGTAATACTCACGTAACCGAGCCAATAAGATCGTCTTCGTACCTGTAGTGTCCAAGTCTTGCTCTTCTAATTCTCTCCGCAGCTCTGTAACTTTAAGTTCTGCAATTCGTTTACCTGGCATTTTTTTTTTTTAACCCCACACCTGACACCAGTTGTAACACTTATGTGGGTAACAAATATTTATTTAACTGAAATATACAGTTATCACAATGCCAACGAATTATTACAACTTAAACAATTGAGCAGGTTACAAAATTGATAACTTAATCACACACAATCATATGACTTAAGTGGGTAACAAATATTTATTTAACTGAAATATACAGTTATCACAATGCCAACGAATTATTACAACTTAAACAATTGAGCAGGTTACAAAATTGATAACTTAATCACACACAATCATATGACTTAAGCAACACAGTCAAGACACAGACTTCGACTAACTAACTTGTTCAGTCTCTGCCCCTTATATATATCGTAAATAGTGGGGCCTGGAATATTCTAGAACAATGTCGGCAGTTCTCCGCCATCACGGAATGATCTAGACAAAAACAGTTCGTTCCAACCGCTTATTTTGTTCCAACAAGCGGTCCGGGAGGTTACGCCATTTGTTTTTTTATTTGCTTATCGATTTAACGTTACAATACTTTCTTAAAAATAAATTAAACTTTTTTCTTCTCTCCTACTAAAATTTGAAAAATCCTACACAAAAAATGTTGAAGATAAGCCTGCATCCAAAGTAATGGAGGACATTTTGAACACGCACTGCAATAATCCATTTTAATATGGTTCTACAATAATAATATTATTTTTTATCTTCAACATTTTTTATGTAGGATTTTTCAAATTTTAGTAGAAGAGAAGAAAAAAGTTTAATTTATTTTAAAGAAAGTATTTTTTAAAATTTTAACTAAGGAGTTTTTTTTTTTTTTAATTTTAGATTACTATTACCCTTTTTATATTATTTAGTATTCATACTTTGTTCTTTCTAGACTTCAAGAGTAAAACTAAATCTAACTCATGGGAAGTTCGGCAACCATTACTTTGGATGCAGGCTCTAGCGCGCTTCCTCATTGCCCCAGCAGTGACATTCTCTAGCGTGTTTTTCATTAGAAAAACTTCTTTTAGACTTAAAAGGTGAAGTGCAATTGTATCGTGGATTACACCATTAAAAAGCTAACTAAATTCCTCACTTTTTAGTAAATTTGACAGCTTCTAAGGTGCTCCAGTGTGGAGTGAGGAATTTTCAAAAACTATTAAAAATTTAAGTTTTAATAAATGTTTTGTGTTTAGCGCGTTAAAAGTTAAAAGATTTCAAATAACTAGACCCATCTCATCTTCTCATCAATGTCTCGTAGGTGGCATAGTTCAAGACTTTGTGTTCGGCTGTTTCGGGTACTCCACAGGTAGGACACAGAGTATCAATATTCTTCCCATACTGGACGAGTTTTGTGCGGAAGCCACCGTGTCCAGTGAGTAATTGGGATATCCAATAATCAGGTTCTACCCATCTTGCTGCTAACCTGGCGCTGACGGTTGGAAAATATTTTCTCAGCGTAGCTCCCTTTGGTGTCGCTAACCATCTTTGATTCCATTGATCCAGGGTGTATTCGTGAATGATGTTCTTCCATCTGTGTGGTTCCTCATTGATCCTCGCATGTAGACACTCCGGTAAAACCACCGACCCTTCCCTCATCATTTTGTATCTAAACATGTCAAGGACTTGTGCTGCCTCGTGAGACATGACTTATAGGCCCTAGTGACTCGCAGCAGAGCCATTCGTTGAATCGTAGCCAACCTGCTCTTTTGCCGGTGCTACATTCACTTACCTATATATGAAATATATAGTAAGGGAAAGTATTGCGATCCTGAAAAATTCGACTTGTGGTTTTCAAGGAAATTTAAGTTTTGGGGCCCCCTGAGTCCAAATAACCAAGTCCCGCGAAATTGTATCTTTGTGTATATGTTAACAGACTACCTCAAAAACTATAAACCATACGAACCTGAAATTGGGTATTTGGTGTCTGTATATACCCGTGATTTGACAGCAACGTGATTTCATCAAAATTATTTATTTAATAACTGTTTAGGTTTTTTTCGGTTTTCTCTAAAACGGCTTTAACGTTTTTGAAAAAACTGGGTATTTGGCCTATTTATATGCCTGAGATTTCGCTGCAAAAATTTCTTCAAAATTGATTTATCGGAGGGGGCACTTTATTTTATATTTTTTCCCCCATTTTTAGGTTTTTGTTTTTTATTTTCTCAAAAATAGCTTAAACGATTTTGATTAAAATCGTCATGTTTAATGAGGTTCAATTATTCGTTATATCAAGTAAGCTTTATCATTATTAAAATGTTCTGAGGGGGCTTAAATAGGGAAGGGACCTTTTTGTTTTCCTATAGAGTACCTTTGTTTTTTATTCATATGGAGCAATTATCTGTCTCTCGTTTCACCTAAAAATAAGAAATGGCTAAATATGAAATATGAAAAGATCAAGTAAACATATACAGGAGAAAAAAAAAGAAAAATATTCCGTATATTCATAAAACACGTTGAGCTCACGCATGCGCAGTACGACTTTAATGATTATAATTAAACATGTTCCGTTCATTTAACGGAAATCATTTATTCCATTCATATTTCATGGGAACTATATGAAGCTTTCAACACCTATGTACACAGAGAATTATAAAATCGACCGACTTGGAGTATTAGGCCCATGTATATTCCATATATAGCCCCGGACGACTTTGTGATCCCAAGTGCTGAGCATGATACCTTGATACCCAATATACCTTGATACATTTTCAATAAATTAATTTCATATATTAATTACATATATTCCGTTTCTGGTAACCTCCACCCGCCTTAGAAAAGTGGTTAACCAGAAACGTAGCAGACCAGGTGGGTCTATCCTGAGCAGTCGCTCACCAGTTGCGGGTGTTCAATATTACACGGGCTGTTTTAGGCCCCTACAAAATAAAAATGTACCTAATAATAAATAAGTATTGAGGACTGTCAAGTTTTTCATCAATAATAATAATACTCTTTAACTTATGGGGAATAACAAGCAAATGTGGAAAAAGCTATTTTCTGTTAAGATGCCAAATGGCGTATAACACATTTATGAAAACCCGTTTATTTATACTCTTTGTAGGTAGGTAAGTGTGTGCTCGCACGAGATTTTTTTTCCTTGAATATAGTTTTTTCATTAATAAAGAATAAAGAATCTCTATCTTCATTTAAGAAAAAAGAATTATTCGTTTTACGTAATTTAACACGTTCACGCCGGGTCTATTTAATGCTGTTCGCTCTATCGGGCGGGAGCTATTCCATTTTATCCATATTTATCCATGCAGTATTGGCAATCCAGTAATAATAAAGTAAAATAAAAAAAAAAAATACTATCCTACTAGTTATGTTTATGATACGATATTAATTATAATTGTTATTAAAAATAAATGTTTATACGTTTATAAGTATATGAATATAAATACAAATAAATATTATAATAAATGAATTTACGTTAAATTTTCATTATTTTAATTTTCAGCTGTACTCTTGTCAGAAAATTAAATATTAAAATTGTGTAGAAACCAGAGCACGACTCTCAGGGAGGTATTCTTTTTCGGCAGTCAAAGTGTTAAAGATCTAATTATTCGGCAGAGGCGGCATTCTAGCGTGAGCCTCCGCTGGTACACACCGCCCGATGTGGCAGTCAAGTGTGAGCCACCGGTGGTAGACGCCGGCTTGAACCTGTTAAACAACAGAATTGGAGCCCCAGAATCCTAAATTTTTCAAACGCGTGACGCCACTCAAAATTTTCAAGACTGGTTTCGTTTTGTTTACTCGCGTGGTCTATGTTTCGATGATTGTATGAAATATTGATCCTTTCAACACCTTATTGAGGATAGCATTCTAACAAATATTGAATATAAAAAATAAATTATTTTTCGAGTTCAATTTGATTGAGAAGCGACGTTTTGTAGCTGCTTGTATTCCTTTCAGTAAACAGATAAGACATTATCCCCTCCCTAAGTAATCCTCCTGAAGGATATTATAGGGGGATATTTATTGAGGAGTAATTCGAGAAAAAAAATTATTATAAAAAAGCGCTTTTATTAAAAATAGAATATTTGCCTAATGAAAAAATGTATTTATTTAAACATTTAATAGCGATTTATACATTTTTAACAGACCTGGGCATTATTTTAAATAAAAGTATTTTAAATACAAATGAAAATACTTTTTTTTTATTTTAGTATTTTAGAATTAAAATAAAATAAATCACATGTTTATTTTCATTTTAATTCTAAAATACTCAAATAAAAAAAAAGTATTTTCATTTTAATTCTAAAATACTAAAATAAAAAAAAAGTATTTTCATTTGTATTTTAAATAATAAAATAAAATAAATCTTAAGTAGGTTGTTTGAAGTTGAACAATTTTCTTAATAGTATAGTGTAGTCCTTTGCACTAGAGTTACCACTCCTAAATATTGAGCAAGTATATTTATTTCAGTTTGATGTTGCTGTTTTTTTTTTTTTTTTATGGGGGGGGGGCGCAATTATTAAGATTGTACCGCTTCATCCGATTTCAACAAATTTTGTCACATTGGTGGTTTTTGATTATCTAAGTAGACGTCTAATGAATTCATTTCACATAAATGGTTTTATGCATAGGTTTTGGGGTGGAGGGTTAAATATTAACTTTTGACCCCCATATCCGATTTTCACGAAATATGTAACAAAGATTGTTCATAAGTCAAATAACAAGGCCAATTCCTCATCATTTTTATAAATAATAATAACTTTATAAATAAATAGGTTTTTTATAGGGGGGGGGGAGTTAATTGTAGACTTTTTACCAGTTTATTCGAAAGTGAAAAAATCGAAAATTATGCTAGAGCCATAAACGAAGGCATAAACAGGATCCCAATTTGGAAACAACACCAAAAGATCAAAAGAAAGTAAACTTAGTAAAATGTGTATGACTGGTACATTCAATAAAGTCGGTGATTATTTTTCCGGTTGAGGTTCGTTCGAAATTGGAGAGGAAATTCAGACAAGATTTGAGGTAAGAAATTCTAGCGATTAACGAAATTACTTGGCTCACGGCTTCTTCCTTAAAACTTACGAATTCGGGTTTACAAAAATATTATTCCTCCTGCGGTTCTTTAAGAATGTAAAACGTGCACGCTAACATTGAATGATGAGCAAGTGAGGTGATAGCAGACAGATGAATAAAATCGAAGTGTGAAATTGCAAAACAGTGGTGAACGAATTCCATAGAAATTAATGACAGTGACTAATGGAAAACGTCCGAAAGAAATAAGGGTTGAGAAGCAGTAGTTCGCATTAGGGCTGATTTGCTGAAATTCGTATTACACGGAGGTCGTTGGATGGTGTATGGGTAGCGAATAGTCTAAGGGATAGCCCAATTAGTTTAAATAGGTTCCGAATCAGATTGGTTCTGTAGAAAAAGAAATTTAATTTAATAATTTCAACAAAATGAAAGCCAAAATGAATTGAGTATCACATACATTACACCAAGCAAAGACTACCCAAAAAAAATAAATAAAAACTGTCGATTTATTAATCAATTGCAATATCGAAAAAAAAAAATGTATTTATTAATCAATCGCAATGCACTAGCTAACAGGTTTTAAAAGTATTTTGTATTTTCATTTTAATTTTTTTTATTTAAAATACAAAATACTTTTTTTATTTTGCATTTAAAATAATTTTATCGAAAAGTATTTTAAATGGTTTGAGGTTAAAATGCATTTTATTCAAATTTATTTTAAATACTTGCTATTTAAAATAAAGTATTTTAAAATAAAAATTAAAATAATTTTTGCCCAGCTGTGATTTTTAAGCATATTGTAAACTAAGCCCATCCGTGGCTCATCTTCGGTTTTTAGAACAACATAATCATCCTTCCGGGCTTAAAAAATAATTTTACAGTAGAATCTGAGGATTACAGTGGAATAAGAATATAGCCTTATTACCTATATCCTTCTGCAGAACAAATACTTTTCCGCGATAAGTCGTTTAACAGGTGTTCAAGCTTTCAAATGAATTTAGTTAAGATGAAATGGGGCAAGTGCCTTAATCAGTTATTTGTTATTATGTTGTTTTATTTCTAACTGTGCGGACTTCAGACCTTCTATCTGTAATCTACTATCTCACTTTGTTGCAAACCTTTTATCCCTCACCCCGATAGCAATTTATAGGATATAGAAAATTAAATATACTGTTGACTATTCAGCACCATATTTAATTTTCTTAAATAAATTTATTCTATAATAGAGTTTGAGTTTTAAATGCATTAAAAACAATTAGCTTAAAATTAGCCCTAGCATTGTTAATATTTTCTTAAGCTCGGTTGGAGTCGAACATTTTTTTCCCTATGACGCACTTAATGTTTTACTTTTTTCTCCAATTCACCTTCATTCAGGTAGTTAACGAAAAAATAAAAAATTGCGCCCTCCTTCTCAGAAAATTCCTGGATCCGGCACTGTATATCAGCGTTAAGTATCCTATCTGATAATATGAATCGACGATCTTCTAAGCTGGATAACCAAATATTTAATTGTATGCAATACAGATTTATAGTGTAAGGATGAATACTATTTGAGATTAGCTCTAGGAACTGTCAATAACATTTATTAATTTATTTCGTACTTTTGCAGGTTACTCAGCAGTATGCCTTCCATTTCTAACAATGGTGAATAAGCCAATGGGGCGTTTGTGCGATGTTAATGATAGTGGCTTGAATATGTTTTTTATAATATCATGTTATTTGTTATTAATTTAGTGATTAGAATTTTATTTTTGCCTGGGTTTGGAAGGATAATTCCCAGCGTTGAAAAATCCTTGACGCGTATAGATTTTCCAGTTTCCATGGTAACAGATACTGAAAGGAAGGGATGACTCTAATAATATATTCTTTTCCCCGATATTGATACAGTATGTTGAATCACGCAAAACTTGAATTAAATTATTGACAACATACTACTTACGAATTTATTTTTGAACAAATTATTCTGTTATAATAAACTAGCTTTTAAATATTTTATAACAAGTATTGATATTACATATTATATATATATATATATATATATATATATATATATATAAAGTACATAATCAGGTATTTTATATACTTATTATTGTCATGTATATATAATATATATATACATATAATATATATATTAAATATACATGACAATAATAAGTATATAAAATACCTGATTATGTACTTTTTGAAATAAATCCATTAAGCACCCCAACATAATAGCATACTTCACATGTAGGATACTTCCTGAAGAGTTGACTGCGTAGACGTCTTAAAGCTTTATTTCACAGCATGAGAAAACACAAAGTGCATTCACCAGTACTAATCGTAACGTGCTTTGAAATAAACATGGGCTGGTTATAAAATTTTATTGCCCAGCTTAAGTCCTATATTGCAGCTTATTTCGTAGACAATTTACTCGAAATAATTATTTATTAACAGCGTTTTACAGAGTTCACAAGAAACAAAGAAATCGTACCTACAGAAAACTTTACATTTATGATCTGAAACATTTTCATCTTTTTGAAAGTACAATAAGCTCTTTTTAATCCGCAGGTATAACTTGAAGTAAGCTTTATTGGAGTTGACTAAAAATTTATTTTAGTAAAAAAAATTATATAGCAATAAGTATCTATAATAAATAATAATGCGCTCCTACTTTTATGTTTAGGAACCGTATCTGAAGGTTTTTATTTTTAAATAAATAGATCTTTAAAATAGATTTTAAGATCTAATAAACATATTAAGATACTTATCTAATATTGGGGCTAATAAGTAAGACGTAGTATATAAAAAATTAAACCGACTTCGAAAACTAGAAACCAGTAGCAATAAATGCACTAAAAAGTAGGAAAAAATAATTACATTCGATTTTTATCAATACTCTACAGGATTGAAAATGGTAGAAATAAAGCGAAAAAGAATGCAATGAAAATCTTTTTCTTTAGATTTTTATGAATATACACTAACTGTTACCTGAAATGATGAAAATCAAATATTAAATACCATGTTAAATGAAGCTTAATCTTTTCGGAGTAGGCGAAAAATTGAAAATCTTCCTAATGACAGGTGTTACTGATAATGATTTTATTGGAATAAGGTTGAATAAGGTTAGAAATCAATAGATATGAAGGGTAGATGCAATGAAGCATGTAGAAGAATTTTAGGATTTTTGTAATTTCCTTTGTCAATAATTTTCAATTTCACGACTCCTCGAAAAAGAGTTGTATTTAACATGGTACCTATTTAATACTTTATTTTCATAATTGTTAATAACAGTTAGTGTATATCCGTAAAAATCAAATGAAAATGATTATTTTCATTGCATTTTATCGCTTTATTTATACAATTTTCAATTTTGTTGTGTATTCATAAAAATCGAAAGGTAATTATTTTATACTTTTTAGCGCATTTATTTTTACTGGTTACTAGTTTTCAAAGTACTAGTCTTTTTTTTTTATATAAAATGGTTTTTATTTCCTACTTTTTATTGGGGCAAGATATTTTGTAGATCGCCGTAGTTTGGATTCTAAAAAAATTTCTAAGTACTTCTTTGTATAAAATTAAAAAACAATTTTAACTTTTTTTCGGTATTATTCAAAGGTTAAAGTACTTTTAATTATGTTTATTACAAGTAAATAACTTTCCCTTTTCGTCCCTAGTTACAAGAAATGGCTAAATATAAAATATGAAAGAATTTAATTCTAAAATAAGAGAGAGAAAAATATTTTCCAAAACATAAATTTCAATTTCAATCAGGTAATATATATATATATATATATATATATATATGTATTATATGTATATATGTATAATATATATTTGTTGGAAAGCTTAGAATTTAAGAAATAATAAATAATATTAAGTTTTTAATATAGTAGAAGGTCGAAATGAAACGGAATATTAGAGTATCAAGAAATAATAATTTCTACTTTCAGATTATTTAACAGAAAATATTGGTTTCCATGGTACTAATTGCAACTGTCTTAAAACTAACTCAAAAACTTAAAGAATTGCAAACAAAATTTTTAATTTTTAACAGGATATCAAGAAGGGGACCAAATTAGTCTCAACAATACATTTTTTTATTTATAAGACGTTTCGGCTCTATTGAGCCATCTTCAGTTCAGCAAAACAGGCAGACAAATCATTTGAAATCACACAGGGCAGATACAACTCTCAACCAATGTTCCCCAAGACACCCAAAACACTGAACACTTGAGAACACTTGGGTGTCTTGGGGAACATTGGTTGAGAGTTGTATCTGCCCTTTGTGATTTCAAATGATTTGTCAGCCTGTTTTGCTGAACTGAAGATGGCTCAAAAGAGCCGAAACGTCTTATAAATAAAAAAATCTGGTGCGTGCGCGCAACACACAACTTTCACTTACCAGCTTACTTAGATTAGAAATTGACGTGTTTTGCTAAATATCATTTCCCAAAGTCACACATTTTTCTACATTCATATCTTATTTTTGTTAATCGTTAAAGCCGTTTTTGAGTAAATAAAAAAAACCCGTGAAAATGATACAAAATTTATTAAGTAAAGTCCCCCCTCCGGTTGATCAATTGTGATGAAATGTTGGTTATCACATCTTTGGCATATAAATACATCAAATACCAAGTTTGATCAAAATCGTTAAAACCGTTTTTGAGTAAATAAAAAAGACATGTGAAAATGATACAAAATTTATTAAGTAAAGTCCCCCCTCCGTTTGATCAATTTTGATGAAATTTTTACAGTCATATTTCAGGCATATAAATAGATCAAATACTAAGTTTAATCAAAATCGTTAGAGCCGTTTTTGAGAAAATCGAAAAAAACTTAAGAAGTTATTAAATAAAGTACCCCCTCCCTTTGAGCAAATTTGATGACATTTTTGCTGTCACATCGCGGGCTTATACATACTCTAAATACCCACTTTCAGGTTCGCACGGTTTATAGTTTTTGAGCTAGTCTGTTCACACACACACACACAGACACACAGACACACACACACACACACACACACACACACACACACACACACACACACAGACCATTTCGCGGGACTTGGTTATTTTGACTCAGGGGATCCCAAAACGTGTATTTCCGTTGAAAACCGGAAGTCGAAAATTTTCACGATCGCAATACTTCCACTTACTATATATTTCATATATGGGTAAGTGAAAGTAAAAATGTATTGTTGAGACTAATTTGGTCCCCTTCTTGATATCCTGTTGAACAATATAGTCTCAAGAACTGAATGTCTTATAAGTTTTTAATTTTGTTTTACAATGAAAACTGTTTAGAAAGAAGACTAGTGTTGTTTAAAATGTTATCGATCGGAAAAAATTATATGGTGATTCTTAATGAATCAAAGGCATGTTCCAACAAGCACTTAAAACATGATGGCAAATTTCACTCACGCCTTTACTGTTCTTAACTGCTCATTGTTAACAGGACAAGGCGTACTGAGCTTGTTGGAACATAAGTAACCTACGTGTTACTGCCCTAGAAGAATAAAATATTGCCGTCGTTTTCTGAAAAATACTAAGGTGTTGACAATTGAAAATGTAGTACCAACTCAATATCGGCCGTTGTTATGAACTCTTTGTACCGATTCTTATTTACGATATATAGTCGAAAAACATGATCGTTCAGTCTGAAACTCTTTTATTATTTCTACAATCTCCTAAAAAATACACCACTGTATGAATTATTGACCCCATTTTACAATTTTTTTTTTTTTTTTTTTTTTTTTTTTAATCTTTTAATCTTTATTCACACCTGTTAATTAATATAATAGTAACAACCAGTGAATTTGCTGACAGTAAATTTATAACAATGGCATGAGAGGCATGAGGGGAAGCATTACCTAGCGGCATCTCCTCCTGGCTTGAATGTTACTAGGTTTGATCACTAGGCGAGGAGGTCCCTCATCCAGCTCCTCACTTTCCAATAATAAAGAAAATAATTTGAATTGCGAAAGAAAGTTTGGTATTCCCTCTCCGATAGCATTTAACATACATAGATACCATTTGGCATAACATTTTTAAAAAAATTGTCTATTTTTAGTCAAAAAAAGAAAGGGGGTAAGGGATAGGTATGTGAGGCGCGCACTGCACCAGATTTATTTATTTTTGTAATTTAGCCCAAATAACCAAGTCTTATATGCTTGTGATGTGACAGCAAAGATTTAATTAAAATTTAATAAACGGGAAAAATAAAAATTGATTTTTAAGTTCTTAAAAATGGCACTAATGATTTTTATTAAACTTGACAAGTTTAATGAGAATTATGCATTCTTCTGCATGGATTTTATTATCATAGAAATTTTCTGAAGGAACTTAAATGGCGAAGAAAATTTCTTCTTATAAAGTACATTCAATATTGTTTATTTGGAGCAATGAACACTCCCTTATTATCCCTTGTAACAAGAATTGGATAAATATGAAATGATTTAATAAAAAAGCGAGAAAGAAAATATGGCACATGGAATGAGGTGCCTTAAGATCAAATTTGCTGATTTTAGATGTTGTTAAGTGTGAATGAAAATAAATAAAAAATTAATAAGATGTTTCGGTCGAATCGGTTATGTGAGGCTATGGTATTTATATTCCTCTAGTCTGGAGCTTGGATAGCTGTTGTTTGACGGGAGGGTTCTTTAACTGTTTATTTAAGCTTAGTTTTAATTAGTAACACTCCGATATCTTTATCTCTTAACGAGTAAACACATCGATGTGCTTACTCGTCATTTTTCCAAACATAGTCTATTCTTCATTGTATATATAAGTTTATAAATGACCAATTGTGAGTTGTGAAAATATTTTCGTTAATGATCGCTTCGTCATTCCTTACGACGAACTCTCGACTAAACCTAAGAATGAAGTACCGAAAATAGTATCAATTATAAAAAAAAATAACAAACTATATAAAATGAGGTATAAAAGGCAGTCGCTTCTTTCCTAGCTGTGCAGCTTTTTTTTTTTATCAATAATTTTGATGGCTGCTACTTTTTTAAATGGAATGTCTTTAAATGAAAAATAATCACTTATCTTTTAAGAATGAAGATAGGCAAACGTTGAAAGTTTTAATTTTTTTATTTCTGCAATATCTCTATTGTCCATTCTATTGTCTCTAGAGAATAAGTGTATACAGAGTTGAGTAATCAGTACGGATTTTTCAGGTGATAGTGGCTTTGCGGGTTGGGAAGCATTTTCTATTTGAAGGGGCTCTAAAGCTCCCAGCACCTAACAGTAATAATGGACAAATACTGCTGACAATGCAAAGATAATATTATAAGGGAAACACAAATTCATTTATTTTTTTTTCAAATATTTCTCAGGCATTGTCAATATTGTATACAAAGAATATCTCACATTACCAAAAAATATAAATAAATAATAAATATAATAAAAGGAATTTAAAAAAATCATTCACTGTAGCTATTCAACGTTGATCATTCAAGGCCCGACTAGTGCCCAAACTTTATTTTCCACATTTATCTACAAGTTTAATGCACTTTTTCTATTGCCTCTGAATATATTAAAGAACTAGACTCTTCATGTAACGCTAAATGTGCATAATCTTTTAGGCTTCCTGACGGTCTCTTCTCTTCAGATATCTTTCTTCTGCTACTTCTCAATATCTGCTTCGCGGTTGTCTTCTTTTTCAGATTCTTGGAGCTACCAGACATCAATGTGAATGCTTAAGGTTGTCTTATGTTGTAACTAATGCCTGAATTTTTTGCTTTAGGACAAACCCTCATAACATCTATCACGTGAAATTTTTATTAAAATGAATTCTCTCGATACGGGGAATAGACTATTGTGACGATTTAACTATCACTGCGACATGTTATTAAATTAAAACAGGAATGAGATAAGCCGTGAAAATGTTAGAAATTGGGAAAAAACACACAACATTATCTTTAATTATTTATTCCACCCACTCAGTAAATAAATTGGTAACCGATATAGTCAACAATTATTGCAAAAAAAAAAAGATTTGGTGCGATGCGCGCAACACACAAATTTAACTGAGCAATCTACTTACATTAAAAACCTGTTTTGATAAATATGTAAACGCCATTCAGCAACTTTACTCATTTATTTATTTATTTTTGTTTTTTCTAAAAGTTAAAGAGTATTATAATTTGTAATGTAAAACTTGAATGTTCTCAGTACTTTTCAATCCATTGTTGTTTATTTCTTTTTTGAAGGGACCTATTCTATTCTATCCATTCGGCACGACAACTCGATGTTTAAGGGGCCTTAAAAATCCCAATTTTATTAATAGTTGAGTATTTTTTTATTGCTTGCTTGTTTCATACTGTGAGTTACTTTTTGTGAAGATATCGTGAAGTTGAATCGATAGAAGTTGTATTACGTAGTAAATTAAATCTTAATTTTCAATGTTTGTCCCTTATGCCTTTCAGGGAACCGAGAACGATTAATGTTCATCTGAAACCACCTTATATTTCATTCAGAACTCTATTATGGAACTGGAGTTTTTAAACTAAAATATAATTATTGAAGACTATCTTGTACCATACGTTTTTCACATTGTAAACTGCTTTAAATAATTTGAGCATCACATATATTAGTGTCTATAATAAAAATTTGTATTGTTAAATAAAAGTTTTGATTTGTGAAAATATGGGAATGTAAGTATAATAGAAAGGAAGCTCCATTGCGTCTGATTTTATAATTCTCTATTTAGTTGCATAAAACTTGCAAATAATTCCCATTTAATATGCATGTTCCAAAACACGTTGACAACTCTGTCGCACGAACAAAACGCCTATACTAGTAAACAATGGTTTGTCATTTTCTTTTAAGGGAATAAAAATAATTATGATTTCATGAATAGTCGAGTTTTTTTTAAAAAGTTTTATATAAATATATTGTGGAGGGGTATAGGTAGTATGGGGTATTTTCGGCCCGCAGTAAATAGAAACTTAATTTTTATAATTTGATTTATTATTCCAATGTATCTGTTTAAATCTTTTATTTATATTTTTTAATAATTGGTAGAAGATGTTTTTTTTTCCTTTTTCTTCCGTTTCTTACGACATACTTCAAGGATTTAAAAAATAAATTAACATTAAGTAGGCATTAATTGGTCTGACTGCTATCTATAGATGGGGCTTCTCAATGGATTCCTCGTTATTTTTCATTTTATTTTCATCATTCCTTGATCTAAATTGACTTGACTACCCTAAGAAAATTGAAGGTGTACAGGTGATTACTATTGGAATGATTTTAGGGCGATGCAGGAGTTTTTAAAGGGAGGCTGGTAAAATACTTATGTCTGTGGGCAAGAGGTATTCTGACTTTGTGATTTATGAAATTTAAATGCTCTCATCTCAAATAATTTATTTTTGAAGAGAAAAGATTTGGCTCCGCCGAGAATCGAACCCGGGTTTTCAGCGTGTATGCTAATGTAAATCGCAGTATGCTAACCATTGCACCACGGAGCTCGCTTCCAAACGATGCCAAAGCCTTCCTCTTCACTGACACCTCTTCACAAGACAATCTTCAAAAATAAATAATTAAAAAAATTGGTGGTTATCCACAATAATGGTTAAATTAATATTAAATGCTTTCACATCATGAGCATATAAATAGATCAAATACCTAATTCAAGATCGTACGGTTTATCGTTTTTGAGCTAGTCTGTTCACTCACACAGAAAAGCAGAAACTTCTTATAAAAAATCTCATTTTTGAGGTAGACCTTTCTTGCAATGGATGAGCGATATATTGATTGGTAATTAAAAATAAGTGAATAATCATCCTATTTCATCATCAAAACATCTCCTTTTGTTTCCTTACAAATCTTTTTGTCATTAATGATGCAAAATAAATTCAGAAACATTGATGATAATAAGCAAGCGTGATCAAGCTATTACAGGATTATAAAACACTTTACTGACCAAAATGCATGTTTCTAAACTTTTATAAAGACTGCGAATCCTTAAAAATATTACCAAAGTTTCTTCTAGCAAGGTAAAGTATCAATAAATATTGATCTTTGTAAACAAATTAAAAACTTTTATTTGTTCACATAACCAATGAGAATAACAATAATAATAATTTAAACATATATCCATATAGATACTACACAAGGCAAAATCCACCTGAGTAAATTTCTTAAGTCATTCGTTGAGACTGATATCACGCCAAAAGCGAACAATAACGAGAAGCTTCTTAAGGCGATAACTGAATTCCATAAGTTTTATACCATGGCTCTCCTGAATTCTGAATGCTACGAAAATTCAAATACTTTCTAACTTCTAGGAAATTTTGCTTCGAAAATTTCAAGCTCCGAGACCGTATATCTCCGGTGATTCAGAATCGAAACCTGTTGTTGCCTCGGCAAAATGATAGTCAAAAGGCTTTGTTGATTTTTACTTTTACTTAGGTAAATATGAAACATACAGGAAGGGAAAGCATTGCGGTCGTGAAAATTTTCGGCTTTGGGTCGTCAGAAGAAATAAACGTTTAGGAATCCCCTGAGTCCAAATAACTGTATACTCTGAAACAATATACGTCTTAGAGTGTTTTTCTGTTAATCTGTGTGAATACTACAGGGAATGACTAAATTTCATTCTGAACTATGAATACGTACTAGCAAGAAAACTCCGAAGCCCAACATATTTAATCTATTTCGCGATATGAAAGTTTGTGAGGTCTTCTGCTTCTTAGTTTTATTATTATAATTTCAGTTAAATTAAATTACTTTTGTAACTAGCTGGGCTTCTGTTAAGTTTTTTCTAATTTCACGCACAGGAAGTCCTCGGTCGAGAAATTTAATGATTCCTCGTTCAGGAAGGGGAACTTCTTTCCGCCTTAAAGCCTTTAAAAAATCAACTTGGATTATGAAATAAATTTTATTTTAATCAAACATTCCTGACTCCTCTTTTAATAATATTATGAATCAGACTAAACTCATTTCAACATTTAACAAATTCCAATTCTTTCAATGTTTAAAAGTCTATGGTTTCCTATCGAAAATTGTGTTTATTTGTTTTCCTGCTATACAATTAACATTTTTATATTGTAACGTAAAAACAAAAACCATATGATTCAACACGTTGAGCGCCATGTAAAAGATGATGTATTTTTGCATGGACCCCCTCGGCCCCAGCGGATAGTCCAATAGTATTAAATTTGTTGGAGTTTGTAAATTTGTTGGAACAGTTACAAAATGTATTCTTTTTTCTACTTCAAACTATCTGAGAATATTAGTTTATTGAAAAAATTACTTAAAAAAATAAATGTAATCAATTTTTGCTCTCTATGTAGACTTTTGTTTCTAACTGTATATACATATATAATATAAATAATTTGTAAGCATTAATTTTTCCATTAACGTTTGCATTCCGTTATTTAATTAAATAAGAAAGTTTTGTTTTTACATTTGGACAAAGTTTCATGTTACGATGAAAGACAACGCCCAAATCTAAACAACCGACAGGGATTCCGATGAGTAATAATGAGGTGTATTGTAATCTGATGCTGAATCAGCTATAGCGATATAAAAGACACCAGTGTTATGTTAGAACATAAAGGGTATTTTATCAAAGTATTTTTTTTCCCTTTTTAATGGCATCTTGTTCCTTTCGACGTAGGAATATAGACAATGCTGTCCTTTATGAACTAAATCGTGGGAAAACCTTAACTTAATATATAAGGCTATATAAACGTTCAATATTCAATATTCAACATGATTGTTAACTTCTATATATTTTGATAATTATTGCATTCCGTAAATAGTATATGGTAACAAATACATCATTTATTAATTGGTGGATGAATAAATCGTCCCACGGGATTTTTTATTTATTTCACATTTTTTCCCCTTTTCATTATCTGCATACCACTGTCGTTAGGTAATTCCATGCTTTTATAAAAAGAGGTTTTGAGACTTCATTGCGTACTACTGATCCTTGGGATCTGGGTTATATATGTATAACAAAATATAGGTCTCTGATAAGAATGATACAAAAAAAAGAAAAAGATCTTCAAGTGGAATGTTTTAGTTAATTTCTTTTATTACTATCTTTCAATATAAAAACGAACTTTTTGCGCATCTCACGCGAATTTCAGGAATCACAATGTTTCTTATTCATACCTTTATTCCAAAATAACTATCTCCCCAAAAAATGTATTTAACCCACTGCAGAATGTTTTTTATTGATATGGTCGGAGTCATTAATTTGCTGAACTTGGTCCAGAGTGATAGCTGATACTTAGAATTAGTCGTGTACATTAAGAGAAGTACCCCTGTAAGGTACGGTGGTGTCCGCCCCGGGACCACTTATTAAATAGCCACACTGAACAATATCAGTTAGTACATATCGCACGTCGGCTTCTTATTCATAAATATTATAAATAAATATAAATATTAGTTAATTTGTAAGAATGAGAAGCGTAAATTTATTCCATTTTTTTTTTTAAATTTTAATTTGGGGGGGGAGGATCTATTCCCTATACTCTCTTCCGGGGCCCTTGTTAGATTATTTTTTAACTAAATTCGCTACGCCCCAAATTGATTAAGCAGCGTCGCTTACCATCATCAATATTTCATTTTCAGTCCAATAATTTGATTTTTTTAAGTTGATATATCGAACCATGGATCGAAAGAGATGAAGTTTTTGCATTTAATTAATTGAAAACCAATGTTTGAACACTAACCACATTTAAACTTTAACCGCTTCTTCTTTCTCTTCCACCCATATACCTCTCAGCGTAAGGGTTTAAATTAAACTAAAGTAGGTATAGTTAGTAAATATTTAACTTTAAGTTTTATTCGCCAGTTAAAATAGATAGAAAATTATTTAGCAGGACGCAACTTTACTTGTCTTGTCCAAACAGAAGTAGAATACAATATATATTTAATACCGAAGTATCACTTTTTCACTTTCCCTGATACCGAGTACCATTGCTATGTGATGGGCGGGTTCCTTTTCTTTTTACCTTGTTTTTATTTTTTCAATAAATAAAAAAGTGAATGTAAGCACATGTAGGCGTTTTTCCTGTTCATTGAAAGTCAATACTTAGATACATATACGTATAATTGCATTTCTGCACCAGATTTGTAAAAAAAAGTTACATGTAAATATATGATATCTAATAAAGATAAACCAAAACACTAATAAAATCCAATATAGGATATGTGTTTATGGAAATTTAAGAATATTTTTTGGACTGATTTAATTCAACGTTCATTCGAATCAGTATAAAAAATAAGCACAGCCTTACTACTTGAATCAAGTTATCTCTCTGAAATAGATAAAACTTACAAATTAGAGTACTATTTAGGTGTGATTTAGAATGTGAATGAAATATATAAAAAATTTTGTGAAAAAAAAATGTTAATCCTATTATTATTGCCAACTCAATAGTGATGCTAATCAGTTTCCATTTAGGTTATTTGAAAGTAAAATATTTCTGGTATAATATTCTACGGTGAATTAAAAAGGTAAATAATGGGGAATAAATCATTTGGGGACCAGGACTAATGTGCGAAAAATAATTTATTTTTTGAAATAATTTCATAAAGAATCATAGAAATAAATAATGTTGGGTTCAACCAAAATATGTTTTTATATACTTATTGATACGGTTGTAAGATTTTTTTTAAATACATGTTCTAATTGTTTTGATAACATCTAATTAAGTAAATGCTGTAGAAAATTTATTAATTTATATTGTATCGTAAACTTTAAGAGGTAATTGCTTATTTTATATAAAATAAATACTTTTATTAATTCATAATAAACATAAAATAAGGGAGGGGCAGTGGTGGTAGGGGGCGGGTGGCGCACCCTAGTCTATATAAAGCCCAGCTCCTCCAGCCACTGTTCAGTCACTGGCTGCGCTTCGTCGGCCAAGCGTGGTTCGCCGATCAAAATGGAATCGTATTTTCAGGAAGTTGGGCCATCTTCCGAAACACCTTCGTCGAGGAGATCTTCAGAATCAGGTTGGTGATTCATTACCTGAGATCCTTTGTGATTCTTACAGATTCATCCATTCCTTTATATATATTTTTTTTTTTAACCCGAACCGGAAAGTAGTTAAAAATTATTCTGAGGACGAAAGAGTTGTGTCACTGTTTTTTTTTTTTTTTTGTTTTTTTCTTCCCTCTTAATGGATTTATTTATTCAATTCTCTTCTCGAAGTTTCATCTTTTATGATTGTTTTACGGCCTTGTTTCTTTTCAACTGTTACCGTCTCGAATCGCAGTCATATATTCCGAAGGGATTCCTTCTGTTCTTGGTTTTAAAACTACATTAAATCTCTTGAGCCAATAAACAAGCGTTCAAGATCTTTTCAATTTTCTTTACAGATGATAGCCAACGCCTGGTGATCATCGAGGATGCACAAGATCTTGAAGGACCACAGGGCGGCGGAAATGCGAAAAGAAGGTACACTTACGGAGAATACAAGAAGATATGTCTTCGAGATTTCTTACTGAAGAAACTGACCTATTTCAAACTTAAACGTCTGATGGCTTTATACCATACGTAAGTGATTTTGTTTTCATTTTGGTTGTAAAATACTTCATTATCACGATTCAAGTTATCATTGGATTTTTCTAATATTGAGTATCCACTTTATGTCTATATTTAATAAAAGTAGTTAGTTAAATCCAAATTAAACCATTAGATAAATTTAATAAAAAGGAGTGGTCTGGATAATTAAAATATTGGATAATCGAAATTCACAGAAAGATTAACTTAGTAAACGGCATTGAAAGTCGTAAGTTCATTGAGTTCAAACTTACAGCAATATAAGTAAATAAGCAAATAATATTAGGAAAGCAGGGTCTGAGAAATAGTCAGGAGTGGTTTCCCAAAAAACGTTCATGGAAAAAATGATTTCAGTTTTAGTTTAATTTTATTTAAAATAACGCTAATTTTAACAAAAGAAATGAGTAATTTGATAATAAATTTAATTAAAATTACATTAAAAAAAGGTTCCGTTAATTGAACGGATAACTGGAATTCGCATAATCGACGCTCCATTGTATTCGAAAATATTAAAGTTTTTACCCTAACCATTTAAAGTATCATTTAATTTTTTATTGTAGTTAACCTTTTTTCGTCATTCTGGTGTATTAGATAACGTATTGAATATTCCATATATTAATTATTTGGCCAGTGAGATTAAATTCGCATAGGTTGTCTGACACCGACCTGCTCAATAACCTGTTAAAAAGTCGCGTTTTCTTAATTTTTATGGGAAAAAGACACCGAATGAGCATTAAAAAAGCAGAAATGTGACTGAATTCCGTTTAATAATTAATTATTACTGTGAATTCAGGTAGCATTTAAAAAATTTTCTAACAGACATTTCTTCTAAATGAAGTCAAGGAAAAAAATAGAACAAAAATTTATGGTTGACTAAAGAAAATCATTCAAATTTTCATAGGACCATAATATACTTACTAGTTTGATCAACTTATAGGTTTTATTACACAAATGTTAGACTCATCAATAACAAGCTTTAAAATAACGCAAAATGTTTCTTTTAAAGATACAATAATTTTGGAACGTTTATCAGGGAAGTGAAAAAGACTAACAAAACAAGGCAAAGGTTTAGAAAATAAATTGTTTAAATATTTGCTGCATTTAAACTCAAGATTTAATTTTTATAATACCTACTCACTATTCGAAATGTTTCCTATAAGAGTGTCTCGAATTCCTGAAACTAACGAATTTTAGGTTGAAATCATTTTATTGTCAAATTAAAAATCAAGAAGCAGACCTTCTGAAAGTTCATAAAGTAAATAAATGTATCTAAAAATATTGAAAATAAATGGTTTTACCAAGATTTATGTTTACCGCTTCCTCCTTTTTTTTTTTTTTGGAAAACAACAAAACAAAGAATAAAATTCAGATGCAACCAAAACACCATGGAAATTGTTTTGTTTAAGGAAAATACAATTCGATATCCATTAAATAATAACCCTATATATGTGTTTAATGTGTGCCTATTATTATTAATCACTTAATATATTTTTTTTTTTTACAAACTAGATACCTAGTCCTAATGGAAATTTAGAATAGCAAAAAATAAAAATTTCTATCTCTTTTCAGTTAAACTCTAAAAGAGATTTTCAATTAAAAAAACAACTATTATTGGAGAAATCATGAAAACTCCGAGTAATAGAGAAATAGTGGTATTAATAGTTCCCATGTCTTTATATGAAATTTGATTTTACAATTGTACGAAAACACCCTGTATATGAACGATTAATAGTACGTAATACCTATTCAGTAAAGTCTCATCTTTTTATTTTTTATAATTAATGCATTTTCAGAGTGGTATTGGTAACTAAATAATAATGATGATTTTTTAATATATAGTGTAATATGTATGAGTGTACATAAAGAGTAAATAAAAATGAGTAGTAATTCATTAACTCTTAGCACTGCATTGTTGTGTTGCACAAGAGATAAATAAGAAAAGGAACTTTTCAACAATAAAGACTTGTCCATTGTTATTAACTTTTGTCAATCAACAATATTGCCAACTTGAAGATGTATTAGCCAGAGTTGGTGTCAAAAGTTTTCCAAGAAATTCTTTCACGCATTCATAACTTTATTAGTCAATTAGTAAACAGTTCAATTAATCACATTTTTACGTAGTTTGCGATTTTCTCTAACGATTTTGATTAAACTCGTGATATTTAATGAGAATTAAGTATGAGGTAGTTCTTATTATAATAGAAATGATATGTATGGACTTAAATGGTGACCGAAAATTTTCTTCCTGTAAAGTACCTTTGATTTTGTTTACATGGAGAAATTAACTGTCTCTCATTATTCCTAGTATAAATATGAAATATTAAATAATTAGATAAACATATACAGGAGTAATAATGAAAAGTGTTTCAGCAAGATTAAAATTTCAATATCCGCTAATGAGTGAAGTAACATATCAAAATAATACATCGTTTTAAAACTGAGAACTTTTAACTGAGAAAGAATTAGTTTTAGGTTAGGTTAGTTAAAGTCATACAATGTACATATCCGCGAAAAATCCTTAATAACTTAATTTCTAATTTCATATTCGGTACCCCTGTTTCAACAAGTATTTTGACACGTAGAAAACTAATTTGCACGCGCAGTACGCCTTTAAGGTAAGGCGCACATCGAACTGTGTCACGCAGGCGACGCAGAGCAGAGCAGAGCAGGCGGAACGAAAAAAAAACTGCGTCACACAGTTACCCGCGCACAGTGAAGAGCAGTTTCTGTGCCGAAGTTTCGGGAAGGCAGGGGCTTTTTTAGTTAAAGTATGTTAGATTTCTTGGATTTAAGATCAGAATCTGATTCGTATATAGAGTTGAACACAAAAAAATTTGCATTATCAAAAGTCAAGGTAAAAAAGATTGTGATAAAATGAGGAAATGGAGAAAAGATCAGCTTACGAAAGAATTTGCAAACAGATTATTCTTAACAATCTATTAAATATTTCCGTCTGAGTCTGATGAATTACATAATTACATTGAAGTTACTATTTAGTCTGAGGGATCCAAAGCTTAAAACCATTACTTATTGTGATGTTTTAAAATCAGGTAATGAGAGATCTGGTTAAGCTCTAAGTTTGTAGAATTATATTAGGCACAAATCTCTTAAAATCCTTGGATACGATTTTAACAGCATTATATCATTATGAAATAATTTTTTTTTCATTAATTTCTTCTTTTTTTTTCCTTGGAAATTTATTGTAATTTATTACCATTATTATTTATTGGATAAATCAATATATTATTCACTACTTTGTATACTTTTATTTTTTATAACTATTTATTATGGGTTCTTAATGAAAATATTATCTTTAATTATCCACCATTACTTTAATTATTTGACCATTTGCAGTTTTATTTTTTGTTCCAGTCTGTTATTCTTAAGGGACCTTGTCCCAGAACAAAATTTATTTTCTCTTCTTTTCTATTCTGTATGAGGATATAATAAAATTAAGTAGATAATATAACAGAGAAGAGTTATATTCACATAAAATTACTTATTAAAAAAGTTCCAATCAACCAATGGTTGATTTTTAAATAGCACTTTTCTTTTTACTCAAATATATTTAATAAAAGAAGAAATATACTGTTAGAAATCGAGATGGCCATATGAATTAAAAAGTATAATTAAAGCAAAAACTCGATTTTTATATAGTTTAAATTGGTTCTCTTGAACGTGTTAGGTTAAATGATTTGATTGTGTGTTTTGTTAATTGTAAATTTATAATTGGTTTGTTTAATTAAAATATATGGGTAATTTCAAAATTTCGGTCACATTCAGGCATCAAATTAAACAAAAAAAAAAAAGAATACTATGTGTATATTTTTGCTCCTTATCAATCTTTAAGGTTGTCTGAGCAAGTCACTGATGTGAGCATACATAATTACCAGTCAAACCATACATACGCCATATTGAAAAAAATATAATTCCAGGGAGTGAGGTAGGTGTCTAGGAAGTGAGAAAAGTTTTTTATTTTAAGAAAATAAGAAGCAGTTAGAAAATATCAAAATATAAAATATTACACAAACTTTTAAGCGCTAGGACCCAGAAAGGTTTTAATTTTGTGAATGTGGTATAGCTTATATTGTAATCTACCTGCTTACTGAAGAGAGCATGAAGTTTTTTTAGGGACCCTGATAAAATCCTTTTTTGTTTCTTAATTTCTTGTGATACATTCCTTTTGTCCTGGACACAATTTTGAATGTTCGTCATCCTCAAGAAAATTTATAACATCTTGACGGACCTGAGCATTTACCTTTTTCATTCTGTGCAATAGCTCCTCGCTGCGCTTCTTTTTTGAGCAAGGAAAGTAATAATGCACAGTGATAGACTTTTTGTATTATAAATTTATTGTAAAAACTTGAAAACACTCAATCACTAGATGTTAACCTCACTCCCTAGATCCCTAGATTTTAAGATTTTCTAGGGAGTGAGAGACTAGGGAGTGAGGTTTCCACCATTAAATGGCACAGGCGGTTAGTAGAGTAAGTAAGTAAGCTATTCAAAAATATTTTCCACAAATTACCATCAAACTACAATCAATGCGAAAAGGATGATTAAAATCCACTTACCTTTATTGGAAAACTTATTCACTAGGGAGTGAGGATGAATAAAAATACCCTATGAGTTTCAAAACTTGAACACAAATTAACTTCCTAGTCTCGGGATTGTTCTTAGCGGGAAAAATCATGTGTACTCCATGTTGAAGCAGTGTTATCGTATAGGTTGGAAAAACAAAATTTCCCTGTTCCTCCAGTTTAGCGGAACTTATAAAAAATTTCTAGGGAGTGAGGATCAACACCAGTGACACTCATGAAATGAACTAATTAGGTGAATTGAATTAATTAATTTTTATTCATCAGTTGAATATTGGACTTAGACATAATAACCTTTCTAAAAAACCCTAGATTTATGGACTTACACCCAGAAGTTTCACAATATTCAGCTAACTTGTGGAGTACCTCTGGGTTGTGACATCACTAGGGAGTGAGAAATCAATATTTTGCATTTTTTTTTCCTGGGCCGTAAATTACAAATCACAATTAATGTTTAATGATAAGTAAGCTTTCAAACAGATAGATTTCAGGAAAAAATTATCAAAATGGATTCAACTGTGATTTGGCCCAATTATTGTTCTGTGACATAAATGTGACCAAAATTTTGAAATGACCCATATAGCACTTCAAGTTTGTTTTATTTTGTATCTTAAAAATTTGAGCTTGGTGAGCTCAACAAAATTAACGAACTTTGGTGAAGGATAAATCGATTTGATTTATTGCAATCCCAACATATACATTTTTGGTTGTAATCAGCATTTCCATTAACTAAATTTCCATAAAGCCTATGTTTTTTTCAGTGAAATAATATCAGTCAAATTTTCCTAAGATCATAACTTGTTGAATCGTTTAATGAATTTCTAGTATCTGCTTTTAGAACTTCAGAAAAGCCCTCATCTAAATTTTAATATATCCATATGTTTTTTTAAAACTAATTTTTAAATTTTACAGTTACATTTTCATCCTTAAATTGTTTAGTTTTATTTACTTTCGTTTTTTATGTAAATCTTATCTTTCATTATCCACCAATTAATTATTTGACCAGTTCTAATTTTATTTTTTCGTGTAGTCAGTTATTCCTTAGGATGTCGTCTCATAATAAAGTTTATTTTTTCTTCTACTGCATTCTGTATATATAAATAAATTATGTTGAGATTATCAAAGAGAAGTTATATTCACATAAAATTTCTTATTAAAAGGTGTTCCCTAAAAACTGGATTTTAATATAGCTTAAATTTGTTCTCTTGAACTTGTTAGGTTAAATGATTTTATTGTGTTTTTTGTTAATTGTTAAGTATTTAATTGACTTGTTAATTAAAATATAAAGCACTTCAAGTTTGTGTTATTTTTTACCTAAAAAATTTGAGCTTGGTGAACTCAACAAAATTAACGAACTTTGGTGGAGGATAAATCGATTTGATTTATTGCAATCCCAACATTGCATATTTTACAAACATTGGTTTGTAATCAGCATTTCCATTAACTAAATTTCCAAAAAGCCTGTTTTTTCAGTGAAATAATATCAGTCAAATTTTCCTAAGATCATAACTTGTTGAATCGTTTAATGAACTTTTTGTATCTATGAGAATAAAACTTGTTTATTACAATTTTTAAACGTGTCACAGTAAGACGAATAAAAACTTACGAAAACCGAAATAAGGAATTACAAATAAAATAATAATATTAAAAATATTTAAGCGAAAGTATCTACTTTTAGAACTTAGGAAAGGCCCTCATCTAAATTTTAATATATCTATATATTTTTTTATAACTAATTTTACAATTTTACAACTATATTTTACAATTTCATCCTGAAATTGTTTAGTTTTAAAAATTCCAAATACTCGTATTATGCACTTTTGGAATAGCGAGAAATTTCAAAATTATATTATGATTTTGGAATCTAAAATAATGGATTATAAATTTTTTTTTAAATTATTGTATTTTAAAAACCTTTTTTTCCCTAGTACTTATCTAGAACACCCTATATATACAGAAGACCTACTTAGTTTCATTAACCTGCTTAAGAGAAAAGTAGAACTTCACAAACACTAATATTAAATGATAATAATAGGAATTAAAATAATCAAATATCGAAAACTGCGTCGCATCGGCACAGTTTTCTGTGGCAGATCCACGAGTGCCACATCGGCCTGCTCTGCTCTGCGTCCCAATGTGCGCGGTTCCTATATATTTCAGTTACCACAAAAACTGCTCTGCTCTGCTCTGCTCTGCTCTGTGTCGCGAGTGTCTAAGGTAAGGCGCACATTGAACTGTGCCACGCAAGCGACGCACAGTTGGGTAAAACGGCAAAAAAGTGGAAAAAACTCTATATCTTGGGAACCGTTTATCCTATCGAGATGGAAATTGTTTCATTCGATTAAGAATGAAAAATTACAATAGGATTGCAACTAAATTTAAAAATTATATTATTTATGTATATATAATTATAGTGGAAAATTTTAGAACGGATATTTTAAATAATTAAAAAATCTGGTGCGTGCTCGCAACACACAACTTTCACTTACCAACTTACTTAGATTAGAAATTAATGCGTTTTGTTAATTGCCACTTCTCAAATGAACAGAACGGCTTTATTTATGAACAATGGTCAGTCATTAAAGGGGTACTCCGACATGCGTGGGCTCAACGAGTTTTATGAGTTGATTGAATATTTTTCTTTTTTTTCTCCTCTTTATGTTTTCTTTATTTTTATCATATCTCATATTTAGCCAGTTCTTACTTTTAGGCGTAACGAGAGACAGTTAATTTCTCCATGTAAACAAAAACAAAGATACTTTATAAGAAAGAAACAGACAAACAAAAAAGGCCCCCCCCAGAAAAAAGCCCCCTCAGAACATTTTAATAATGATAAAGCTTACCTGATATTAAAGAAAACCTAATTTTCATTAAACATGACGAATTTGATAAAAATCGTAACAGCCGTTTTTGAGATAATCGAAAAAAAGGTAAAAATTGGAAAAAAAGTCATGAAATAAAGTGCCCCCTCAGTTGGACCAATTTTGATGAAATGTTGGCTTTTACATATTTGGTATATACATACATCAAATACCCAGTTTCTTCAAAATCGTTAAAGCCGTTTTTTAGTAAATAAAAAATATGTACACGTGAAATTGGTACAAAATTTATTAAGTAAAGTCCCCCCTCCGGTTGTTCAATTTTAATGAAATTTTTACAGGCGTATCTCGGGCATATACATACATCCTATACCCAGTTTGATCAAAATCGTTAAAGCCGTTTTTGAGTAAATAAAAAAAACACGTGAAAATGATACAAAATTTATTAAGTAAAGTCCCCCCTCCGGTTAATCAATTTTGATGAAATTTTTACAGTCATATCTCGGGCATATAAATAGATTAAATATTCAGTTTAATCAAAATCGTTAGAGCCGTTTTTGAGAAAATCGAAAAAACCCTAAAAAGTTATTAAATAAACTACCCCCTCCCTTTGAGCAATTTTGATGAAATTTTCGCTGTCACATCGCGGGCATATACATACTCTAAATATCCAATTTCAGGTTCCCACGGTTTATAGTTTTTGAGGTAGTCTGTTCACACACACACACACACACACTCACACACACACACACACACAGACACACACAGACTCACACACACACACACTGACCATTTCGCGGGACTTCGTTATTTCGACTCAGGGGGTAAGTGAAAGTAAAAAAAAATAATTGAACTTACTTTTAACATAATTTAGCTACAGATAAACAAAGACATTGATGACCTTAGGGTTTTAGGGCTTTTAAACCTCAGTAAACAGTCAAACTTAATTTAGCTTAATTTACTTTGATTTAACTCAATATTAATTTAAAATTTCCTTTAAGGTAACATTTTTTACTTTCACATACCTATATATGAAATATATAGTAAGTGGAAGTATTGCGATCGTGAAAAATTTCGACTTCCGGTTTTCAACGGAAATACACGTTTTGGGGTCCCCTGAGTCCAATTAACCAAGTCCCGCGAAATGGTCTGTGTGTGTGTGTGTGTGTGTGTGTGTGTGTGTGTGTGTGAACAGACTAGCTCAAAAACTATAAACCGTGCAAACCTGAAATTGGGTATTTAGTGCATGTATATGCCCGCGATGTGACAGCAAAAATTTCATCAAAATTTCTCAAAGGGAGGGGGTACTTTATTTAATAACTTTTTAAGTATTTTTCGATTTTCTCAAAAACGGCTCTAACGATTTTGATTAAACTGAGTATTTGATCTATTTATATGCTCGAGATACGACTGTAAAAATTTCATCAAAATTGATCAACCGGAGGGGGTACTTTACTTAATAAATTGTGTTCCACTTTTATGTGTTTTTTTTTCATTTACCCAAAAACGGCTTTAATGATTTCGATCAAACTTGGTATTTAGTATATGTATGTGCCCGCGATGTGACAGTAAAAATTTCATCAAAATTGATCAATTGGAGGGGGCACATTACTGAATAAATGATGTCTCATTTTCACGTGTTTTTTTTTAATTACTCAAAAACAGTTTTCACGATTTTGATCAAACTGAGTATTTGATGTATTAATATGCCCGAGATATGACTGTAAAAAGTTCATCAACATTGATCAAATGGAGGGGGTACTTTACTTAATAAATTTTGTATCATTTTCACGTGTGTTTTAAATTACTCATAAAAGGAAAAAATAAGAAATGAATGTGGAAAGATTTGTGACTTTGTGAAGTGGCAATTAACAAAACACGTCAATTTCTAATCTAAATAAGTTGGTAAGTGAAAGTTGTGTGTTGCGCGCACGCACCAGATTTTTTTTTCTTATCTAATAATGTATTGCAAATTTTTATAGGGAAATATTGAGACCACTGTCTTTAATCGCCTTTCTAATCACCTCATACTGATATTTAGACAGTTTTGACTGGATAAAAACAGCTCGACCAGAACTATTGTCGAAAAATGTACTTCAACTATTTTTCTCTGGGAGGAGGCTGAAGCAGCTGTCAAGTTTCATTGAGTATTACGCTAACCATATTATATTTAAAATTTAAAAGAAACTTAAACATGATTGCGTAGGGATGTGGGGATGTGATTCAATGATTTTTTAATAAATTGGAGACAGTCAAGGTAAGGGTATTTTACTTCTTGGGAATTTTTTTGGGTTCCGCATCCATAATTGACAATAACTACCCAACAGGTAAAAAAGGCAAATGAAATCATAGGAATATATTCTCTGGTACATCCCGGTCCTAGAGCAATCCCTGTCATCTTAAGCCAGGATAAGGCTTTATATATAATAATGCTTCAAATTGGTTATTTTGTGCGAAAGATTTCCGTTTATATTGGATGGATACTGTTATAATGTGGAAGTTCTATATACACCCATAAAGGTTGTAAAACAACCATCACTCAAATGTGCAGTTAGTAGCTGAAAATATTTTTATAAAAAAAATGACAATATTACAACCACGACAAAACTTATAATTTCTGCTCAAAAGAAATTTTTGATAAGAAAGAAACCAATCTTTTTTATTTGTTGACTATTCAAGAATGAAAAACAATAAAAATTACCTTCAGAAATGAACATTGGATTTTTGTTTTTTTCCCTCGTTTGCCACACTGTGCGGCTCTATAATTTTCACAAAAAATACAATAATTACCCAACCGGCAAATAAAGGCAAAAGATATCAGAGGAATATATTCTCTGATACACCCCGGTCCTAGATCAGTCGTTGCTATCTTAAGCCAGGATAAGCCCCAAACTATAATTATGCTTCAAATTAATTATTTTGTGTGAAAGATTTTCGCTTATTGAATTGTTTATATGGGATGACTACTGTTACAAAGTGGTACGTCTGTATATGCTCATAAAGGCTTTAAAACAACTATCACTCAAATGTGCTGAAACTAACTCAAAATATTTTTACAAAAAAAATTACATTTTTACAACCGCGACAAAACCTTAAATTTCTGCTTAAAAGAAATTTTTGATAAGACAGGAACTAATCGTTTTTTATGTGTTGACTATTCAAGAATTAACTCCAGATATAAACATTAGATTTTGGGTTTTTTTCCTAGTTGCCCCACTGTGCGACACAGAGCAGAGCAGGCGGCACGAAAAAAAAAAAAACTGCGTCGCACAGTTGCCCGCGCACATTGGAGAGCAGTTTCTGTGCCGCAGTTTCGGGAAGGCAGGGGCTTTTTTAGTTACAGTATGTTAGATTTCTTGGATTTAAGATCATAATCTTAGTCGGATATAGAGTTGAACTCAACAAAATTTGCATTATCAAAAGTAAAGGAAAAAAAGATTGTGATAAAATGAGGAAATGGAGAAAAGACCAGCCCACGAAAGAATTTGCAAATAGAATATTCTTAACAATCTATTAACTATTTTTTCCTGAGTCTGGTGAATAACATAATTACATTAAAGTTACTATTTAGTCTGAGGGATCGAAAGCTTAAAACCATTACTTATCGTGATGTTATAAAATAAGGTAATGAGAGGTCTGGTTAAGCTCTAATTTTGTAGAATTATATTAGGCACAAATCTCTTAAAATCCTTGGATACAATTTTAACAGCATAATATCATTATGGAATCATCTTTTTTTCTCATTAATTTGTTCTTTTTTTCCTTGGAAATTTATTACCGTTATTATTTATTTGATTAATGAATATATTATTCACTAGGTACTTTTTAATTTCTTATAACTATTTATTACGGGTTTTTAATTTAAATATTATCTTTAATTATCCACCATTACTTTAATTATTTGACTAGTTGTAGTTTTATTACTTTCACTTACCTATATGAAATATATAGTAAGTGGAAGTATTGCGATCGTGAAAAATTTCGACTTCCGGTTTTCAACGGAAATACACGTTTTGGGGTCCCCTGAGTCCAATTAAGCAAGTCCCGCGAAATGGTCTGTGTGTGTGTGTGTGTCTGTGTGTCTGTGTGTGTGTGTGTGTGTGAACAGAATAGCTAAAAAACTATAAACCGTGCGAACCTGAAATTGGGTATTTAGTGTATGTATATGCCCGCGATGTGACAGCAAAAATTTCATCAAAATTGCTCAAATGGAGGGGGTAGTTTATTTAATAACTTTTTAGGTTTTTTTCGATTTTCTCAAAAACGGCTCTAACGATTTTGATTAAACTGAGTATTTGATCTATTTATATGCCCGAGATATGACTGTAAAAATTTCATCAAAATTGATCAACCGGAGGGGGGACTTTACTTAATAAATTTTGTATCATTTTCAAGTGTTTTTTTTTTATTTACTCAAAAACCGTTTTAAAGATTTTGATCAAACTGGGTATTTGATGTATATATATGCCAAAGATGCGATAGCCAACATTAAATCAAAATTGATCAACCGGAGGGGGGACTTTACTTAATACATTTTGTATTTTTTTTTACGTGTTTTTTTTATTTACTCAAAAAAGGCTTTAACGATTTTGATCAAACTCGGTATTTGATGTATGTATATGCCAAAGATGTGATAGCCAACTTTTCATCAAAATTGATCAACCGGAGGGGGGACTTTACTTAATAAATTTTGTATCATTTTCACGTGTTTTTCTTATTTACTCAAAAACAGCTTTCACGATTTTTATCAAACTGGGTATTTGATGTATGTATATGCCAAAGATGTAATAGCAAACATTTCATCAAAATTGGTCAAACGGAGCGGGCACTTTATTTCATAATTTGTTTCCAATTTTTACCTTTTTTTCGATGATCTCAAAAACGGCTTTAACTATTTTTATCAAATTCGTCATGTCTAATGAAAATTAGGTGTTCTTTAATATCAGGTAAGCTTTATCATTTATTAAAATGTTCTGAGGGGGCTTTTTTTGGGGGGGGGGTTGGGGCCTTTTTTGTTTGTTTGTTTCCTATAAAGTACCTTTGTTTTTGTTGATATGGAGAAATTAACTGTCTCTCATTACGCCTAAAAATAAGAAATGGCTAAATATGAGATATGATAAAAATAAAGAAAACATAAAGAGGAGAAAAAAGAAAAGTATTTAGTCAACTATTAAAACTCGTTGAGCCCACGCATGCGGAGTACGCCTTTAAGGACAGACCATTGTTCTTAATTAAAGCCGTTCTGTTCATTTGAGAAGTGGCAATTAACAAAACTCATTAATTTCTAATCTAAGTAAGTTGGTAAGTGAAAGTTGTGTGTTGCGCGCATGCACCAGATTTTTACTTTCACTTACCTATATATGAAATATATAGTAAGTGGAAGTATTGCGATCGTCAAAATTTTCGACTTCCGGTTTTCAACGGAAATACACGTTTTGGGGTCCCCTGAGTCGAAATGACCAAGTCCCGCGAAATGGTCTGTGTGTGTGTTTGTCTGTGTGTGTGTGTGTGTGTGTATGTGAACAGACTAGCTCAAAAACTATAAACCGTGGGAACCTGAAATTGGGTATTTAGTGTAGGTATATGCCCGCGATGTGACAGCATAAATTTCATCAATATTACTTAAAGGGAGGGGGTACTTTACTTAATAACTTTTTAGGTTTTTTTCGATTTTCTCAAAAACGGCTCTAACGATTTTGATTAAACTGAGTATTTCATCTATTTATATGCCCGAGATATGACTGTAAAAATTTCATCAAAATTGATTAACCGGAGGGGCGACTTTACTTAATAAATTTTGTAACATTTTCACGTGTTTTTTTTATTTACTCTAAATCGGCTTTAACGATTTTGATCAAACTGGGTATTTGATGTATTTATATGCCCGAGATATGACTGTAAAAATTTCATCAAAATTGATTACCCGGAGGGGGGACTTTACTTAAAGAATTTTATCTAATGTTTACGTTTTTTTTTTTTTTTTTTCTCGAAAACGGCTCTAACGATTTTGATTAACCTTAGTAGTTGATCTATTTATATGCCCGAGATATGTCTGTAAAAATTTCATCAAAATTGATCAACCGCAGGGGGCACTTTACTTAGTAAATTTTGTATAATTTTTACGTGCTTTTTTTATTTACTCAAAAACGGCTTTCACGATTGTGACAAAACTGGGTATTTGATGTATGTATATGCCAAATATGTGATAGCCAACATTTCATCAAAATTGATCAACCGAAGGGGGGACTTTACTTAATAAATTTTGTATCATTTTCACGGGGTTTTTATTTACTCAAAAACGGCTTTAACGATTAATAAAAATAAGATATGAATGTAGAAAAAAGTGTGACTTTGGGAAATGATATTTAACAAAACACGTCAATTTCTTATCTAAGTAAGTTGGTAAGTGAAAGTTGTGTGTTGCGCGCACGCACCAGATTTTTTTTTGTACAAGTCTGTTATTCTTGAGGGACCTTGTCTCAGAACAAAATTTATTTTATCTTCTTTTCTATTCTGTATGAGGATATAATTAAATTAAGTAGATAATATAACAGATAAGAGTTATATCTACATTAAATATCTTATTAAAAAAGTTCCTATCGACACATAGTCCATTCTCCACTCTTTTCGATTAATTGCGGTTTTCGATTTTATAAATTATACAATTTATTTCACACTTTCGTAATAAAAAATCATGTTCAATGTTACTATTGGAGCTATTTAAGTAGCTCTATACACACTATGGTGGTACTACATATGCAATGGGCGGAGATGATGCCATAATCCAAACATCATTATGTTTTATATCCGACGATGTGAAATATGAAGTGCCGTTCGTAATGTGAAGATGTTCAACTTCTGTAGATTTATTTTAAAGGATTTTCAAAATGTTAATGTTTGTCACAAAAGATCTTACGTCATTTTGAAGAATTCCAGAGATTATAGAGAAAGGAAAACATATTTTCCAAAATATGCTACAACTGTTGCCTCGAGGAACCGCAATGGTCTAATTGAGAATTTCGTTTTCAACTCGTAGAAATTCAATTTTTTTTATTATAAAATTGTTGCAAGTGCCTTGTCCTCATTTCAGTCTGGAAACCAATATAAATTCTTTAACAGTGAAATTAGTATCCGACTCTTTGTGGAATCCTAAACATATTAATTATTTTATTAACGGATCCTAGATCGAACCTATTGTCAAAGGATTGATTCGGCGAAAACTAGCTTAGTTTGTTTTAGTCGATGAGACAAACTTTAGTAAATATTTTTCAGCCTGACAGTTCAAAATCTATTCTTATTAATTTTTTTTTAATTACCTGTCATTGATGCTAAAAATATTCATCACTTAAAAACTGTGCAGTTTTCTTTCTCTAAGTTGCCCCACAATATCAGGGGCAAATAATTGACCGTGACAATGACGCATGAACATATCCACTACAATGTCGAAACGGCATTCACACATTTTTCTTTCAAAAAGTATTCAATGTAAGAAAGAACAAATGTCATCGTTATTTAGTGGAAAGTAAGGGGGTTAGGAAGTAAATATTTTAAGGTCGGAAATTCTTACAGAAAAACGTTAATACTCGGGCCACGTCAATGACGTTAATAAACATAACTTACATAACATTAACTTACTCGTTTAGATGAACTAATATCCCGGCCCGCGCCGAAATAGTGCAGAAGGTAATAAAGAGAGATGAAATCTTTCCGGAAAGAATTTAAATTTTCTCTTAGTATCACTTAATTTTCACTTTGGCGTTTTTCGATTCGATAATTATCCGTCCACGCTAAAGACTTTTCAGCAGGATTTGAAATCGATAATTATTAAAATAAAAATAAAAATCAAATCCGATCAAAATTTTTATCTCGAATTTTAAATATCATTTGATGACTTTTATTAAGAGTGATTTTTTATTTTTGATCAAAAGTGAAAAAAATCACAACCTGATCATTATTTTTTAATTAATTTGTTTTCGATTAACAATAATTATAATTTTCGACTAATACTTTTATAAATCAGAAATATAAATTTTTAGTTTATTATTGTGATGTTCCGAAGAATACGATTTTTACACCGCCCCCCCCTTAAAAATTTGACATTACATTTAAGATGCGTAGACTCCGAAAAATGAATAAAAAAATTCGTCCGTCCGCTGTACACCAATTTAAAACTACTTTGCCAATTATAATACAATTTTGCACAAAGGTCCAAGTTCATCCGGGGGCAATCTTAGTACCTCTTTATCGTGATCCGCCATTTCGATTCAAAGCCAATTACCTGATTTGCGGGGCCATAATTCGGTCATTACTGAAGTTAGAAGCCAAATAGCACCCGATTTCGAATCCAAATGTTATAATAAATTACAGTGTTGTTTTTAATCTTCTTCCCTAATTTTACAATCAGGGTACATACTTCGTAATTTTGACAATACAAATTTTGTCAAAGGAATGATTGTTATAACCCAAATATGTATTATGTAAGAAAAATCGTTACTGCTGACTACCCACGACAATAACGGGTAAGATAAAAAAACAGATTCCACTTCAAAAACATGTTATTATTTTCATTTCATCAGTCAGATCTATTCACAGAAAATTTTTACATCTAAAGAATAGAATAGTTAGTAGAGAATAGTAGTAACAAGAATTTGCCCATAGTTTGAGAATCACTCTATTAATCGCTCATTGTTAATAAGTAAGATGTACTACGCATGCGAAAGGTTTGCCTACTTGTTTTAACTACTATTTAGAGCAAACCTGTTTAACGGAAATTATTTATCGCCTTGGTAACTACATGAAGTTTTCAAAAATAATTAGAGACATAAAATTGCAATATAGGTAAAGATAAATAGCAATTTATTTATAAGAGTAGGAAAAGTATTCATTCTAGATAGGTAGAAAAACACGTGGTGCTCAAATTATTCAAGTTAGATTTTTTGTTTGAAAAATATTTGGTACAAAATAATGTTTAATAATTATATTTTAGTGAACGAACTTCAGTTCCTTCATGGATGTCTGAATGAAATGAGCCTTTTGGTTGACAGAATGACTAACTCCAATTTCAACATTTTTCAGGAAAGCACTGCTAATAATATTTCACATTGGAAAATTCAATAGTTGTAATAGTTTGACCGAAATATTAAGATATAACAGTTTACGCACGCTAAGTGGCGGAATGGCCAAGTGAGCAAACGCGTTAGGAAATATGCGTTACCCCTGACAACTGACATGTTTGTGAAAACTTGAAGATAGCAAATTGAAAAACCCCGGAGCCAGGGAAAATTAAATAATACTCGGCATCAATACCCAAACTACCCCCCTGGCCCGAGAAACCCGCTACAGCCAAACCGGCAAGGAAAGGACAAAAAAAAAATCTGGTGTGATACCAAGCAACACACAGCTTTCACTTACCAAATTACTTAGATTAGAAATCTATGTACGTTTTTTGATAATATTTAAACGCCATTCCTCAAATTCACACATTTTTCCACATTTATTTACTCATTTTTGTTAGATTCCATAAGTTATGGATTATTATAATTTGTATTGCAAATCTTGAAAGTTCTCAGTACTTTTAGATTCATTACCGTTTATTTCGTTTTTTAGGGGCCTAAAAATAAAATAATTTCATCGATAGTCGAGTTTTATTTACTGCGAGTTACTTTTTGTAAATATATCGTGAACGTGAATCTATAAGTTTATTTACTATAGTTTAAAATGTATGTCTTTATGAAATACTCAAAGTGACATAAACCCTATCTCCAACAATGAATTATAACAAGAGATGAAAATAAAAACTTGTGATGAATTCTTATATTTTTTTCTGAGTTACTAAAGAAGAAATCCCAAAGAGTTACAAATGTTTTTATAAAAGGCTGAAAAATCCTTCAGAGAAATCCATTCCGAAAATTCGAATTCAAATAAAAACAGCATTTAGAGATCATGAAAACCAATCTGATTTATAAATAATTTAAAAAAGGTGGTCACCCACAGATTAAGTTTAGATTAATATAATCTGATTTATATTAGCTTCCTAAAACTTACTTCAGTTTACCCTTATTGTAACCATTACACATTTTTTTTTATTTTTAAGTAAGTACCTAATTTAACTAGAGCTGAGAGACCCTCCTGTGGAAAATCCAACCTTAAGTGGGTACCTTTAATTGTAAAATTAAGGGGGGTTGAGTGCGATCACCTCCTTGCAGGATCACTGACCAAGGAACAGTACTTCCTTACAAAGTACTGACCCCAACGGTTCATGGGTGTTGTAGTGGTACAGGTTTCAGTTTCAATTTAACTAATTTAATTGATATAGTTCCTCCTTCATTGGTCATGAGTTACAATAATAATGCAATAAAAACAAGTACAGATGTTCTAATCATTAAAGTTGAAAACTTTTAATAACATATAATGAATACACTTTTAACTATTTAATTACAGATTTCTGCGAAAAGGTTGATTGCCCACCTTAAGGTATTACATGATTTTAGTAATGTACTTGCAATAAATAATAGATCTTATATTTAATGATCAGATTTTATATTTTATGTTAAAAAAAATGATTTTTCAAATAAACTGTCTTGGTTCAGAAACAGAAGTTATGATAAATTTAGAATTAAAGGTTCATTTTTTAATAGAAGGATTTTACAACTCTAAATATTTTAAATACTTAATATTTATTAATAAGAAAATTTGGGCAAAATGTATTATGAAGAAAGAAATGTTTTTATTTGGGATACTTTCAATGGGAGTGCAGTGCAGGTAGGTCATGAATTTTAATTTAATTTTTTGGTTGATAAATATCTTCAGAGTGTTCCATATGTTTACAGAAAAAACAAAACAGTAGTTCTACTTAAAATACCCGAAATTCCTCTAAACGTAAGGTCTATCTCCTTTTTTGCAGTTTTTCTGATTAGTCAATCTGTTGTTACTTTTTTATAGGTAATCTCCTCTTATACAGTGCATATAAAAACAGAGTATATTTACGTTTTCCTCACTCAAAGGACAAGTAAATTTTGTTGATAAAAAAAATATATTTTAAGTACCTAATAGTATTGGGTTTTATGAACTTTTAGTAAGCAAAATAATTTTCTGTGGATCAAAATTGATAACAATTTTAGATTAAAATATGGTTTACATGAGGGTGGTTTGGGGTTTATTTATACTAGAAAGATATACCATAGCTTCCTACATGAGCTTTTTGTCATAATTAAGGTTTCGAATGGTCATGTTTTAGATTTTTTTTTTATTTATTAGTAAGATAACAATAGTGTGTTTATTGCTGTTGTGATAATGTAAACTTGAAAATTAAATGATCATAAATTTGTTGTCATGCTTGAATCTTAAATTCAAGTTGGATCCATTCCTCCAAAATTTTACTTTATTCATAATTCTAAATTTTGTCATAGATTATTAAAATTATTTTGTTTATACAATTAAAGTGAATATATACATTGATATTACTCTTGCTTACTAAGAACAAAAAAACAACAATATGTTCCAAATAATAATTTTTCAAATTTTTATGTTGTTATAATAAGAAAAATCTATGCCTTATTATGAAGCTGTATTAAGATTGCCAAAATTTTCTGTTTCTGAAACGCTGTTCTTTTTGTATTTGTCACTCCCAGCATACGCAAATCTCTTTCCATGTCATCCAACCATTGTCGTCTCGGGCGACCCCTACCTCTTGTACCGTGCATATGGGTGAACAAGATCTTCTTTGGAATTCCATCATCCGGCATTCTCATTATACGGCCTAACCATTCTATTTTATATCTTCTGCATTAGGCTTCTAAACACTCCTCATCTAACCAATCCTTATATCCTGATGCCTTCTTTTTTCCTATTACTTCCTCAGCTGACCCAGTTATAGGCTCCGTGATTCTGCACCACCTCCCATTAACTCTGTCATCAACTCCATCTTTTCTATTCTTTAATAGTCCACAGTTTCCCTGAATCTGGTTATTGCTTCTGTATCATTGAATCCCATTGGTCCTATTTCTTCCTTCTATATCTATGGCCAAGTTTAACATATTATATATTCTCTCTCAGCTTTGCTTTGACAACATAATGGTCTGAATCACTGTTCGGTCCTCTAGCAGTTTTAACATCAATAATTTATGAGACATGGTACTTATTAATCAGAATATGTTGTATCTAAGTAATAGTTCCATTTAGAGCTTTCCATGTGCATTTATGAATATCTTTACCCTCAAAGCAAGTAATTCTTATTAACATATTGGCTTCAGTGAATTGACACAGGTGTTTACCATTTTCATTAGTCATGTCATGAATTAGTGGCCTGCAACAGTCCGTGTTTTTCATTAGTCATGTCATGAAGTAGTGGCCTGCAACAGTCCATGTAATGCTTTCTTATCCTACTTGAGCGTTCATATCTCCAAGAGTAATTTTTATGTCATATTTCTGCGTTGCATGATATGTTCACTCTAGATCTTGGTAAAACAGAAGCTTTGTTTCATCGTCACTGTCTTCTGTATGTGCATGCACTGAGAACAACTGATATTTCTGAATTTACCCTTTAATCTCATCCTGCATATCCTCTCATTTATGGGTTCAAACAGGAGCTAGCTTTTTCTAACTTTACCACTAATCATAAATCCTGTTCCATATTTTCCATTTGTTTCATTAGTTCCACTATGTAGTACTGTACATTCCTTTTTATCTATTCTGCTTTTTCCCCTCCACCTGATCTTCTGTAGTGCTAATATGTTACATTTAAATTTAATCATGTGCTCCACCACCTCTTCCATTTTGCCTGATTGGAGCATCGTACATACATTTGATGTATCAATAACCATGTCCGAATTCCGTTGTCTTTTCCGATTAATCACATCCAGCTTTCTTTTGTCATCAGGTTTCTTTACAACAACTCTTTTCTGAGGTGGGGCTGTAAACCCTCCGCTCAACCCCCTACCAGGAGGACCATGTCATTTAACATCAGTGAATATAACCTCCCTTAGGTCGAATATTTTCACCACAATTCTATGAGCTCAGCCTTCCAATGGTTTCTTTTCAGAGTTGCCTTCCTAGCCTTTGGGATTTCAACCCCTTACCATGCAAGGCAGCTTGGGTAAGTACGCCTTAGTTCGGGACTGCTTATTTGGATACACCTTATTTGCAGCTTCCCACCATATCTGGTGGCATCTCACTATCCGCCATCTGTGACCCGCCCAGTAGCTGAAGCTCGTCCTGGGTTTAGTTATAAGATACTACATCTTCATAATCAAGGCATTTTAGCAAGCCCCCTTTTTAACTTATTTTTTATTACTCATTATCACTTTATTAAAATACAAAAAAGAGTGGGAAGAGATACATCCCTGAAAAGTTATTGCCTGCCTTTGTAATGAATATACGGAATCTAAAATGTATATGCCTGTAGCACAAAATTATACATAAAATAACAATTAAAAGAACTGATCCATCTACAAATAGCAAAATTACATTCCAATGAATTACTTTTTCAGAAAAATTAAGATTGATGTAGAGTGTCAAATTACTCATTTCATAACATTCATTGTGGTTGATTTAATGTTTATTATATCCTAATGTTGGATTTAAAATTATAAAATAAAATTCGTATTAAAATTGTAGCAATAGCTTCTTGTGGCATTGATGTAAATTCATCTTTGTATAAAGAAAGTATTAAATGTTTCAATCTGCATATAAGTAATGCATATCAGGATATATTTTTGGCTGATCTTGCCTTGAAAAGTAATATGCATCCAATAAAATAGAAATTATGGCTTAGTATTGTTAGATTTTTTTTTAATTGCTGGACTACTCTTTTTTTCTTTCTACTGTTACTAGTTTTGTATGTTTCTAGAGAAATATCTGAACAAAGTACTGAAATTCGTGAAAGTTGTATCACTTCTTGGAAAACTGCAAAAGTAATGTCTAAAACACTGATGATGTTTCATTTAATGTTTGAAGAAATAAAAGAGGTAAGAAAATATTTTTTCACTAATTTAATACACCTATCTTGTCCCTGTTAGAATTCTGAAGGTTTTTTCTGAAGGATTGAAAATTTCTGATACTTATTTTGCATATTAAATAAATGAACCTTTGAAAATTAAGCACAGTAATAGTTTCTACTGTTACCTCTGCCAGTTAAATAAAGGGCACTAACCTTGAAGTTCTCTTAATCTTTCATGGCTTAAAGGGCTACATAGATACTTTGATTGAATAAATTCTTTAATTACCTATTAGGGGTGTGAAAAAAATAAATCAATGAACTCCAATTATATATCCAATGAATCCATTGAACTCCAATTGATGCATGAATTTTCTAATTATTCTTATTTTATTTTTATTGCATAATTAATGGAATGAATAATGCCTGTTCAATACTTATTATATTTTTTAATTACTTAAAAGTTAATTACTCTGGAATGAAATATACATTGTAACAAGATAGAAGAGTGGCAAGGCATTCCAGATATTGCTAAGTTATTTCATTCTAATCATAACTTCTGATTTTCAGAATATTACCTTGGACAGTATTTATTATCAACGGATGTCTGACCTATTTTCAATATATATTGATTTTGAAATCAAAGCATCTGAGTGAGTACCATGAGCATACTTATATTAAGTTTAGCAGCTACCAGTATAAATTATTTCTCATGAAAAAAAATTACAAGCAACTTTGTACATTACTATATACATGGCTATATTGACTTATATTTATACTTAAGATTTAACAAATGGTCTGAAATAAATAATGATTTCACTCTGTAATAGAAATCCAATACAATTAGTCAGCATTTCTTTTTCAATAAAATATTTCTCTCTCTGCAGAAGTAGCGTTGAGAATGCCAGTACATTATCGAGTCGAATAACATCAATGATGGAGAAGTGTCTCGGTTAGTGTTTATGTATTATATAATATGCATTCTGTTGCTAGTATATTTCTCATTCATTTTTAATTTGTTTTAGATCAAAAGCATAGATTCACACTGGACACGCTATTAAAATCAAAAAATATTTGTAAAGAATACCAAGAAATAAGTACCCTTCTTATAAGGTTAATATTTTATTTTATTTTCTTAACTAACCATATTTTAAATGGGTGTCTGTCAAGTTAAATAACATCGATAATATTTCTTAAGAAATAATAATTGTATTAACCTGAACACCACAATATTTATTCTATTTTATCATTTGTCAATATCTAAAACATCAATATCTTGAACATGTTTTGTCATCTTCCCTTCTCTGAAAGTTAAATACCTAATCGGTCTGGTTTTCTATTCTGGAGCTTCTCAGCAGTGGGATCCCAGCCTTTCAAGGATCAGGTTGTCTCGGTTCGCTTTCCTCGTGATCTTGCTCAGGACACCTTTCAGGAACCATGAGTTCCTCCTGTATACCTGACCATCCTGAGTGGTAATGATGTAGAATAGAGGTTGTGGTCCAACTTTGGTGACCATTGTGAGCTGCAAGTCCCTGTAGAGCACCTCGCCGAGCTGAAATGTTAGTATTGGCCACTTCCTCCTGTTGCAGTACTACAGTTTCTCCTTGAACCTTGTTTCCTAGAGAAGTTCTGGTACACCAGTCACTACTTTCGGCAAAAGGTGTTTTTCAGCGGAGGGCAGGAGTGTTCTGGTTCTTCTGCTCATCAGCTGCTGAGCCGGAGACCTGAGAGCACCACCGGAAATGTTGCTTTGATGAAGGATTACAAAGTAGGGATATGATTTTTCGTGGACACACTTCTTCAAGAGCAGTTTAACTTCCTGGTCATAACATTAACATAGCTGAAGCTAGTCCATTAGATGAGGAAAAGTGTGGACTGGAAATCCTCTGGTTTATGTTCCATTTCGTTAATGTGGCATTTATTTCATACACCTGTTAATAACAGATGTTGACAGCTTTCATGCCCAAGTATTGCCAGATAGTCATTTTTCACGCCAATGAAGTTAATGGATTGATTTATACCTTTTCTGGAGGTCACAGTGGCAACGCATTCCCCATAAAACGGGTAACTTATTTTCAACTTGTTTGTACCCTTCACCTCAGTGAAGAAGAGTTTGGTTTGGATAAGGTTTTTCTTTAATCGACGGAATCTCTTCGAATGGGTTGTCTTATATTTAATTATCCCGTTTCGGGCTTTTGGCCCATCTTCTGGGGTTATCTACTGTACATTTTTTAAATTTCATCGCCATTTAATATATATAAATTGTTATATATGAAAATATATATGTCATTTCTTCATTTTCCATGAAACACTTTTTATTAATTATTCATGGCTCTGGACTATTTCTTTGTCACTGATCTAACTATAGCTTCTTCTTGGACGTTGGGTTACAGATTATCCTCTTAATAATGGATAATGGAATTTAAAAATGTGCAAAGATAACCCTAGAAGATAGGCCAAAAGCCTATTAATGTTGGGCAATTAAATACAAGATATCCCATTGGAAGATATCCCTTCTAAAGAAAAACCTTATGGGTAACTTATTGTTAGTATATGATATCAGGCAGGCCACTTTAGATTTTATCATATTTAGACCGTTCCTAGAAGCTACAGCTTTGCTGATAACATTACACTAGGCTCCTGCATCTAACTTAAATGGTATACAAATTACCAAGAGAGCTGGTGTGTAGCTATAGTTGATCGGCAGGACAAGCGAGAGCTGATACCTCCTTCTGGCTGGAGTATTCTTCATCCCCAGGAGCAACAGCCAGCAGGGAATTCACTTTCTTACTACCCTAGTGATGGCAGACTTTCTGTAAGGCACAATTTACCTTGAAGGTGGAACATGACTTCCTTAGGTCTCGACTGGAAGGTGGCCTCCTGGAGCTTGTGGACAGAATTTGCATTCAGGGACATGCTGGAGAGCTGTTTCCTTACCTCCTCTGACAACCTACATAAGTTGATAGTTCATTTGAGAGTTAATCCCTCATCAAGGAAGAGTTGCCTACGGATACTTGATCCCGCACACTAACCTATCACAGATCAATATGTCCTTCATCGCATTATGTATGTCGTAGGAACGTTTATTGGTTTGGAGTGTGACCCTAGTAAGGAAGTCGTTGAGCAATTACTGTTCTGTCTGACTTATTAAAACGAAACTGTTCACATATAATATTTTCTTATTTAATTAAACATTTATTGAATTTTTCTATTAGACATCTTAGGTCAGACACTATGTCATCGGATACATCGAATGATTCATTAATATTCATAGTGTCCCCCTATGACTGCCATAAAAGTAGCGACCTGTTTCTCGCTACTTTTA
>OU426978.1:98884982-98912482 GCA_911387785.2 Aelia acuminata
TTCACACAATCATTGTTATGACAGCTTAGATTCTTTGTCATATTATTTACTTATTTCTCAAAACTTTCAGGCTTCGCATTGAAAACATGGAACAATTAAGTACGATATGTAGCGTCATATGTTTGGAAACAGGCTTATCTATTCTTAATTTTACAATCCACTCTTTAAGAAGCTTTTTATTTTTTGGAAATGAAAGGGAATGACACGTCTTTTGATTTTCTAATTGAACACTGAGGGACCGAGCAATACCTATTAGATATTTTTCAAATGATTTTTTGCTCAATCGGGTTTTAATTATGGAAAAATAAATTAAAAACGCCAAAAAACCCTATGAATCCCAGGTAATGGCCCCGCTTTTATCCCCGTTTCTCTAGTTCCTGCAGCGCCGTCGCAGAAGCAGCACCGTCGCTTGCGCCCGCCTATAGCCGTGGTCGTAATAGGCGAGCGCAAGCGACGCACACAGGGGTATTTGACCCGAAAAGCTGGCCAAAACTATTTCCTTCCATTTTATTAATTCAAAAGTCCTCAAAATAGCTTCTATATTTGTAATAGACGTTAAAAATACTTTTTTAGCAGTTAAAAAAAATACTCTAAGGAGAAAATTTTCATAAAATTAATGTTTACATAAATCCACCGACTGTGAAATAGGCATCCATGGGTTTACAATTTATGTTCATATTATTTTCTCTTTATGCATTGCACCCATGAAATATGCTTGCAACTAATTAAAGATTTATTATCATTTATCTATTACTATTATTTTAAAAAAATGAAAATAGTGTAAAATAGGTGAATATAAAAAGTTATGGTGATAAAGAAAAACAATGTGTTTTCCTAATTCATTAAGAATTGTTTAATACCTCTTCGAAACACAACTTATATCCCAGGAAGAAACGCACCACCCTTTCTTGAAAATGCATATTAAATTTAATTATTCATTATTCACTTTCCTCGTCACTTAATGAACTTTCGGAATCACCACTATCGGTTAAGTTGGTTGGGGGAGACAACATTTCTAAAGTTTCCTGACAAAACCTGATACCTTTTTTCTTGAAATTCTCATACCTGTGATAACTGGATCTGATGTCAATATTAATCTGTTAATTACATCCAGATTGCACTCTATCCGATAAAATTTTCTGGTCTTATTTTCTCTATAAACCCGGAAATGGTTATTTCGAGTTTCTGCTGCTTCCTCAGATAAAAGACCAATATGAAGTAGAGGGATTTTTATCACTTCAAAACCATCTCTTAAAATTTTGTGAACAGATGGTGTCATAGCATACCATTGATAAATTCGTTGTAAATTTTAAAGTAACAAATGATTTTTCAGAGCGTCCACCAGATCTTGAGCTTTTAATTGATATTGTCCCACTTAGCCATTTCTTGTTGCTGTTTCAAAAACATTTCTTTTCCTTGAAGAAGCATTCCATCTTACTTAGAAATCATGCCTCAAAATTAATCATTTATGTTTTAGCTGTTTCACCTGCTCTAGGCTATTAGCTAGGCAATATTTCCCAATGAGAAAAGACTACGAAAATTCCTTATTTTTTTTTTTAAAGCTAATGCTTTCGACTTTAAAAATATGTCAAATAATTCCCTTCTAGTTATTATTATTGTTCCAGAAGATCCTAAAATATAAATAAATGAAAATATAACAAAATTGAATTTTTTTTATTATTTAATGAAATTGACATTTTAGTAATAAAAAAATATAAGTCTCCGAATCGCAGATATTCGCAGAATTTTTTTCAAGAAACATAATCAACGATAATTATACATTATCATAAAAAATATTTCGTTGCCCAGAAATGCACAGAAGTATAACTTTTTAACCTTCAAATTTAATTTTTAGCTCTAAAATAAACCTACCAAAAAAACAAAAAGATATTGATACTAGTATTGAATACAAAAAAATTATAACTATGTGAATAACAAGTACAAACCTTGCCTCGAACTATCCATCATATGATAACGCCGATACTTCAGTAAGAACAAAGAAAATTAATATATTTTGTAGAACAATACTTATGAGCACAGACGAGTTAAAGGATAAGGTCAGATTTGAATTAGAATAGCCGCCGGATTAAGGGCCTGGAAGAGATAAGAATCATGTTGCATGATCCCACAGGTCCTCTACTTCACCTTCGAGTCATTATTTACCAGAAATTTCAAACTTCAAAAAATGGGTTTTGGCCAGCTTTTAGGGCCTAATACCCCTGTGTGCGACGGTGCTGCTTCTTTGAGGAACTAGAAGGAACTAGAGAAACGGGAATAGAAGCTGTGCGATTACCTGGGATTCATAGGGTTTTTTGCCGTTTTTAATTTATTTTTCCATAATTAAAACCCGATCGAGCAAAAAATTATTAGAAAAATGTCTAATAGGTATTGCTCGGTCCCTCAGTGTTCTTCAAAAAAATCTAAAGATGTGTCATTCCATTTGTTTCCAAAAAATAAAAAGCTTCTTAAAGAGTGGATTGTAAAATTAAGAATAGATAAGCCTGTTTCGAAACATATGACGATATTAAGTCTTCATTTTAAAGAAAGTGACTATGTTTATCCAGGTAAATATTAGTATTTGACATTGTATTATTCCAAAATGTTGGTTTTATGCAAATAGCATTGGGACCATGGTGTCATATTTGTTTTTCTTTTTTAATTTTCCCCATTTTTGTCTTACATCCGTTGTGCTTAATTGTTCCAAGTTTTCAATGCGAAGCCTGAAAGTTTTGACAAATAAATAAATAATATGACAAAGAATCTAAGCTGTCATAACAAGAATTGTATGAATAGGTAATTAATGTTATTACTAACCGAAAAACGTAAAGTTACAATGATGTGTTTGCATTTACCAGAACTACCAGCTTTACACTTATAATGACAAGAAAATTGCTTATTATTATTAATAAATTTGATTTCCACTTTTATTTGATGGGGCAGTCCTTTAAAATTGCTAGTTTGAAGGCACAAGGCTTGTAAAATAACTGTTTTTTTACTTCTAGATATTATTCCACATGCTATTATGTTTGCATCAAGAATAGCCTGCCCTTCAATTAATGGTCTCTTAAAATTACCAACTATCTCTATTACATCAACTAAGTCTATCCCCGTTCTTTCCGACATTTTGAAAATGCTACTAGCGCACCCTTTAGTCGATTGCGCCCGCCTATAGCCGGGTAAAAATTCGTTTAAATATGACCGGAAGGATCTGGGACTTAAGATTTCCGTCGCTGTAAGCGGTACGTCGTTATAACCAATGTCGTTATAAACGAGATCCACTGTATTCTGATACATTCAGTGTTAAACATATTCAGAAATATACACACGTTCATACCTAAATATACTTTAACACATACGTCTCGTAAGTACGTATCAATATGCTAACGGCACGACAAAATGTGTGCCGAAAGTTTTATATCAGAAATACATTTCGTTGATGTCTTTAATAGTTAATAGTGAATTTTTGAAGAATAGAGAGAAGCGAAGAGGATTTTTGTGAGAGAAAGGGAAGTTTGTTCCGCTCAAACTGTTTATTGATTAGTAAATTGTATATGGTGATTCGTAAACGTTAATGAATAATATTTATCCTAATCACTATTAATTTAAATATTAATTTAAATAAAGAAATATTAACTGTTCCTATCTGAGAACAATACCATACCAACTTCATTTTTGGTGCACCACTGTCTGAAGTACTGAAGAGTGTACCCTCTTACCAATAGAAAAAACAAGAACAGTGGTCATTGAGCAAATGTTTTGGGTTCACTTTCCAGTAGCACTTAAGTATGCCATATTCAGAAAATAATGTGTATTTTTAGTCAAAGTAAGGAAGTTGGTAAATGAAAGTTGTGTGACTTGTGCACTGCACCAGATTTTTTAAATTATTTATTATCTTATTTTTCTTCTCAGAGTTATAATACATTTTTAATGAGCCATAAATTAATTTGGTATTCATTTTTCAGTCGAGTTATTAGAGGTCTTCCATCAACACTATATTCGGAACAGTCTTATATCCGTGCGGTGTTAGTATTTAAACTCTGGATAAAATTAACTAATGATGCAGTTGAGAGAACAAAAATATTAAAATTAGCTTCTCATCTGGCTAAACCTCCCAAGGAGCTAACGAAAGACCCTTCGAAATTGGCCAAAAATATACTACCTAGTAACTTTCATAAAAGTTGCATTGATTTAACAACTTACATAATAGGAAGTCATTTGTCATTACGCAAAAAAATCAAGGTAACTATAGCTAATACTGTTTTTAATGGCAATTGTTAAATTTTTGGAATGGTGGAACAGACATTGATTTTTTATATACATTGACTAAATATTTCTGCCATCTAAGTGAATAAGTGGTTAAGTTGAATTTAGCCTAAAATGGGTTAAGTAACTGAAAATGGCCATGGAAACAGTTTCTTCGCCCGTGTACAAGTCTGGCATTCCTTTGAAATGTAGTTATAATTTGTGTTAAATCTGTTGTAATCAGTTGGTGAACAATGATCCTATTATAACATCTGATTACTGATTAAGATCTATAATAATCAGAAGCCTGGCTTAATCAGAAGCCGTTACTTTGATATTTCTTACAAAATTTCAAAGCTTGATAATGAATAATGTAATTTAAAACAAAAACCATATGATTGAAAAGAGTTCTAGACATTTTGTTGGAACAGTTACCAACTGTTCTAGTACATGCTTATGATTGTTCGAGAATCTTCTATGCTTTTTGGGGACCTTCTAGAATGTTCAAATTCAGACTAAATATAAGGAGCAATGGATTGGAGTCAGTCTGGCTCAGAGGATCGAATCATATGGTTACTTTTGTATTACTGTATCGTTACAAGTACTTATTTTTTGTAACATTGTTAATAATATGAGTTTTAATTGTTTGTTTGACATTGTGAATTATTATTTTTGTAAAAAAAAAAATATTTAAACTCACCTTAGTGAACAATACTGCTTGAACTTTTATAGTCGTGCCCCAAAAAACAAGGAAATTAGACTTAACCCCTTATTCACTGGGATGAAAGATTTATGATATCCCTTATTTGGAAGAAGAGCGCCACCATGTGAACATTTTTGTTTTTGCTTAAATATTCATATTATTTTATCTTTCTTTGAGAATAGATTTTTAAATCTAATATTTAACACTATAGAATAGCCAATGTAGTCTTAAATAGAGGTGAAATATAGCAATAATGATCACAACATATTTTCTGCTACATAATTTTTGGGTTGTTGCAGTCATCTTCCAAATGAGTGATATATTTATAAATATATTAACAATGTTATTATATTTAATAATTATGTGTAGTATATTAATTAGATTTGTGTTGTTAACTACTTTTGTTAATATTTTAATAATTTTAAATATTTTTATTTTGATAAAAGAAGCATCATATGGGCGCTGCCAAGGTCAATCTTTCCTCTTCAAAATAAAAATATTAAAAATTGTTATAATAAACAATTGAATGATGATGATGATGAGGTTGAAACACACCGATCAATTTGTTGAAGCTAAAGATGAACAAAGAATTATGAATTATAAATGGTTTGAGGAGAAATTGATTTTTACTTTCACTTACCAAATATGAAATATACTATATCGTGGAAAATTTTGACTTCCGGTTTTCAACTGAAATGTATATTTTTGGGGTCCCCAGAGTCCAAATAACCAAGTCCTGCAAAAAGTGCGTGCCTGCCTGCGTGCGTGTGCGTGTGCATGTGTGTGTGTAATATATCACAAACGGCTCTGACGATTTGATCAAACTGGGTATTTGATGTATGTATATACCCATGATAAAAAATGCAAACGATATACATTCTCCAAGATGGTGGTAAGATTAATTAAAATCCTACAAGAGAAAGATTTATTGAAATTTGTATGCTTATTTTTTTATCTATTTTTATGTCTAATCATATAACAATTGTCTTTATATCATCAATAACAGGTCTGATGTGAGTCAGTGAAGTAATAAGCATTTATCCAATTTAATATTTGGAGGGGAGTGATGAAGGAGGGAGAGGCTTTTGAGGGGGTAGGTCACCAATGGAGGGAGGGGGATGAGGATGTGTATCTATAAAACTATGAATATTTTAAAAAAGGTAAAATATTATAAATTGTTGCATCAAATGAGTTACTTAAAATTGAAATCGATTAAGTCGTTTCGCCATAACAATCACCGAAATTCAAAAATGTTTACCGTTTCAGTATTACGCTCATGCTCCATCACCTGCAACTCAAAGAGGGATACGCTAAATGAAAAATGCTCCATATATGAGTTGTAGAACATTGCGTTATGTGAAATAAGAGCCCATAATTTTAAAAGTAGCTTACTTCTGTGTAGATAAACTAATTAAAATGTGAAAGTATTTGATGGGCATAGTGGCATTGAATTCACGATAGTTTTGGAATGTTTCTGGTTTCTCCCAAACCACAGATCACCCTGTATTGTATTTTACTTACAATAAACGAGGAAACTATTACAAATAAAATAATATATTTGAGATGAAAATACTTTTTATTTTCAATACATTATTTGAAATGAAAATAATGGTTTAGCCGAAATCGAAAATCAAATATTGGTAATTTTTACTATTTTTGCAGCAACTCTTTGGTCATTTTTCATTTATTTGCATATAAATCGAAAACAATTCACCGCAAAGAAAATTTTATTGCTTTCAATATAATACACCATAAACTTTTACATCGATTCAGATGCTTCAAATAAAAATTGGTTAACTCATTTTGTCGAAACCCAATTCTAAAATCCTGCAATTTTTTGCCTGATTAGAGAAAGATGAATTTGTTCCTACGCTTGCAACTCAAAAATGGTTACAGCAGGTAAAAACTGCTCTGTACAAAAGTTGTAAAAAAATAAATTCTGCATTAAACAAAATTATAAATTTACTATTATCTTAATCCTCAGTAGAGAAACTAATTAAAATGTTAAAATATCCATTGCGAGAACTTCCTGATACTACTTCATTTTGTGAATTGTAATGATAGCAAACTATACATAACCACTTATCTATGTAGCTAGGTGCTAGGGGAAATTGGTTATTAATATAATATTTTGAAATGGAGTGAAGGAGAGGGGGGGAGAGGTCTAGTGGTAGGGTTAGGTCACCGTTCACAACCAGACGACTGAAATTGTAATACAAAATTTATTTAACAAACATTTACGTCAATTACAAGGAAAAAGAAAACAGTTTAGTTCATCTGTAGTTTATGAGGAGCCAACAAAAATTAAAAAAATTGGCGGATTTTATGCCACTAAGTGTTTGACTGGTTGTGTACAGTGACCTCCCCCTCACCAAACCCCCCCCCCCCCCCCCTAATTCACCACTCCTCTCCAAAATGTTAAATTGGATAAATGTTTATTTCACTGACTCGCATCAGACGTATGATTAATGATATAAAAACAATTGTACATGATTACACATGAAAATAAGCATACATATTTCTTAGAAAAACTTAAGAAAATCTTTATCTCAGGAACTATTTAGTCTACTCTGCTACTTTCTAGGTATTTAAATCTAGCTTAAAAATATTGAGAATAAGTTTTGGTTCTTCCTGGTCAAAAAGGTTAAAAACAAAAAAAATTGCAAACATTTTGCAGTTTTGGAGAAAAAATGATCCAGGGGGCTGCCAAGGTCAGAAACTTGGCTTTCATATCTAAGTCATCCCACTACTTGATGCAACTTAGACCATCCTTTATGGCAAAGATATTGGACTAATGAAAATGTTTTTTAAAAAAATCAATTAATAATAAAAAAAATATTAACTGACAATATACATGATGCTCAAATTATTTAAAGCATTAAAGTACAGCTAACCCTCTATTGGGCACATGGTTAACAGATGTCACCTGCCCTCCTTAGTTTACTTGTCAGTTCTGACCCCAGTTTATTGTCTTCAGCTATTCAGTACCTTTCCAGTGGGATGTTTAGTATTGGTTTACTAAACCTTAGGAGTCAGTCATTATTTTTTAGAGTAATAGAAGCTCAGTAAATTTTGTTCTGCTTAGTGTTCCTGAAAAAAAAACAACCAGACTGCTGAGGCAACAGAAAGTTCCATAGGCCTTTGCTACTACTATAGACACAAATGAAACAGAGCAACTAGAAAATGTGAGAAAATGCTTGAGATGGATGTGTAATGAACATTTAATCTTTTTTTCCAATGTCCCCCTTTTTATTTAGGAAATCATCCTTTGGGCTTTTCAAGGGTCCATTATCGATTTCACACCACTTGGGCAGACCACAATACCTATTATTTATTTATTTTTTTATTCGTTTGAGGGTTGGCAATTTCCCCTTTCCAAATATCCGTATGGGCACTGGGAGGTACTTCTCCTGCCAAAGAAAAGCACCATTAAGAGCAAGACTCAAACCCGCAGTGCCGGGCCCCATATTTAAAAAATGTATATGAAAACTGTTACATTTCATTTGTATTTTGCTTTAATGATAAATAAGTTCATATAAAAATAAAAGTAAAAATATCATTTTTGAAGTAATTAAAACTGAAAATGGAAGTGCTTTATGATAAGAATGGTCATGAGGTTAACATGTCAACCTCAAGACCATTCTTGTGAAATTATACTCATTTGGGGGTTAATGGAAGTTAGCTTTCATGGATTTTGGTTCCAAGAGATCTTGTGTCATAGCCCTAATATTTATCAAATAATTTTATCTGAAATTAAATTATTAAATATTGAAAATCATTTAATCATCATCATACTCAAGCCCTCTCTACTGCACAGCGGTGTGAGGCTCCTTTCTATAGAGCTGCTGAAAATTATTTAATAAAAATTTAAAAAATAATATACAATTAATATTCCACAAATATAGTAATATTTATGAACATTATATTTATATTACTATTTTTATGTATTTAATTCTTTTTTTAAATAATATTATATGAATGTATCCATTTTATTTTCGATGGCACATGAAACTTTATTTACATTTTTGACTCTAGACATTTTTGGAACACACAAGAATTGTAGAAACAAATCTTTCAAAGGATTGTATTTTGAGATCATCTGATACCAAAGAGGTTTGTTTAATTTTTCATTTAAATAATTTTTCTCTTTTTTATTTATTAAATATTTATTTTTTAAAATAACTTCTTTTCAACATATTTCATGGAATATATGATTATGGATTTTCATACTCTGATAATAATAAAAACTATTAATTATTCATTTAATAGATATATATTATTATAATTTGATCTTAGGCTTCCAAAAATTGGAAAATTAGACAGGTTTTTTAAAGTCCTGTGAACTACAAAATAAAAGGAAGCTTAAGTTTCCTTTTATACCACAAGTTTTGTTTGATGTTTTTAATTGAAACCAACTTTAAATAATAAATATTGTGGAAATGGTAGGGTGTGCGATCAGAAAAATACAATATTTTATTTTTTTAAACTGAATTTTTTTATTTACACCTGTGAAATAACAATAATAAAATTAGGTACATATGCCACGGTTAGGCATAGGAGGGAGACAGCACCCAGCGGTGGTGTATCCTGCATCAGGATCTAGAAAAATACAATATGAAAATATATATCCTCCTGAATGTAGAAAAATACAATATGAAAATATATATCTTGCAGATATGAGAAATTTGTGGAATATTATAATAATGATGAAACTTGAAAATGATGGGAAGTACAGTTTATAAATTGAAAGAATTACATTTAAAATAATATGAAGTGTTGGTAAATATAAGCTAGTTTGACAATATGAACTAGGTTGAAGGATAGGGAGGTGGTTGAAAAAATAATTTCCTTTATACAGTTGCGGACTGGAACTGATGGAATAGGGATAATGTCTGGCCAAGTCCTTAGGATTCCAATGAAATTTTAGGAAATTCAAAAACATTTCCAGAAGTTTAATTTATTTGTTCAAAATTAAGGCCCAATGGAGTGAAAAACTGAAAAAAAAAAAAGTCTAATAGGAATTATCGGTATCTCAGTGTTCTGCGCGATAATTCAAAAGACACTTCATTTCATAATATTCCAAAAAATGAGAAGCTGCTTAAAAAAATGGCATTTAAATTTAAGAGTAGATAAGCCATATGAATTTATCATTTCAAAGAAAGAGACTATTTTTATCCAGGTACAAATTAGTATTTGACGTTTAACTTTAACAACTGACTTGGGCAAGGATGCATTTGACGTGAAAAAGATTACAATAGACATGGGAATGCTATGTAACAAAAATGTCACTCAATCAAATAATCAGCACAAGATTTCATGATTACGTTGTATTTTAAAATCCGACAATGTCTGATTGTGTCCAGAATAAGATGGACTTGAGTGAATCCTTTGTTTAGGCCCCTTCTTCCACAGAAAATAAGATTTATCAGGAAGTATTGTATTCCTTTTTAATGAGCATAGAAATTGGAAGTCGGAATCAAAATCTAATTGAAATCAACAATGTCTACGATTTTAAATTTAAATTCTGCTTAAAAACTGTAATTAATACTCAGCCTTTCTTAGAATTTCATGAATTTTGTGGTCTTATGATTATGGTATATATCCGTCGATTAGACCTACGTTTAGAATATTTTATTTTAATCTATGTTTTCTAGTGGATTTTATCTCCTTAGATACAAAATAATCTTTTACATAACCTAAAAAATGTTCTTGAGTTTCATTTGTTGGCAAAATTTTCCAGGAAAAGGGTCAAAACTACAATAACTTTGTCAGAACAATAACTGTTTCATTTGTCAGAAAACGACGGCAATATTATATCCTGCTGATATTTCATATATCTTTATTTAAATATATTGTTGGTATAGCATTTAAGGTTATAAATAGGTTTGTTCCAACAAGCACTTAAAACACATTGATAACTAACAGACTGTTCATGTTCTCCTCCCAATCTTTTAATTCTAAAGTTGATTGGTTGGTTTCCCCATTTGATTCATCGATCATTAAAACAGTATTGAGAATTGTTTATAAAACCAACAAATCAAATTTAGAATAAAAAATGAGGGAAGGACATGCCGAGTGTGTTAGTTATCAAAGTATTTTAATAGTTTGTTGGAGCATACTTTATGTTATATATGTCCCTACATATGTCCCTAGGCAGATCCAGCCGCTTGTCAAGGGGAGCTGCAGCCCCACAGCCCCTACCCTGGATCTGCATATCAACTTCTTTATGTTCCTTTCCCACAACTTAAATTCTTCTTGTTTTGCATATTATTTGTTTTTTTTATGTTTATTTGTTTTTTTACCTTACTACTATTACTATTGATTAAGTTAAATTCTAACTTTAAATGAAAAAAAAGTCTCAAAAAGGGGAGCTGCTGCCCACTAAGCCCTCCCTGGATCCGCCAATTTATCTGCCATGTGTTTTTCCAATAAGTAAAGATTTTGAGTGATAATTAAATAACTATTTTTATGTTTTTTTCCGATAACATTATACATAAAATGGGACTACCCAGGGAAAATACTCTACAAAATGCAAAAGGTTTCTTTTCAATCAGTCCACCCATCTGGGAGTAATCTATGAACATAAATAGAAAAAAAAAAAGCCACCTATGTATCCAATTGAGTAATCTTTTTCAAAGTCATTAAAAGTTAAAAAAAATAGTGGTTTGTACTTTTGTTTCTGATCAATAAACTTAAATAGTTTGAATGTCCTTTCCCTTTAAAAAAAATTTCATATTACATCGAAGTAGCATGAATTTATTGTCTTGTTAGGCATTATCTATCAATTTATCTACATATAACTATTAGTTTCCATATTAAATTATTTTTTTAATGTACAACTTATATTTCAGGAACATAAGAATGGAAAATTGGCTGACATTATGGCCTTAAAAGATGTACATCTTGGCCTGCAGAAAATAATACTAATGGAAAAAAAAAATCGAAAAATCATCAGAACATTGAAAAATAGTCATTACAAATATGCTCCTTTCGAAGATCTTAGTGAAAGGCCTCCAATGTCTTGGGAATACAACAAAATAAGTAAAAAAGATACATTCAATCATACTCTCATGGAACAAAATGGAGGACTTCCCTTAATTCACTCTAAGCTTTTTCATGAATTTCTAAAACAGATAGTTGTTCAAACTGACATGAAACCAGTTCAAAACCTAGAAAAGGATGATAATATAAATGAAAAGAAACTTGCTGAAGTTTCAAAAACTAATGAGCTTAGTGACATAAGGAATAGAGAAATAGAAAGAGTTACAAATGTAGTAAACTTTGATTCTACTCCAGCAAGTAAGAAAAAAACAATCATGTCAGTTAGTGATCCTAATACAAGCAGACATTGCAAGAAAAATATAGAAGATGAAATGGTATCCACCTTATCAGTAAGACCTACTGCTACCATTTCAAATTGTTTGGACAATGTATCCTCTAAAGCCATTGCTGACTGGCATACCCCTGAAATACATTGTCATGCAAAAGTAAGCTCATACAATCCACCTTTTCCATTACAAAGAGTGCAAATGACTTCTGGCTCCATGAGCAAAGGATCGACCAAGATGAATAAAAATGTTCAACTACCTTCTATGGCATCTACCTTACCTTTGCCTCAAGTGTTACCATCAAGTTTAAATGATGTACAGCTCAATTCAAATGATAACTTAGTTAAATCACCTGACTTTTTGCTGCCGTCAAACAGTCCTTTACCTCCAGCCTGTATTAATCATCGTCTAGATCCTAATTTAAGAAAAAGATCTTCCTCTAAATTATTAAATAAAAGAGAGAATCTGCTAAATGATTGGTATTACAAAAATACTACGCTTACGTATTACCGAAGCTCCTTGAATGATTTTCAGGGCATGAATTCTGTACAGCCTCAGACAATGCAACCATCAAATCTAATGTCAATCAAGCAGTGCAAAAGGCCTTATTATTCCCAAGCCAATGATTCATTTTCTTTTTATGATGATGATACAATAGCAAATTCCACTCCACGCCTTATGGGAACTCAAAGTGTTTGTCCAAACTTATCTGAGCCTCATACTTTCATGACAAATACTGTTCGACCAAATCACCCACTTTCTTTAAGTTTATCCTCTGGAAACAATGATAAACCAGGATCCTATGCTATAAGGAGAGGTAGGAGTGGCAAGAACTCTTCAACTGCACAACAATCTTACAGGAAGCAGCAATATCAGGCTGTAATAGGCAATATTGCAGTCAACATGAATCCTACTTCTGATAATCAAAATGTGCAAAGATGGCCAAACATTCCAACACAAAAATATGATGATGATTCATTTAAAACTTTAGATTCCAATTGCACTCCAAATTTAAGTACTCAGCTTATGTTAAGACCTCCTGTCCCAAACCCCAACATTATTCAAAATGATCCAAAACTTGGATCCATCAGATTACCTCCATATTCTTCAATACGAAGAAAAAACAATAGGTTTAATCCAGCTTTACCTATTACAGATGCCCCATCAAACAGTAACACAACTTGTAATAGTTTTCCCATTACAAATGCTCCAATGGCTGTGCCAGTTTGCAATTCTCAACTTTTTTCACCAGCAATTAATAATTCATTTCCTTCACCTGTTATAAATATTGCATCTTCTTTATCAAACTCAAATGTTGGACCAGTTCATAGTGCTTCAACTTCATTTATAGCTCCAAGAACATCAGAAACCGATTCAGAAGTTACAAAGTTGAATAATTGTTACAGAAAAAATACAGAGGGATCAACCCCAATTGAGATATACCAGGATCTTTTAAATTCCGTAGTGCATAAAGCTAAGGTGCAGCTAACCCATATGAACAATCACGGATTTTTAGAGTATAACTTTGAGGATATGTCTAACAGTTTACCAGCTGTTAAAGAAGCTCTGCTTCATATTGAGAACTTTAATGGCAATAATAATACAAGTGAAGCCATTGATGACGTTGTTAAACGGTTATCTGAAACAAATGAAAATTTTTTAATTGAGAAAAATATATTTCCTCCTCAACTACTAAAAGTTAATAATATCGATATAAGGAAAGGTAAATTTAACATAGACCAGGATCAAAAGAAGCGGCATGAAGCTACCCTTAACAATGATTACTTAGCATTTGTATATCAAGAGAAAATAAGAAATTTTTATTCTGATTGTAATAGCCACAATGATGATTTTCTGGTCAAATCAGATCTACAAGCTAGGTGTTATTGCTTACAGTGTTGTGCGAATAAAATAGTGTTAGATGTCAATAATGCAATTCTTAAACAGTTTAGGCATTATCTGACATCTCGTTCATCTGTTCACTCAATTGAAAATGAAAAAAATCAACCTTTGAAGGGAGCAGGGATATCGAAAAGATCCTTAGAAAAGAGCATTGAAGAAAGAGATTCTCCACTTCCTTTGAAAAAAAGAATTACTTCAACACCTCCCAATGATGCTAGATCTATTAAAGATAGTGAAGTGTCATACCCCTCTACACCCATGATCAGCATTGCCGAACTTGAACTTGTGAAGGATATTTCAACAAATAAGATAGATCATAAAACTGATACAGTTAATACAATTCCAAACAGCATTATCAAATCACTTGAAACCTGTAAAAATATGAACCAGAACTCCTCTAATAAACCAGTTCCAGAGGGTGCTGCTCATCATACCTTAGAAAATAATAATAGGTCCACGTTTATTTCTAATAATAACTTATTACCAGTTGAAACATGTCATAATCACTTAAGCTCAGCATTAATTCAAAGTCCTGTTGCTGCCCAGCAAAGCAAAGTGCAGTTCAAGAATAATTGTAGAAAGCCTGTAGGAAGACCTCGTAAGAATGCAAAAAAAATATGAACAAAAATAAACAGCAAATTTGAAAGCAGAAAGAATGCTAATTTAGATTAAATTAAATTAGTAAAATACAGAGAGAAATCTAATTTAATTTGTACTATTCATCAAGAACTAAAGTCATTTGATGATTTTTTTTTAATAATTGTTTACCATACATATTTAGTCAAGAAATAACTGAAACATTTATTATAAGTATATGATTTTTTGAAAATACATTATGTTGGCGTTGATAAAGTATCCTTCATTGGTAAAACAATTTTATTTAATAAAGAATATATATTTTCAACTAAGTTAGTTTTATTTCGAGTTTTTAATGACCTTTATTATACATATACAGAAAGGGAACTGTTAAATCAATTTTTTACATTAACTTATTTAGACTAAGTTGATATTTTACTCAATTTAAAAAAATTAAATCAAGAATAATTTCTGAAATGAAGATGTGCTTTGATTTTGAAAAATACAAAGAAGATAAAATAAGAAAGATCGGGTTTACTCCAAACATTTTCCTGTATATGTTAACTATGTAGGGGCAATATATATTTTTATATAGACTGAATTCGCATGTTTTTGCTCGTAACTCGCAAACGATGGCGATAACGGAAAAGTGTATAAATCCAAAATGTTCTTCTGGACAAACTGAAAAAAATGACACCTTGAAAAAGCCCCCGTGAACATTTTCCCTGAGAATCGCAGTTTTTCGCTTACAACTCGCAAACCAATTGGTTAATCGAAAAAATTTATATGACTGAAAATGTTCTTGAAACCCTGAATAGATTGACACCATTTAGAAACATCTACGACCATTTTTCTCGTAAAAACCGCGGTTTTGCTCTCACAACTCGCAATAGAAGGCGAAATGAGTAATTTGTATATTTTTCCGGTTTAGTGGTTAAGGAAAGCTTTAAAATGATGCCTCATTCCTGAAATTTAATAAAGTATTAAGGAAGTTACGGCGTGCCGACAAAAAAAAAAAAAAAAAAAGGCTTTGAGAAATAATATATTATATGATGAAAAACGTTATCATTATTTTCAATAATACCCGGGTCTGATCGAAACTGAGTTGAACGAGAAGCTGGGGGTCAGAGTGAAATTTTCATATATAATATAAAATGTAAATGGTTAGGCAGTTATATTACGAGTATATAGGGATAGTAAAATAGGGATATAATAAGGTGCTAACATTAAAATTTTAGTGAAAATAAATTATCAAAACATATTTATATTGAGAATTAAAAAATAAAATTGTTATTTTAAGTTCTATTACTTAGAGGGAATTGCGGCGCTATTACTAGACTATACCGGCAATGCCGAAAGGTATTGAATGGTTGGTTACTATGGTCTACCTCATTTTTAGGACGGAACATATCGTCGTCACCATGCTAAAGTAACGAATATGCATAGGTTTTTAGTTGCACATTCGTTACATTAGCATGGTGACGACGATATTACCTGTGACACATTTGATTAAAATTATAAATATTTAATGGTCTGAGTTATTCAATGTTCATTAGTCATGTTTTCCCGAAATAAAGTACAAACTATTACATCTTTGTCATCCGCTAAGGGTGGGGGTGCGGTTTCTATCCCTTCTTCTTCTATATCGGTATCCGTTTTGAAATCCATAGAAAAAGATTACGGACATTTGGGGCGGGTCTATACGCACGTCCCTATACATATCCGAGCGTTCTGTTGAAGATGGCTACCGAAGTGAATTGGAGCTAAACCTTATATCTGTTAATAAAGCAATTAATGAGTCTACTAACATGAGGAAAGGTCTGAAAAAGGGTCTTATAGATGCTTTGGCAGGCTTAAGGGTACTTTTCAATAAAACGAAGACTGACTTATAGAGGGAAGGGATCAAGAGATTAACACTGTTCTCCAGTTATACAGTGATGTGACACAAAAACCCAAGACTCATGTGAGTACACCTAAACCTGTATATAAAATAGAAAATAGGGGTAAGGATAAAACAAATAATTCTGATGGCATACAGAATTTACTGAAACAAACAGTTGATCTGGTAAAACTTAATGTGGAGGTGGAGGGATTAAAGAAGATTAGTCTTGCTTAGGCTGGCATCACTATCAGACTGTGATAAGCTAACGGTCGAACTAAGCCAAAAATTAGGAGATAGTCATAACATTGAAAAATTTAAAAATCAAGACTAAGAATGCTAATAAGTAATTTGCTTTCAGATTATCGACGGAAATAATTTAGCTGAAGTATTAACATGACAGTGCAAGGACCGGAGTGTGATTCCGGCCGTACATGGCTTTCGCCTTCCCGGTGGTTCCGGCACTCCTTATTCGGGATGAAGAGTCATCCTAGTATCCAGCCTGACCCCAACAAGCACTCAAGACCTTGGCAGGTCGGCACCTGGTGGTTTCAGTAACAACGGCCACCACGTCCACACCAGGCACCCCGAGGGTTCCTGGCACCACCCAACGATGACGCCCGGGAGAGCGTCATCCCCGTGGTACCATTTGGCATCACCGCCTTATTCCCGAATGGATAGCGGGCAGGACAGGCAGCTTTCCACTAAACCTGTCCTACGGCTGCTCCTACTTAGAACATGATGGCGGGGGCTTACCACCATTGCCTAAGGAGGACTGGACCCGTGCCAGCTCCTCTGTCGTTCGCGAGTTGTAAAAATCAACTCCCCAGGGGGCACCACAAGGAGGTGACAGTAGGCTTTGCAGGGGATCGGGCAAGCGGATTTATTTCGAAATAAATTTATATATATTTCTTTATTTCTTTATTGTTAGGTTTATTACAGTTTGTTATTAGATTTATTACAACTTAAGCGATATAATCGATTTGGTGTCGGCTATAGGGATATCTGAGGTGCTGTTTATGGAAATGATATCGATTTTCAGGTGACGTAGTCAGCAATTTTTATGTGACAACTTACTTATAGCTGACACCGAGATCAATTATACCGTGTAAGTTGTAATAAATCAATACCCGATGGCGTAATCTAAAAATCGATATTATTTTCATTATCAGAATCCCAAATAACCTAGTAATCGATCTTAATCAGGTAAATTATTATGTCCAGATGTGATTTCTGTAAAAAGGGTGAACCTAACAATGTATACCAATATGGAGAAATCCGAAAAGAAATTTATAAATTTATTTCTAAATAATGAATTTAGTTGAAATTCATATCTCAATTCGTGAATTTTCCGTATTCACATCTTCATTTGTAAATACGGATCAAATTCAAAAACATTTTTTGTGAATATTCACTACTTTCCCTGTGAATTTATTTTTATTTACAGAAAAATTTCTATACCTATTTGAATAAATTCGTATTCATACTTGTAAATATGAATTTATTTGTATTCGTATTCACAAATATTGTGATATAAATAAATTTGTATTCATATCCATATTAAAATTAAGATAAAAATAAATTCGTATTCGTATTTATAAATATAAATATGCCCAACTCTTCATAGGAACAATTAAATATGGATGGGTTATGGGACAGAGCTGTCATGAGATGGCCTCTCTGTGCAGAGGAACATACCGGTAAATGCTCTAACCAAACAAATAAATGCATTGACTCTAAAAAATAATAAATGAAGATTGCAAAATTAAATATTTGTCACGCCATTACCATTCGTAAACGTATCGTTAAAACTATCGATTAAGCAATTAGAAATGAAGGTAATAATATAAAATTAGATAGATTTCAATTTGCCCAGGTAAACCTTCAAAAAACAAGGCGGCAAATTCTAACCTTCAAAATTTAGTCAACTTTTTAAAACGACATGGTTTTTATTCAAGAACCAAATCTTTATAAAGATACACCTGCGTCTTTATACACGGGGTGGCGGATATTTTACACAGGGAAAAGTAGCAAAAGATCAGCTATCATCATAGTAAATCTACACATTAAACCACACCTCCTTAAATCATTTCATGCAGAGAAATGTAGGGAGGTTATAGGTGATAACGTGATAAGGTGTACTTTGTATTTTGAATATCGTTTAATTCTGTTATTTGTCTTTTCCTTTGTTTCAGTTTCGTTTTGATTAGTTATATTTGTTTCGTTTGTTCAGATTTGTTGTTAGAAGACTAAATTTGTTGTGTTAAGTTATTTTTTAGTTTAAACCAGTACATTAAGGGTTAGGCTGGATTAGTGGTTGTGCAAAAGCCTATTATATTGTGAGCTAAGAGACAGTTTTGGTGGACAGAACACGGACTATAGGTAAGTCATACAATATAAAAAGTATTATAACACCTGTAGGGTTACAAACATTTATTGAAAGTTGAGGTTACATTATAATACATTCTGCAATAATCTATAAAAATAGTGATAGAATGGACGACGAGGAAGTTGAGGATAAGGTCATTAAGGACCAACAGCCCTCGGCCAAAAGACCTAGGAATAAGGGTTCGGATGAAGAAGAGTGCGAAGAACTCAATACAGATAGCCCGATAAGGGAGGCTAGGAGTATTCAAACGAACCTGTCTTTTTGAAAAATTTTGACAAAAAATGAAGAATACCACTAGGAATTACATTCACGAAAGGACTCATCGAATTATAAAAATTTTAGATATTATTAATTTTAGGAACCAAGGTTATTACAATGAAAATTCAATCACAGTCCTAGTTAAAACGGTAGTGAAGGAAACCCTTGATGCCCATAATGAATACGCTCTAGCGAATCAAACGCGGGAAAATGTGATGCATAAAAGTATTCCAGGGAGAGTAACGCAGGAACGCATGCAGGCTAAGGCTGGGTCCTCTAAAGAGCCGGAAGTTTCGACCTCTGTGCTCTCACAAGTGTCCGAAAATAACACGTTTGAACTGGTTCAGAGAAAGCGAAGCCGAAGGAAGGCCAGACAGAGGAGGATTGCAGCCGCCAGCGAGGATAAAATTGAAGAGGTAAGTAAGATTTCTCAACAGGATGAACCGACCTTGAAGGAAAAGCCAAAGACAATGGCAGATATCGTCAAATCCCTGCCGGTGAAACCGACTCTCAAGTCAAAGGCGACTTACCTCACAATCAGCGGAGCAGGAAAGAGTGCCGTGGAAATAATTGATAAACTTCCTTCTCCGGCTCAAATAGGCGTAAATGCCTCCATAGTCCGGAAAACTAAAGCAGGATCAGTCCTCGTGCGGTTGGAAGACAGCTAGAGAGAGGATGCCCGCAAAGTTCAGTTCTCGGGCCAGCGCTATGGAAGCTAGTATTTGACGAGGTGCTGGGGGTCCTCGAAGAAGAGCGGTTCCCTGCAACGGGTTACGTTGACGATTTAGCGGCAGTTGTGGCGTCTAACAGCAGAGCCGGAATCAAAGAAGAAGCAGAAAGATGCGCCAACCTAGTAAGCCAATGGTATGAGACAAAGAAATTAAAGATGACTGCAGCTAAGACTCAAGCCATCTTGATAAAAGGGAAGACAGATAGGGCACACCCTATAAATCTCAGTATGGAAGGCAACAGAATATGTCCAAGTGAGGTGGTCAATTACCTCGGAATAAGGTTTGGTAGACGCTTTAATGTAACCCCTCATTTGGACTATCTGGGAAATAGGGTCTCCCAAACATTGAATGGCCAGAGCCGCTTGGGAGGCGCATTATGGGGCCTCAGATACCCAACAAACATGGCGATTTACAATGGAGTGATTCTTGGTATTCTGAGGTATGCCTCACCTGCGTGGTCCCAGAATCTCACACTAAAGCAGAAACGTAGGTTGGCGACATTTCAAAGGACGGCTCTGCTGCGGGTTACGAAATCGTATCGTACCGTGTCCCATGAGGCGGTGCAGGTCCTAGCAGGTGGGGTTCCTCTCGACCTCATCCTGCGGGAAGACAAATTAAAACGGGATTTCAAAACTCAAGGCTCAGCTGGTCTTCCGGAAAATATCCGGGCAAGGGTAGAAGAAGACCCTGGAAAATGGAAGAAGATCATCCGGGAGGACACTACCGCAGAGTGGAACCAGCGGTGGGCAGCAACCACGAAAGGGTCTACGTTGAAAAAGTACTTTTCTACTGTGCGGGCACGTCTGGAAGCAAAGTGGGTTCTCCCGGACTATTGGATTTCGCAATTCCTCACTGGGCATGGGGCCTTTCGTGCTAAACTCCATAGCTTTGGAAAGGATATAGATCCCCTGTGCCCAGCATGCGGGGTACCGGAGACGGCTGAGCATGTCGTTTTGAATTGCACCGCCTTTGAGGCACTGAGGTCCAAGCTCCTCAGGGATACTGGGCTCTACGTCCTTGGGGAGAACCAGTTCCCTGAGTTGATGACAGAGCGGAACTTCCCCTGCTACAAACGGGTTTGTTTACGGGTGGAAAGAAGCCGTCGGACTGGACGTTTTCAATCTTGGAAGAAGGGGACCCGACAGAGGGCAAGGATAGACCAGACAGAAGTACCGTTGGATAGAAGGCAGCATTCTTCAAACGAATGAAGATCCTGAATTGAGAGGAAAAACAATATAACGTTTTTTAGGCAATATAAAAACACTAGTTTTATCTTTCCAAAACCCGAGTTGCTGAAAGGCAAGGTAGGGAGGACATAAAAAATAAAATTAAAATAAAAAATCATTTCATGTATTTAGAAATTTTCATGTATGTCTTCTGATTATTATTTTAAATATTTTTTATGTTTAGTTTCAGATTTTTTTAAAAATATACTTACATTACGCGTACCTACATATTTGGCCCTTATTTACGAATGTCACGGGTGTTTAGTATTGTCTATTTTCCGATGTTCTCGGATATGTGTGATATGATATGTTTATTAATCCTGTGTTAATAAAATTGACGAATGTAAGACCGGTAAATGGGTTTATTCCGGGGGAAATAATTCATTACTCCGTTTCAGTTATTGGGATTGTATTATATACGGTGTGTATAATTCTGATTTTTATTTAATAAAGAAGTTGTTTGAAAGAATTTTATTGCGAAGGCCTATAGTCATGGATGCGGAAGCATGCCTCCCAGTCAACCAGCCTAGATCGGCGACCAATTCCAAGAAGAGCGACACGAAAAGGTAAGAGAAGCAACGTCCTGTACATTCAGCGATAAAAGTAGGTCAATGGGCGAGATGCCTTATTCAACAATAGCCAAGGCAAATATTCTTTTGAATCCCTTCCTACATTAATAATTATCTTTTATTTTGTTTTTGTTTTTTCTTTAGTTTAATGATTTATATTTTTCTGATTCCTTAGTAGTAGATATTAAAAATTTGTAGAAAAATTAGAACATTTAAGTAAATTCTTAGAGTGTATTATGGATTAAATTTGGATTAATTAATGATTAGCGATTAAATTTGGAGTTATGGAGCATTGAAATTTGTTATTTTTTTTTTAATTTGTTATTTATTAATTCCAGTAATAATTGTAAAGGAATTTCACTGCAAGTCTTATATAGGTATTTTTATTTTCTATAAGGGAATATTTTCTGTGAGTAGATTTTAGTAAACAAAAATCGAAGAGAGGAGGCAATATTTTTAAGACCGGGGTATTAGTTAAGAACCGGGTTGGGATCTAGGTATTCTCTTAAGGTAAAGCTTATTTTTTAAATAAAACTAATCGATATTTGAAAATTACAATTTTTGTTTTATAATAAGTACTTAATAAATATAGTAAATGAATACAAATTTATTTAATTTGTAGTTTTAGTTTCTCATATTTTCTATGGGGTGCAGCTACCCTCCCCTGCCCCCCCCCCTCTGCAGACACCCATGTTCATATTTCTTTTCTTTCCTTGTTATCTTCATAAATTGACCTTCATGTAACTTTAGTTATCACTTCGTCTTAAGTGTAAGATTCAAGATCTGCAGAGTCCGCCTAAATTAAGAAGGGTTAACCACCCTTGAAGAGGGTTAAAATGGGGAGGGAGGCAGGCAAACTAATTTTGGTGCAAGTATGGTGTAATGAGATATTGCCTTTAATAGATTATTTGTTTCTGATTCAAATGAGACTATTACCATCACTATTAAGTCAATAGTTTTAAAGTTATTACAGATTATAAGTAAAAAATCCCATTTTGCGGCTGAATGATATTACAAATAATTATGGAAGTATATATTCAATCAGAATAATAGGAGATCAAATTTTCTAGAGTATGTGTTTTAGTATCCAATTAAATTTCCAAAAATCAGTTTCTTATTTAAAAAGAAAATCAAAAGTATTTAATAAAATAATCGCAAGACATACAAGAAAATTAACATTTTACTAAACATAAGGGGGCGTGAGTTCATTTGTTATAAAACAACAATTTGTAACCTGAAATTAGTGATCTATGTGTTTGTTAATATTGTATATACTTTTCGATAGCTTTTTGCCTCTGAATTGAATGAGACTATTATTGAAGAGGATGCAGTCAGTATTTTAAAAGCTATGATTATAGATGAAACATCACACCACTATCATTTTAAAAAGCTGATTGGCAAATCCAAATGAATGGCTATGGGGCTGCAGCCCCCCCCCCCTTTAAGACTGCAGCCCCCCCCCCCCTTTACAGTTGGCTGGATTCGCCCATAATCGTGACGTGACAAAACTTGGCTATACTATTATGATGTGCCGACCAAGGCTCAAAAGAAAGTTTGGGTATTTGACTATAAGGATACACCTGTAACTGTCAGAAAATCTCGATCTGTAAAAAGAAAATTATCGTTTTATTTTTCAGATCAAGCGGAATTGTAGAGCGTGTTGTTTTGGAGACACAGAAGACAGTCACTGCTCAGTGGTACACTGACCATTGCCTGCCTAAATCCTGAGACCAAAGTCAAGAATGGACACCTGGTACCTCCACCATGACAACGCACCAGCTCACCGTGCCAGAGCCTGCACCGAGTATTTGGCCACTACTGGGCTGAAACTTCTTGAACTTACAGTCCGGACCTTGCTCCCTGTGACTTTGCGCTGTTCCCACCTGTGAAAATGAAGCTGAAAGGAAAACGTTTTTCAAGCGACGAGGACCTCTGAGGGCTTGGGACAACGAATGTGCCTCAATACCAGATGAAACTTGCCAGAGCTGGTTTAATGACTGATTTCGACGTATTGAGAAGTTTATTAAATATGGTGGAAATCACTTTGAGAAAATTAAATAAATAAAGCTGTATTGCAAAACTTTTGTAGTACCCTTTGTACATTATAGGGAAGCCTTAATTTTTTTATCACCTCTTTCAAACGATTGGGCATGTATTGAACAAGCTTTACTAATTTACTCCATGAATTCTCTATGATGTTAAAGTCTGTTGATGGGGGAGGTGTTTTTTATAGTTTTGGGGCTATCGTATAAACATTCTCTTGCAAGATAAGAAGAATGCTTGAGATCTTTAACAATTTAGAAAGCAAATTTATTTATTATTCCTTTCTAAAGGGAAGATTTTCTAGTCCCGAGGCAACAATACGCCCCTAAACCATGACATGACCTCTTCCAAGTATGGTGGTGGTGAAGATTTTTTTCATTTGCCTTTCTCCAGAGGAAACCTCTTCCATCAGAGCCAAACAAATTAAATTTTGACTCATCTGCATACAGAACACTTTTCCAGAAGTCCATGTCTTTTGTTAAATAATCCTTAGCAAACTTTATTCTAAGCTTTTTATTTTTGTCACCGTTATGGGTCTTTCTCAACAAAGTGGGCACTTTTTTATTATAAATTTTATGGTTACAAATAAACATTTTTTTCGGTGTAATACTATTCCTTTGGCTATCAGAAGAAAGGAGTGGACGTGGTAGAACATTAAAATTACGTTAAACCTGATATGTATAAAGAAAAAAAATATGGAATGAATTACCAGACCTTTGGGATTAAAAGAATCCCAAAAATGTTTGCAAGATAGCATTGATGTTCTCTTTGAATAAATTTTTTTTAAATAATGCCTCTATAACAAAAGACACACGTGCATACTTTTTACATGGTAAATCGCTTTATTGGAAAAAAAAAAATCTCGATATTTTTCCGTAGTCTTTCATATTGTCGTTCAAGCAGTTCGTTAGGTATGTTTTCTTTGCGCAACTTAGAATTATCTTTGTACACTTTCGCTTTGTTTTTATTTACTAGTTTCCTTCCACGTATGTATTGAGGATTCTCTCTAGCGGTTGAAAGAGTAGATTTTGTATCATCAAATCAACTCCCGTTTTAAAATGTTTTTTTTTTTTTTAACAAATAAACATTAGAATTCGTTCTCAATTGCTTCCGTTTCAAGTGAATTTCACTGAGGGTCATTTCGCAAACCAATTTTATTTTATTTATTTGTCGCTTCATTTTGTATTTTTGATTGTCTTTCTCTGAATAATTGGATCATTTTGTTGTTTTGATATCGAAATCTTTCAAACACCTCCTCTCTTGACTTATATTTTATTGGGGGCATGTTTTTTAACTGTCAGAAAAATGATAAATTTATTTGAACGTTTTTTTTTTTTAATTTCTCGTTGTTAAGGGCTTATGATTCTTTAAAAAAGTTAAGCAGCAAACGACAGCTTTAATCCTCCGTCGCTAACTTTATTCAAAAGGGACTTTTTAAAATTTTAAAAAGTTGATTTTTATTCTTCCTTAAGCTATGAAAAAGTCAGTTATTTTCTAAATTCATTCTGCTCCTTTGGGGTCACCTGTGGTGTAGTGGTTATCATGGCAACTTACAATACTAAAGGTCGCGGGTTCGCGTCCCGAGGTGGCCCTAGGATTTTTTAATGGGAGTAAAAAATTCAACATTCTTCTCCTAGATAGAAGGTTCAATGGGGGGCATAACAAAAGGCTCGCGGATAATTTTTTTCTACTTTAAAACTTTTCTTTTACTTTTAAAACCGCACAATCAAATATTCTTCGAAAAATTGTAAACGCTCCATGGTAGATTTCTAATATTACAATCTGGTACAATACACACAGACATGGACATTCCAACAGTAAAATCATACACTCACGACAAATACTCTACCTTTCACAGTTCAACTCACAACCATCCAAACCCACTTGTTTCTTCTCTTTCTTCCCAGTTACCCGTCCAACGAAGATTAAAAAGACAATGGCCGAGAAATATGCTCCAGCAAATAATTTAAATCAAGCAAAACGAAGATAAATTTCACACTATCCACAAATTTGCTAGGTGCGCTACAGCGCAGGCGCAAATGACAAAAAATATTAAAAAAAATAAAAAACTTTTCATTCATTCTCCTAAACAAACTAAACATGTTTTTTGATAGAAAACATTGCTAAAAGTAGTGGAGGAATATGAATTAGATAAAAAATCAATTAATTAGTCTTATTTCATTCTATCGATATATCGATAAAATTATCGTCTATCGATCAACTCGAGGTTCTTTCTTGGTTTTGTTAGTGTGGTTAAGGTTATGGAGATTTTGTGGTTGTCTTGTATAAAATGTTTGGAACAATAGCTTCAATCTGATTATTTTCAAATGATGGCAGCTATTTCTCAAGACCCCGTTACTGCTCTGAGTGAGGCTGCAAATGGTATGTTCATACATTCAGTATTAACTACAATTTAACATATTTATGATTCCTTTTCCAGGCTTGATGTTTTAATCCATTTAACCATTCCTGTTAATTGAAAAAAAATGTAAACCTGTTGTTATTTCTGTCATCACAGTAATAAGTGGTTAAGTAAAAAGTTCCTTACTTTTCAGAGCCACTTTTAAAGTTTTGAACAGTATTGGTATAAAGTTATGTTTTTATCATCAAGGGATAAATTTTTGTTAAGAAAGCCAAAATAGTGGCTACTGATTATGGCCATTAAACCAACTGTTATCAGTAATGAGATATTAGAGTTGACTAATTGTTCACAAACCGATTACAATAGATTTAACACATATTATAATAACTCCATTTCAAATGAAATCCTGACTTATATTATTATGCATTAAGAAGAAATCGCCTCCTTGCTTCTTTATAGCCATTTAACCCGTTTTGGGTTTGTTTTCTCTCGTCCACTTATTATCTGGGATGATTTATTAATGTCATTAACATTGTATGTAACTTTTAGCATTGTAACTGTGTTGAAAAACCATGTAACTTATTTTAATCTTATTTTTTGTTTCAGTAATTTGATGGTTGTTACTTGTTCTAAATTATTTATAATATTCTTTCCAGAATCTATAATTACGACTCACTCTCTTTCTCCATCACTCACTCCTTGTAATATAAAAATTATTAACACATTCCCATGGATGGAAGAATTCATTAAGCACAGTCTTCAAGATATAATCAATCCAAATACTAGAAGCCTCGAAAAACTAATGAACTTGTTTCATAAGTAAGTTTTTATTAAGGATGTTTTTATTAGCTCTTATTTTTAAGGAAGGAGGTTAAGGAAAATTGAGGATTATTTTACTTATAGATCATAAATAAATATATGGACTGAATCAGTACATGTTCTGATCTCCAAACCATGCACAGAAAATGATTAACTGTAGTGCTTGTTTATTAAAATTATTATTTTCATTATTTATTAAATAATTTAGGATAAAGAGAGTGCTGTTTTATTACTTCTGCAGATGTTCAATATGGCACTATTTTGTGTGGCCCCGATCTCAACTGAAAAAAAAAACCTGTTTGGAGGTTTATTTATATTTAAAGAGTGAAAGGGGGTCGAAAGTTGAGGTCTAAGAAAGTTAATTAGCTCTTTTTATCTCGAAAGGCTGTGTTGGTATTTATCACTGTTATATTATGGTAACATCACCTGTCAAAATAGACCACGTCCATAAGTAACATTACTTGTTAGCTTTA
>OU426978.1:98914982-99177482 GCA_911387785.2 Aelia acuminata
TTAATTTGTGGAGACCTTTTTGAAAGTGGTTGTTTTATGCTTGACTCTCAGATTCATTTATTTAAATTTTTGATTATATGTCAAAACTATTTTTAGTGATATCAACGTCTCTTACCTCAACTACATATCTGGGGTCTCTGTCTGTTCTTTGATTTCGGTTCATAACCATTACCAATGCGATAACCATTTGCATCTATATTGTTGTTCAATGCCTAAGGTGCATCACACATTAGTTTTTCTGAAAATTGACATTCTTGTATCCAGGAACTGTTGTTTTGCTCGGTTTAGGCAGAAAAAGCAAGCTTTCTGTTACAAAATTCATAAAATAGTTTTAGGGCAATTTTTTTCCAACTTTTGATTTCAGTGGTTACCATATACTTTCAGATTTTTAATGCCCAAGTCATAAACTGTTTTGGTTTTAAGTTTTGTTCCATGCTTCGTGTTCTGATTTAAATCCATAATATCAGGTTTAAATGTTATGTATTGAGTTATGCTTCTTTATTATTTATTAATCTTTTATCTGCATTATCCAATTTAATCTTTTCTTATAACAAAGTTTATACTTGTTTTAGAAATATAATCGAATCTGTTAAAGAATGTTATTCTGAACCAATTAGGGCTACAATACTTAAAAGATGCATGTCAGAAGTACTAATATTTTTTCACATTTCATACTCTGAGTTGAAACTGGTAAGTAGTTTGTTTTATTTTTACATTAAAAATAATGCTTGGTATTAAATGCTGCTTTTAATGTTCATACAGGGTGTTTCAGGGTTAAATGGCCAAATTGAAAATTTGAACTAAGAACCTCAAAACTAAGAAGGTATGTCCACAAATGCTTTGTTTAGGAGATATTCACATCAAAAGATTTCATTGTTACGAATTATTTAGATATAGTAAATAAATAAAACTTATTTTATTTATTCCAACTACTTTATTTATTAAGTGTAAACCATTAACATTCATATTAAATGTTCTAAGTGATTTCCTTGAGCATTCAGACAGGCTCGGTATCTTTCTTCAACAGCAGCAGTAGCAAAATGGCACTGGATATGTGTTATTGTTTCAGAACACTCAATTATCCTTCTTCTTAAAGAATTAAGGTCATTCACTGGCCTTGAATAGACTTTTTGTTTAATGTCACCGCTAACATAAAAATCCAGTGGTGTCAGGTCTGGAGATCAGGCCAAGCCACTGGTCCTGCAGGGCCAATCCATTGATTAGGATAATAAGCATTTAGCCATTGTTGTGGACCTCTTCCGTAATATGCAGGACAACCATCTAATTGAAACCACATGTTCCTTCTCAGTTGTAGTGGAATATCTTCAACTAAATTGTGGTAATCATAATAAATAAATTCCAAAAATGTGTCCGCATTGAGTCGAGGTAGTAAGAAATGCGGACCTATTAAAATATTGTCTATTATCCCCAACCACACAATGCACTGAAACTTGTGCTGAAAATGATGCTGACGAATTGCATGCGGATTTTCATGAAACCAGAGAAGATTATTTTTTTCTGATTGAAGATTCCTGTGCTTGTGAAGGTAGCTTCATCTGTCCATACAATTTCTCCTGAAAAGTGTAGTTTGTGATCAGCTTGATTTAAATACCAATCTGAAAAATTTCTTCTTTGCCGTAAATCTTGCGGTAATAAATTTTGTACCCATTGATAATGATATGGGTGATATCCTTCTGCAATGACAGCTCTCCATACTGTAGTTGGAAAGTACAGGTACTCTTTTAGTTGGAAATCGCATGGAACATTCACGACGGGCATTACCATTGCAAAAACCGTATACAAACACCATATCGGCATATTCAGCATTAGTATAAATGGAAGGCATAACGAGTATTCTGCGAAAGCCTCAAACAAACTGATAAATGTTATTGATAGTTCTATTCTTATTATTATTTGTTATTGATGTTCTATTCCAAACAGTATTAATCCTAAAGTCCATAGTTCATGTACAGTTAGGGAGACGAGGTCATATTAGTATTCTATCTAAATTGATCTCCTAAACAAAGCGGTTGCGGACATACCTTCATAGGAAATTTTTTTCTTGTTTTGAGGTCTTTAGTTCATATTTTCAGTTTGTCCATTTAACCCTGAAACATCCTTTATATATAAATGAATAAATAGAATTGATATATATTATATGTATCAATATATAATTGATTAATTAAAATATTAATTGTATATAATTAATTGTCTTCAAATTTGCTTTTATTTTTTTTTTTATTTTTTATTTTTATTTTTTTTTTTTTACTAGTCTTCTAACTTAGTTGGTTTTCATAAAAATTGTTGAACATTTGTTCAACAGCTAACATCGCATTTACCATATTTAAAGAAACTTGTTTTATTATCTATCTAAACTGGTACTACAACTCGTTGCCGAGTCTTGACATCCTGTAACAACCTCCTCCAATTGTCACGATCTTGCGCAGCCACCATCCAATTATTGACACCTAAAACACTCCGGGCATCAGCAGCGACTCCATCCACCCATCTTGATCTCGGTCTTCCTCTCCGCCTTTTACCATAAATTGGCTCTTTCAGTGTCTTCTTGGGGTTTTCACTATCCTCCATTCTGGCCAGATGGCCCGCCCATCTTAGACGATTCAATTTATAAAACAGAACGATGTCAGGTTCATTGAATAAGCTATATAGATCCTTATTTGTACGTCTTCGCCACTGACCTCCAACCTGCCGTCCTCCCAATATCCGACGCAAGACTTTCCTTTCGAAGAGACCAAGTTCCTGCTCTATCGATTTTGTGGTTGCCCAGGATTCCGATGCGTACAACAAAACTGGCCTGATCAAAATCTTGTAGAGACTCATTTTGGTTTCTCTGGAAAGAGCTCTACTCCTGTAGTGACACAGTATTCCAAAATATGCACAATTAGCTGCCTGGATTCTTTTCTTCACCTCCAGTTGAGTCTTGTTATTGTGTGAGACCAGTGATCCCAGGTAGACAAATTCAGATACCTTCTCAAACTTGTACTCTCTGAAGGTAACCATTTCTCCTGGATTTGGGGCTTCCTCTGCTACCATGTATTTAGTTTTCGAAGCATTGATCTCAAGTCCAAGTTTCCTGGCAGGGTCAGTCAGGGCTTGAAAAGCTTCTAGTACTGCATTGTGGGAGCGACCAACTATATCAAGGTCATCAGCGTATGCGAGGATCATAGAAATTCGGTTGAATACTGTTCCTCCAATCTGGATCCCGGCCTCTCTTACAGCCTTCTCAAGCACGAGGTTAAATAGGAGGCACGCCAGTGCATCTCCTTGCCTTAAGCCCTTATTTGAAGTGAATTCCTGTGATACTTCATTTCTTATTTTTACTGCACATCGCACATTTTTCATTGTCATCTTCACCAGTCTCACCAATTTTTCAGGGATTTTTAATTCATAAAGAACCTTATAGGGTTCCTCTCTGTTAACATTATCACAAGCTGCCCTGAAGTCTATAAATAAGCGGTGCGTTTTAATGTTATATTCTCGTCCTCTCTCCAGGATTGTCCTCAAACTAAAGATTTGATCAGTGTTGATTTGCCTTTTCTGAATCCTCATTGATAGACCCCAAGTTGGCTCTCTGCAAATGGTAACAGTCATGCAAATAAAATATTTGAGAATATTTTGTAAGCGGATGGGAGCAAGGAGATACCTCTATAGTTAGAGCATTTTAATTTATCTCCTTTTTTATGTATAGGGCAGATAGGAGAGAAGTTCCACGTTGTTGGTATTACTTCTTCGGTCCAAATGGTGATTATTACGTTCTGCAGTGTCTTAAAAAGTTCGTTCCCACCACTTTTTATCAGCTCGGCTGGGATACCATCGGGGCCTGCGGCCTTATTGTTTTTCAATTTATTTATGGCATCCATCAGTTTGTCCTCATCAGGTGGTTCTAGGTCAGCTGTGTGGGCTTCGCTTGGTCTGTTGCCAACACTTGATATACTACATTCCTCGGGAGAACTGTGGGTAGTATCTTCGTTAAGGAGACGCGAGAAATGGTTCTTCTAATGCTCCAGAACTTCCACCTTGTTACAGAGGAGAACATTGGCATCATTCAGGCAGCAAAGGTTCTGTGGTGAGAATGGTTTCCTGCTTCTATTGACCTTCCGGTAAAAGTCCCGGCTTCTTTTATCACCTCTTAGTGTCTCCATCTCCTCAAAGTCTTCCCGTTCCTATTGCCTCTTCTTATTCTGGTGCAAATGTTTCTCTTCTCTTCTCCTTTGTCGATAGACCTCTACCGTTTGCCTTGTGCTTCTTTGTGTCATGGCCCTATACGCTTCATTCTTAGTATCGGTTGCTTTTCGGCATTCATCATCAAACCATGGAGATCTTTCTTCTCTGTCATCCTTACCAAGAATAACATCAGCTGCCTCCAATATTTCCTTTGAGCAACCATTCCAAAGAGATTCCACGCAATCCTCAGATACAGTATTGCATAAATTGTTACTGATAGTCTCTAAGTAACTGTTTTGCACATCAGGAGACTTCAGCTTCCTTAAATTGTACCTTTGGGTTGTTTTTGCGATGAGGTATTCCTCTTGGACCATTGAGAGAAAATGGTCCGAGTCAACATTTGCACTTCTAAATGTTCAAACGTTTTCTAAACTCGATTTGTGTCTCCTCCCAATTAGGATGTGATCTATTTGATTCACCATAGTCCTATCAGGGGAGGTCCAAGTTCCTTTGTGGATGTCTTTATGTGGGAAGAAGGTGCCTCCAATAATGAGATCTCTAGGTGCTGCAAAGTTAATGAGCTTCTGTCCATTAGCATTAGTTATTTCGTGAAGGCTGTGTTTTCCAATTGTTGGCTGGTAAATTTCTTCTTTTCCAACCTTCGCGTTAAGATCTCTGGCGATTATCTTCATGTCATACCTGGGACATGAGTCAATGGTTCTTTCTAAGAGCTCATAGAAAGCATCTTTCTCATCATCATCTGTGGCTTCTATCGGGGCATGCGCGCTAAGTATGCTAAAATTGTAGAACTTTCCGAGTAACCGTATTACACATATCCGTGGGCTTACAGCATTGAAGCCTATGACTAGGTTTCGAAGCCTACCTCTAACAATGAATCCTGAGCCGAACAGATGTTCTCTGTTATCACAGCTATAGAAGACCTTACAATGTTTCTTCTCGAGTATGCCTTGCCCTGTCCACCGTATTTCCTGTATGGCGGCTATGTCAACTTTGTAGTGGTCTAGTTGCTCTAGTAGCACTTGCAGTGCTCCAGGGCTGTGCAGGGATAAAACATTCCAAAATCCGATGTTAAATTTCCTTTTTGAGTTGCCGGGTCGTTTCCGTTGATGACTTTTACAATCCGAGGCTTTGTTATTAGGTTTCGTGATATTTATGCTTCGGGTAGTGGGGCTATCAACCCTCTCTACGTACCCTAAGTCCATTGGGGGGGGGGCTGCCTCCTCTGAGCCTCTGGATTTGCTCCCCCATCCGAGGCGGCTACCTAGGGGAGGAGACCCTAGGGTGTGTACTGTTGATGTCCTTTGTCTGTTGGGTGGTGGTGAATGTAGTGTGCTGTATGAGTGTACTTTGTGAGTGTCAGTGTACTGTTCCCCCAACCTGGAGGGCCAGTGGCTATCTGCGGTACAAAGAACGGGCAATATGGCCGCCAGCTCCCTACGCCAACCTTGTTTTATTACTTATTTGGAAATATATAAACAAAAATCTTCAATCAAATTTGATGTTCTTAGTGAATGTGGAAAATTTAACTTCCTCCTTTTTTTTCTTTTAGGTTTTTTTCATAATTTTTATTAATATACTTTTTTTTATTTAGAGGTGTAAATTAAAATTATTTTCCAGCCTTTAGAGTCCTCTATATTTCTGACCAAAATGTCTGATCTTATGGCCTTGTATTTGGATATGGAAATCGAGGCATCTAGGTATATTATAATTTATTTCAATAATTGTTTTCATTTCAAAAATATTGTTATTTGTTATTTAGAAGTAAGTTATTACAGTCTATTTATTTAAATTGTTACAATTTTGTATGCACATGGTGAGTCATTATGTATTTTTTGTTTTTACTCTTCAGGACTGGCACAGAAAGTTTGCAAACTATAGCGAGTAAGATTACATCCTGTTTGTATATTTATTTTGGTCAGTTTATTTGTTTTGCTTTTTCTAATTTGTATCTTTTAATTCGTGGTTATAATATTTTGATCTTTTAGGCTGTTCTCATGGTCACATTCTCGATACCATTCTCAAAACAAAAATGATCAATAGGGATTCCTGGGAGCTCAGTGATTTACTATTTAGGTTGGTAACTTATAAATACATTAATTTAGTTTATAATATAGGCTATCCTGATCCTAAACTGTACCACTCACCATCAATTTTTCATAAGGATTTTGAAAAATAACTTTGTATTTGTATATATGTATTTAATATTTGCTTCCATGAAAATACTAATTAAAATTATTAATTACAGTAAACCCTCATTATTACGAACTCGGATATAACGAACACCTCGATATATCGAACCAAAATACTATCCCCCAAAATTACCATTTAATTTCTGTTGAACCCCTCGTTATAGCGAAATCCCTCAGCTAGTGAGAACTACGAACTAAATTTGATGCCTGATAATTATTATATTCTGTTATAACGAACTGCTAGAATTTTTATTAATTTTTTTTTTTTACTGTATTACGTAGAATGAGCGCAGGAAGACGAAGAAGCTCCAGTTTCTAGAATTAAGGTGTTTTTTTACTCTTAATTAATCCGATACCCTTTTGCTCTCTCTCTCTTGATTCCATTGACTTTTTTCTCAAAACTAGCTCAGTTCTGTTTCGACCTCTGTATTATTCGAATCAGTGTTCTGTTCGTTTATACTGTATCCTTCGAATCAATCGTTTATACTGTTTTTTTAATACACAGTGAGTTCGTTGGTAAACGTGTGTCACAAACGTAAATCCTTATCAATCGAGGAAAAATTGAAAATTCTCCAGGATATTGAATTAGGAATTCTAAGTAAGAAAACCATCGCAGAAAAATATGGAATTCTAAAATCAACATTTTCAACCATTTTAAAAAACAAAGATAAAATAGATTCAACCGCAGCCCAAGGATTAACTTCAGCATAAAATAAACGACTGTGCTCTGCGGCTCATGAATATTTGGAAAAAAATCTGGTGCGTGCGTGCAACACACAACTTTCACTTACCAACTTACTTAGATTAGAACTTAATGCGTTTTGTTAATTGCCCTTCTCAAATGAACAGAACATTTTTAATAATAACGCATTGGTTTGTCATTAAAGGCGTACGGCGCATGCGTGAGCTCAAGGTGCTTTATGAGTTGACGGATTATTTTTCTTTTTTTCTCTTGTATATGTTTACTTGATTTTCTTCATATATCATATTTAGCCATTTCTTATTTTTAGGCGTGATGAAAGACAGTTCATTTCTCAATATTAACTAAAACAAAGGTACTTTATAGGAAAACAAAAAAGGCCCCTTCCCCATTTAAGCCCTCTCAGAACATTTTAATAATGATAAAGCTTACCTGATATTAAATAACAACTAATTTTCATTAAACATAACGAATTTGATAAACATCGTTAAAGCCGTTTTTAAGATAATCGATCAAAAAGGTAAACATTGGAAAAAAATTATGAAATAAAGTCCCCCCTCCTGTAGATCAATTTTGATGAAATTTTTACAGTCATATCTCGGGCATATAAATACATCAAATACAAAGTTTGATCAAAATCGTTAAAGCCTTTTTTGAGTAAATAAAAAAAACACGTGAAAATGATACAAAATTTATTAAGTAAAGTCCCCCCTCCGGTTGATCAATTTTGATGAAATTTTTACAGTCATATCTCGGGCATATAAATAGATCAAATACTCAGTTTAATCAAAATCGTTAGAGCCGTTTTTGAGATAATCGAAAAAAACTTAAAAAGTTATTAAATAAAGTACCCCCTCCCTTTGAGTAAATTTGATGAAATTTTTGCTGTCACATCGCGGGCATATACATACTCTAAATACCAAATTTCAGGTTCGCACGGTTTATAGTTTTTGAGCTAGTCTGTTCACATACACACACACACACACAGACCATTTCGCGGGACTTGGTTATTTCGACTCAGGGGACCCCAAAACGTGTATTTCCGTTGAAAACCGGAAGTCGAAAATTTTCACGATCGCAATACTTCCACTTACTATATATTTCATATATAGGTAAGTGAAAGTAAAAATTGATAAATTGCTTTAAACAAATGAGATCTCAAATACCAATCTCAGACCCTCTTATTAAAGCCAAGGCTAAAGAACTCTCAAGTGAACTTGGCAGATAAATTAATGAATCTCATTGTTTAATTAATACATAGTTTGTCTAAAAATAAATTACATACATGCGTTTTACTTTAATTAGTTCTAATGAATGAATTTCCTTCTAAATATGATCAAATTAGTGCGGCCATTGGCTAAAAAAATATTTTAAAAAAAAGAATACTCGTTTATAATGAATCTCTTTATAACGAACTATGAATATCAAACCCCCTACCAATTCGCTATATCAAGGGTTTACTGTATTTCTAAGGTTTATCAGTAATTAGTGATCTGCCTATACATCATTATAAGAATCTATTTGTCTCTCAGAAGATGGATTGTATGGTTGGACCTTAAATAACAATAGTGTTTACACATTTAACAAACACGTTGATTTCTTCCTAATAAGTGGTTGGAAAGTGAAAGTTATGTTTTACAATCGTATTACACCAGATATATTTTTGAAATTTTAATAATTTTATTTTGAAAATAAGAAATTATTTAACAATTTATTCTCATTTATTTGGATATTCTTCTTGTGACTTTGCTTCATAAGGGTGATTTCAGCTGGCAAAATGTTTAATTTTAATTTGATTTGATTAATTTTAGTTAGTTAATTTTGACTATGTTCTAAAATTTAAAATACATATAATTGTAGGATTTAATAGGTAAAGGAAATGTTTCATTCTAAAATCAATCACAATTTTTACTTTCCAACTCAGAAAAATCTAAATATGGGACCCTTGGTGATTAAACATTTCAATGTGGTAATTAAATATTATCTGGCATGGCGATTACATCTTACTCTTTTAACTAAAATATCTTGAAAACTATAAATCATAATTAAATCCTAATTATATATTTCAAAATAGCTGCTCTAACTGAGTTAAACAAGAAATTGAAAGAGACTGTTATGTCGCAACTTGATAAATGAAATGAAAAACAATGACTAGAAATATCATAATAACTATATTAAGAAAACAGAAATTGATTTCGTTTTTAAAACAAGGGTACATTAGATTATTATATAACAATAACATATGTTAATGTCAATTGGGAATGCAAAAGATTTTAACATAGGAATATAACGGTCTCCCACACTTAAATATGAAGGAGGGAGCTTTTGTTCCTAAACATAATCTTGAAGATAGGAGGGTGGTCTCCGTTGACGTTGCGACCTGCGAAGATAAAGAGAGGCTGGATCTGATGCTGCCGGAGCTTCAGCTTGATCTTGAGGCGCTGGAGCTGGAGAGACTGGATTTGGTGGTCGAGGAGCTGGAATCGGTGCAGCTGGTGGTTGGAAGGTGTCTTTACATTGGACTCCGGATCGCCCTGTCCTGGCTGAGGATGAGCTATTATAAGCCTGCTCTTCCTGTGTCGGGACTAATGGTAATTTTGGGACCTGGCAAGCTCGATTTTGGTCTACGTTTCTTTTCAGACGATAACCATCATCTAGATACACCATGTAGTGCACTCGCCACAGCTTTTCTGCAATCGTTCCGAATTTCCATTCTTCCTTATTTGTCACATACCATCTAACTTGAACTCTTTCTCCCATACTTAATTGATGGCAATGAGGATGCTGTTGTATTTTAGTAGCTTGCTTGGGTGTAAAAGAGCATCTAATTGAATTCTTATTTGTCTCCCTAAGTATACCTGTGATGGAGAATGTCCGGTTTCTAAAGGGGTGGCACGGTATCTGAAAACAATCTCTTGTAATTGTTCATGAAGCGCATTATTGCTGGAAGTATTAGATTTTAGTTTCTTTTTTAGGATTTTAACGTGCCGCTCTGCAAGCCCATTTGTAGCGGGGTGACCAGGTGCTATAAATTTTTTAATTATCCCACAACTCCGATCAAAATCCTTGAACAATGCGCTAGTGGAAACCGTCGCATTGTCAGATACAAGTATTCTTGGGAATCAATGGAAGCTGAAAATGTCCTTTAGAAGCTCGATCGTGGTTTGGAATGACGGCGGGTCTTTCGAAAGGCGCACTTCTGGCCATTTCGACTTGGCATTGATGAGAAGTAGGATGTGGTAGTTATTGATGGGGCCTGCGTAATCAACGTGCACTCTATCAAAATTTTCTTCAGGCTCTTCCTAATGATGTATCGGAGCTTTTGGAGGATTGTTACGAGCAATGGCACAGTTTTGGCAAAATCTGACCAGGCGCTCAATGTCTTTATCCATATTCCTCCAATAACAGAATTTTTGAGCGAGCTGCTTCATCTTGACAATGCCTGGGTGAGTACGGTGTAATTCGTGTAGAACATGAAGTCAAGAATTCAAGTGAAGTCAAGAATCATTATGTGTTGCACTTATCATACTGCCAAAGTAAAGAATGCTTAATTAATTAATTAATTTGGTGAAAGAATGCTTTAAAAAAAATGGATATTCAAAATATTTAAGGCAGTTTCAAGGGGAAAAAATCCCCAAATAAATATTAGTTTCTCTCCTTCCTTTTTTCAATTTAGAATTCAAAAAATAACCAAAAACAACGAAAATGATAAAACTGACACGAGAAAGTTTCAAGGTTTAAGAAATAACAACAAACTAAGAAGCTTTAGAGTGCTGTAGTTCACAGAACATGTACAGAGCATCTATTAGTCGTTGAGGGTACTATTCGGTACCAAAATGATCAGCTGATCTAGAATAGCACTTAGTATTCAACTTATGCCAAGGAGGACTTGAATATCCATTTTTTTTAAGCATTCTTTCACCAAATTAATTAATTAATTAATTAAGCATTCTTTACTTTGGCAGTATGATAAGTGCAACACATAATGATTCTTGACTTGTAATTTTGTAGGTCTGTATTTAGTTGTTATAAAAACTTCATTTGGTTACCCTGGAAACAAATAATTTCTATTAAATAATATGACAGAGTGGTTGTTTAACAGAAATCTTTATTATTTTTCTTAGAAATTTATATTATTCTTCCAATGTCAAAGGTAGTTTATAGGAAGAAAAATTTCCTTTGCCAATTAAGCCCTTTCAGAACATTTCTAAAAACTACCCTAATACTTAAATATGTCTGGTTTTTAGAGCTAAAAACTTAAAATTTTTAGAGCTATTTTTGAGAAAATACATAAATGTGATAAAATAAATGGAATTAAGTGCGTGCCTCCTCTAATGGAATTAGCAAATAAACAACTTTGTCTAAACCTTTGCTGTCACATCACAGGCATGTACCTACCTCAAATACCGAATTTCAGTTTTGTAGGACTTATGACACCCATAGACCATTTCGTGGATCTTTGGACTCAGAGAAATCCAAATGTGTAACTGGAATTAGGATTTTTTCACAATCACAAGACTTTCTTTTACAATATATGTCATTTATAAGCGAGAAAAAGTAAAAATCTTGGTTTTGTTTCTAAAACTTTTCTAGGAAGTCATATCCCTCTACTAAATGATAAAACATATCTTAAAGCACTATATACCAAATACCCATGGTTAATTTCTTTGGTATTAGCTTATCAATAAACTTTTGTAGCCTAAAATGCATGTTTTTTATTTCCACGGTTTTTTAAAACTTTTAATTCCTAAACATGATAAAAATAGAACTAATCCTGGGTTAAATATGTACGTTTGCTAATTTTGAAGTCATTGGGTTTTTCTTTGAAGGCTATAGCCCCTTCAAAGGTGAACCCGTACCAGTCTCTGACCCCAGCATTTGATATTTCACAATTATTATACTTAGGCTTCCTGAAGTTAAATTGCAATACAAATTTTGAAATTTTCCCTCATCTTTAAGTTTTTATTAAGGAGAATTTAAAGATCCAGACACTCCAAAACCCGCACTGGTTGTCTTGACGTAATATAGTCATACTCTTGTTTCATATTTTAAAATTTATGTAAACTTTCGGCTTGGTGGGGCAAATAAAAATGTTGTATGTGATTCATTTCACTGTTTAGGTTTAAATAAACACTTTCAACCTTTTTTGTATAATAGGAGAGTGCTGAGGGATCCTCCTGGTTCATCGGACAATATTATTATGTACATGAGATATCTGCTTGCATTCAAACTTTGGAAGGGGATAATGAGTAGTGCTGAAGAAAGGAAAAGGATTCAGTTAATTGCAGAACACCAGCTGATACCACCCCCTGATATTAGGGAAAAGCTTTTGTGTAGCAGTGTGTTAAGAGAAATATTCCCAAGAATTCTTGAATCTGAGACCAACATCACAAGATTCCTCTTGGAGGCTAAATACATCATCAGCGATAAAATTGAGGTTTGTTTGTTGTATTTTTCTGTATACCATATTCCTCTACTTCCTATTATTCTTATTATGCTCCATTATTTTTCTATATTCCTTCAGGGTTAAAACCCATCTTTTTTAAAAATATAATATAGTTTTTAGTTTTATAGTTTATAGTGTTGTAGTTTATAGATTTAATTTACAAAGTTTTGAACTGAAAACAGTACACTCACATTTTTTTAAACTTATTAAGTTAGTTTCAAAGTCACGTAAAGATGAATCTTTAATAAAGAAATTAATGCCGAGTATAGATACCTGATCGATGTCGGGTGAATTGAGAAAATTTGTATCACACTAAGCTTTAAATGTTTTTAAGTAAGTTTCAGCTTCTATTCATTTTCTAATTTATTTGATTTATTTATTTATAGATTTATTTGTTCAATACCCAGATTTATCTGATTCGTTGAGCAAAATTCTTCTTACATAATCAAATATCCCCCCAATTTCCTTAAAAACATAAAAATTGCAATAAACTAGCAATTAATGATATAATAGTTATTTTAACGAATAATTATGAAATAAAATGGAATGAATATAGCAGAAATATTCCTTTTATCAAGAGATTCAGGAATCTAATCTGAGTGTCTAGCAGCAGTAGGTTTTAAAATTCCCTATAATTTCATCACCCTGTCTCGAGAGAAAGGAAATGTTTGCTTAAAAATTAATGTAATGAGATGTAACTTAACCCTTTCATGGCTCCAGATGAGATATCTCGCAAAAAAAATTAGGTCCCTACAAGCTAACGACGAGATAACTCGTCGTCGGCTGCTGGTCCCAGTAGCTAATGACAAGCTATCTCGCAATTGGTTTTTCACTTATTTAACTTCCTCAGCTTCACAAGAGATAAGTTGTCGTGACTGAGGCACATCCTAGCGGATCCACGGAGACTTGGGCCAAAGATGGGCATTCGTTTCATTTTAGTTGACAATATGTTTTGAAACAGTGTGTAATAAATTTTTTTCCCTTGATTCTCAATTGTATTTGAAATACTTGATATCGATTAAAACTGTTCATCACAAATAAAAGTAGTTGTAGTTTCAGTTCTATACTTTTTAATTACAATTACAACAACTAGTTGTAGTTGTAAAACTTTTGAAAAAAAAATTTCAAACTACTGTAGTTGTATTTGTGATCCACCAACTACAAATTACAAAAGTATTTGTAGTTGCAACTGCTTTCCAACTACTGTAGTTGTAGTTTTGAAATTTGTAGTTAAACTGCTTTTTGCCCAACTCTGGTATAATTAGTAGGCATTTTTAATCATTTTTCCTTTTATGCTATTTTTTATGTTGTAAATAAAACCAATATTTTGCAATGAAATTATTATCATTCCAAATATTGTAGTTTTTATTATTTTTTCTTTTGTTTAATTTTTTCAATGTAAAAATTATTGAATGTATATCGGTGAAATGTTTTTAATCAATAAAATACTTTCAAAATTACTATTAGCTAGCTAGATAACTGCTCATCTAATTACATAGAGAGTGTCTTATCTAAATATCTCAATAACTTCTTATCAAATCAGATAACTTTTTCTCTCATTTCCAGTCTTCTTGGTAGACTTAAAAAACTTTAATTTCAACAGATTCAGTTTTTAATTTAGATATCTAATTAACGAACAATAAAAAATATAACATTTTCCTATAGAAAGTAGTCTTCTCATTTGCGAGATAATCGAGAAAATCAATAAAATAGCGACAAATTCGTGAAAAAGCACGGCCTACTAATGTAAAATGGGTGGAACAGAGATAGTATAAGGGTGGGGGAGGCCTTCAGCACACACTGTACCCGGCGCTCTGCCTGGGAAGGCATCTTTATGTTATTTTACACTCAGTGTTGGTAACTAGATGGGATTCCACAAAAGATATGAGTAGAAGGGCTTTTTAAACCTTTTTTTTTAAATTAAAAATATCCGCATGCTTTATAAAATCAATAAAAAATAAAAATTATATTCCATATTCATTGATATAACATATATTTGTGTTTAATAATAATTTACATCTGAAAATGCATCTAAAAAATAAATAAAAAGTACTTAATTATCAAATGTAATTGATGAAACCAATACAATCGCACGATAAGCAAAGAACTTCTAGTAAGAAAATATAATATATGTGGTATTATTTTCACTTTTGAAACTTCTTTTCAGATTTTTATCAAAGCAGTTGCGGATCCAAAGCTACAATGTGCAATAGATCATCAGAATTTTGATTCTACAAATTATTTCAGTATTTTTAATGAAAAGGTATTCCATTTTAATTTGAGTACAAACTATGAAAAAAAAAATTCTGTTTTGTGTGAGCACGTTTAAATCTTATTTGTCAAAGTATTATTCTATGAAATGAGATTACGTATGTTTGATTTTTATTATTTTGATGTACAATTGATATCTTTAATTTGTTGTAGGATGATGATGAACATAATAAATTAATGAATGATTGGTCCGACATGAATTTAGAAAGTGATATTGAAGATATTTCACTATTAAAAAAAATTAATGATGATCCTGAAAATATATTACCAAAGTTAAATAATGGTCTGAGATGTGTAAGGAAAAATGAACAGCAAATGAATTGGATGAATGCTGAAATGACATTAGATGACATTGGTGAAGATGAAAACAGTACGAGATCTTTAGGAATATTAAAAAACAATAAGTTATATCAGGTTGGTTGTTTTTGGGAAGCAGACATAATGGATGTGGCTGCTGAGGTAGAACTTTCATCAAGCTCCATAGACATAACTGAAATCCCCACAATTAAACTTGAACCTCAGCCTTCACAGTCAAAAGAGAATGTTGTTAATCCATGGGATATATCTAATACACATTCTTACGAAGACCTTAATGACTTTGATGCTAAATCTGAATTTACTGTTGATAAAACTCCAGAGCAGACAACGTTTTTCAGTTCCGAAAACAAACCTCAATTTTTTAATAATAAGACACGGGCTTTTGAAGCTTTTCCAAGTACTGAAGACCACAGTTCCGCTAAGAGGTTTGGTCTCATTCATTCTGAACAAGTCGTAACCAACTCTAAATCATTTGAATTTAAGAGAACACAAAGCATTCTAAATGAGAAGTATTTTCCATTAATGTCTGCAAATATTCATTATGAAAAACATCATAGTGGATTGCTGTCTGAAGAACAAAATGAAGAAATATCTTCAGAAGAACACAATGAAGAATTATCTTTAGAAGAGTTCAGTGAAGAAACTCGTGTAAGAGAAATCAATGTAGATTGCATGAACGAAAGATCTTCAGGAGAATTGAATGAAGAAAAGTGTTTCGAAGAATGTATGAGTGGAAAAAATATTGAGTCTAGCAATGTAGAAAGACCTTCAGAACTAAGTGAAGCAACTCCGCCGGAAAAAAGAGGCCTATTGCATGACTTCACTTTAAAAAATGATAATAAAATCTATAAATTTCATGTAAAACTTTCCACTTATTGGGAAAAACTTAATAGACATACTTGGATCAATCTTCTCTTTCCTTTGTTTTCCCAACAAGATATTAAGACACCTAGGTGTAATTGTTTTTTATGCACACAAAACCACAATACTATTATGAAAAATTGGAAGTCTGCTGTGACCAATTTATCTCGTCTTCCTAGAGGGTCTTCTAATATGGAGATCTTTTCTGTTAATTTTGACAATAGTATTTTAAAAGAAATGAAGGAATTGTTAGAAACGGATGGACTTAAATTGTTGGTTTGGGAACATGAAATGGACGAAATTTATACCAAAATCGAAGAACTCGTCCAAGAGGAAAATAAGCATTCTAATCTTCCTCTTAAGAAGAGGAAAGCATTCTCATTTAATGCTTATGTTAAAGATGAAAAAAAAGAAATATCCTATCCTAATATTCCGATGATTAGTATTGCTGAGGTAGAACTTGCTAAAGAGAATCAGAGGTTGAATGCCATGAGCATAAGCTTTCCTTCAGCATGCAATGCCCCTCCTCCTCCAATAAATTACGTACCTGATTACCTCTCTCATCCTAACTACCCTAACCCTGCTGATATTGAGTGTGATGATGTAACAGTTGAGTCTGACATAACAAGTATTCAAACAGATCTGAATTCAACAATGGGCCCATTCACTACCTCATTTACATCTGAACATCAAGAACAAAGTAGACCCAAGTTCAAAACTCCTGCACAGCTGAAACAGTTTCAGCACCTTAGTGCAGCTGAAGATCTCATTAATTTTTCATTAACATCGCAGGCTTATTACAATGAAAGAGAGAAAAGAAAGATGAGGCAAAAAACAAGATACTCAAGAAAAAGGAAACGAGCAACATAAAGTATTACCTTTTCTCAAAATTTCAATCTATATATTTTGTAATTGTTGTCTTATAATTAGTATTATTCATGTGTATATAAAATGTATTAGGCCTAAGCTGCCCAAGGCGAGCTTATTTTCCATTGACCTCTATTTATATTTTTAATTTATTATTTTTATGAAATTACTATTTTTATCATCAATGTTATAATATATTTTTGTTTTTGCAAAAAATATATTTCAGTCTGTATTAAAACTACAAGATGTATATAAGGCAAATAATGCTTAACATAGCTGAGGATAGTTTAAATTATTTGTTTAAATAGTATCTTTTCCGTTTAAAATTAGTTGTTGGAAAATCATTGCTCAATTTAATTAAGATATTAAAACTCAAGAAAGAAAAATATATCAAGATAGAACGTAGTGCAGCCATGATACATTGGAATTTGAAATACTGAAAAAAAAAGATTCAACGAAAACTGAAATAAAATCGAAGTTCAGTCTCTTTATGTTGAAAATCAAACATTTTCTCATATTTATTGTAATTTTTGAAAGTACCTATTTTTTCTTTGTTGATTAATATTAAGTATTATTTATTTGTAAATAAAAAGTCTAGAGACCAAAGGGTTTTTAGTATACATTTTTATATACAGAGCTTCATTCATCATTTATATTCTTAAAAGTAGTTCAAAACAGTTAATTTCATTTTCGAGTTGTGAAAATTTTTGTTTTTAAGAAGAGTATGATATATCAATCAACAGTAAAAAATGGAAAACAGCATCTCAAAAAAACATTTACTATTAATATTGCGATACTGTTCTCTTAATTGATAACATTTTCTCTAGACTTATATTTTTTATTTGTTGGAGGTTTGTTTCTTGGTTATTCAAAAATGAAACAAAATATGAAGAAAGAAAAAAATGGATGAAGAAAGAGGCCATGCCCGAGTTGTAAATGAATAGCGCTCTTGTTAGTGCTCCTGCCTCCCTTTTTTAATGAAAACAGGCATACTTATAATATGGTACTCAAACATGCATGCACGTAATACTCTCTCACACTTTTTGCAATAATACATAAAATACTGAAGTTACATAAAAGTTGATAAGCTTTAGGCTTTAAAAAGATTTATTCAACATCAACAAGAAAGATCAATTTTTTCCCAAATTTTAATTTGGTGAAATTATTTACAACTCCAGAAAAGGTTGTTTTTAGAGTTACATCATGTTCAGATCACACCACCAGAGCGTTTAGTTTATTCTCTCAGAGGTTTGACATTTCGGTATTCTTTACTGGCTAAAACTCATATTCCCCTTTCCGCTGTACAGTTAAGTCACTGGTACTGTAAGAAATATTCTCAATGCAACTTCTAGGGTTAGTAAAGTTCTTATGCACATATATAGCTGAAGTATCACCTCCTTGTCTTATCCAGTGCTGCGTATGTCTTGAAGTGAGAACCCTCATTGACAAAATCTTTACTGAAGTATGCATGGATCAGTGCAGATGGATAGCAGTTTGGCATCTTCGCTGCAACCTTCAAGATAGATTCATTTTAAGACTACTTCAACTCAAGAAGTAGCAACACTTCATATGCTTTTCTTCTTTTAGATAAGTTCAATATTAATAAATCAACTATTTTAAGAAACACTCTGGTTCTAAGAGCTGATTTTCCATCAAGCTCCAAATCATTGTCACTGGTTTCATTAGCAAATATTTTGTGTTTCCTAACCCTGAAATAGGTGAAAGATTCGCATCATAAACGGCAGTGTTCAATTGTTCATACTTGTCAAACATCTCTAATGCTTAAGTATGGAGCTGTTTAGTTGTTGCTGGAAGATGTATGCTTGCAATGCATAGTTTTGTTTTGTATGTTTTTACTACAGTTTTTAACTTTTTTTATGATGACATTCCATAAAATACATAGAAAAGCAATTAAAAAAATTTGAAATTGTTTTTCAAGAGCTTATGCTCCCTATCTAGGTCCAGGTTTTGCTTTGTTATCTTCACATAACCCCCTATGGACTTCCTTATTCTCTTTTACTATAGCTTTGAAGGCATCTGTCTAGCTGGCCACTTGGTATTGTATAGCTGCCAGTTTTTGTCTTAATGCTCTTTCAACATGTACCATCTGTAAGTTAACAGAAAAAATTATACAGGGTGCCCCCAAACCAAACGGCCAAACTTCAGGGATCTATAGAGGATCGAAAAACGAAGAAAAAAAAAATCTGGTATAAGCCTCCTTTTCGAGAAAATCACAAAAAACTAAAAATAGTAAATAGTGCAAAAACTAGTTAAGGCCATGGAAGAGCAGATTTCATTCCTTGAATGAATTTTGAAATGAATGAATTGAAAGTTATTCCAATACAATTATTGTATTTCAATCTTATAATAATAGAAAGGTAATTGAAAAAAAAAATATTTTTTATTCAGAAAAAAATAATAAATACTTTTTTATTCAAATATTCATAGTACAAGGAAAATTACCTATTAAAAGTACATAACATTATGAACAAAAACTGAAGATTAAAAATTTAAATGATAAAAATAATTAAAGTAATAAACTGATTCTGTATTCTTACTAGGAAAACATAAATGTTTCAGTTTTTATATGGGACTACCTTAGTGAGAAAAAAAAAAAAATCTGGTGCGTGCTCGCAACACACAACTTTCACTTACCAACTTACTTTTTTTTATTTTTCTTTTTTTGGCTCTAAGATTTTATCCAAATCCTATTCACTTACCAACTTACTTAGATTATAAATTAATGCGTTTTGTTAATATCCACTTCTCAAATGAACAGAACGGCTTTAATTATGAACAACAATAGTCTGTCATTAAAGGCGTACTCCGCATGCTTGGGCTCAACGAGTTTTATGAGTTGACTGAATATTTTTCTTTTTTTCTCCTCTTTATGTTTTCTTTATTTTTATCATATCTCATATTTAGCCATTTCTTATTTTTAGGCGTAACAAGAGACAGTTAATTTCTCCATGTAAACAAAAACAAAGGTACTTTATAAGAAAGGAACAAACAAAAAAGGCCCCCCCCCCAAAAAAAAAGCCCCCTGAGAACATTTTAATAATGATATAGCTTACCTGATATTAAAGAAAACCTAATTTTCATTAAACATGACGAATTTGATAAAAATCGTTAAAGACGTTTTTGAGATAATCGAAAAAAAGGTAAAAATTGGAAAAAAGTCAAGAAATAAAGTGCCCCCTCAGTTGGACCAATTTTTATGAAATGTTGGCTTTCACATATTTGGTATATACATACATCAAATATCCAGTTTCTTCAAAATCGTTAAAGCCGTTTTTGAGTAAATAAAAAATATTTACACGTGAAATTGGTACAAAATTTATTAAGTAAAGTCCCCCCTCCGGTTGATCAATTTTGATGAAATTTTTACAGTCGTATCTCGGGCATATACATACATCATATACCCAGTTTGATCAAAATCGTTAAAGCTGTTTTTGAGTAAATAAAAAAAAACACGTGAAAATGATACAAAATTTATTAAGTAAAGTCCCCCCTCCGGTTAATCAATTTTGATGAAATTTTTACAGTCATATCTCGGGCATATAAATAGATCAAATACTCAGTTTAATCAAAATCGTTGGAGCCGTTTTTGAGAAAATCGAAAAAAACGTAAAAAGTTATTAAATAAAGTACCCCCTCCCTTTGAGCAATTTTAATGAAATTTTTGCTGTCACATCGCGGGCATATACCTACACTAAATACCCAATTTCAGGATCCCACGGTTTATAGTTTTTGAGCTAGTCTGTTCACACACACACACACAGACCATTTCGCGGGACTTAGTTATTTCGACTCAGGGGGTCCCAAAACGTGTATTTCCGTTGAAAACCGGAAGTCGAAATTTTTCACGATCGCAATACTTCCACTTACTATATATTGCATATATAGGTAAGTGAAAGTAAAAAAATGAAAATATTTAACGTTTTACCTTCTCTAAAATTACATAGTTAATTTCTCGGCAGCATCACATCACATCGCGTACTCATAGATCACACTTCATCTAAACATTGTTCTGGGTGAGCTGGTTGCAATCCATTCTGATGCGCTCGATGAGATCATCCCTTATGCAGACGGGCTCTCGGTAGACATTTTATTTCACGTATCCCCACACGAGGAAATCTAGTGGCGTGAGGTCCGGTAGAGTTGTCCAACCAGTCTCCCAAGGCCCTTCCGTAATGTGCAGGACAACCATCGAGTGGAAACCAGTTCTCAAGCCTTCTTTAAATAAATCTCTGGATTCACTAATTCGCTTTTTTAAAACTTTATTCAAAGCAAACACTACAAATATTGGAAAACTTTACTATCTACAGATATTACAACTAAGAGTGACATTAACAATGACGGCCGTAGCCTAGACCTAGGGGAAATATATACAAGAAGTTGCAGACTGCTGACTCAGAAGTATCTGTAGGCTGGGTGAATCCATAACTTTTCCAAAGGGATATCTTCCAAGAGTGCCCGTAAGTCGTTCTCGAGGAATAGATAATAACTTTCAGCATTAAGTCGAGCAGGTAAAAATATAGGACCTATTATGCCATTATTACAAAGACAGGCCCACACTTTAACAGAAAACTTATGCTGGTAGAGAACTTCTCTAACAGTGCGGGAATTTTCATGTGCCCAAAGGTGGTAGTTTCTCTGATTGAATATGCCCGCACGTGTAAAAGTCGCTTCGTCCGTCCAGATTACTTTCGAACTTAAGTTTACATCGTTTTGTTATTGTTCTTTGTACCAATTACAAAAATTTAATCGGCGGGTATTAAATTTTGTACATGGTGAGCATGCCTGCAGTCAGCCCTTAATGTGCGCCAAATGGTTACCCTTGGTATGCCAAGAACTGAAGCAGCTCTCCGGACGCTTGTACCAGTGTTAGTATTGAAGTGCTTCCGTATCCTCTCCCTCCGCCTCCAGTCGGCTTCCATCGGAGCCTGCATACGGTTTCCATCACGATTACATGAGACGGACCCAGTCTCTCGAAACCTTCTGAAAATGCTGGTAAAAACACCTCTGTGTGGGGTTTCTCGGTCAGGAAACCATCTGAGATATTCCCGAACTGCCTGACGTGCATTGCCATCGCAGAATCCGTAGACGTATACTATGTTCGCGTATTCAGCGTTGGTAAATCTACTTGCAACACCACTAATGTGAGAATGCGAGGCTGGATTCCCCCAAAAAAGGATTAAAATTATAGTATAATGGCTAACATTTTAATCCTTTCTTGTTATGTTTAAACACTAAACTTAGATGTTTTATTGATAACGAAAGCGTGAGAATATTCATCTTTTCTAAATTTACTCCTCGTAAATTAAGCTAACTCAAAAAGCCAGTATATTTTTATAATTTAAATGAATTATTGAAAAAAAAAATAAATACACTATTTGCACAACTATTTTTATTTTTTTGTGATTTTCTCGAAAACGAGGCATATGCCAGAGGACTTTGCTTAGTTTTTCGATCCTCTATGGATCCCTGAAGTTTGGTTTGGGGACACCCTGTATAGATCTTGTATAAAACTAAAGAATTTGACCACTTCAGTTCAACATTCAGCAGTAGCCGAACCAACAAGGTTCAATGAATGTCATGCACAAGAAACAAATTCTGCAAGGGAGTTCTTCTGTTTAATCATAACCCCCGTCCAGGCTGACATGTTAGATAACATTTCATCAAATTAGGTATTTTGTAAATCATTTCACTCATAAAACATCAATGACATTTTAATTAGTTCATCTTTGTATGACAAAGAAAGTTTCATCTCTTTCTGTGACACATATAAGGGCACCTAATGTCAACCAATTTTCAGAATGAAGATATCATGAAAATGGTATGAAGATTTGAAAAAAAAAATTGTTTACTGATCATCTTTGAAAGGTGATGGAGGGTAGCGGGGGTTTTAGATTTAGGGTTAGTGTTAACTATATACAAAATTATCAGAGCTTACATATGTTCCAACCAAAGGCCCCCTATTCACTCCCCTTCTCCCCTAAATATTTTGGCTTTTCAATTTTTTTTGTGTTTTTAAGCGAATAATGCAATTTACCTATATGCCCTTTATACCTAATTACTATTCAATGAGGTACTTACTATGCCCTTTATACCTAGGTATAAAGGGTATTAGGTAGTTACTATGCCCTCTACATAAAATTTTATGTTATTTAGATCGTAGCCCTTCTTAATACAAGGTAATAATCTCATAACAAAACTTTGCTGTCAGCCACGTGATTATGAGGCAGAGGATTCATGACCCCTTGCCCCAAATTTTCTGCTGAAGCCGCCATTGGTTCTAACGGCTAAAACGACTTCTACTTTAAATGAAAAATGTTTCGGATAAATTAATTAGAGAATTAAATTTTGCATAAATAATTTACTGAATTATAAAATTAGCTCACTCCTCCATAGAAAAACAAATAAGAGCTTGGAAGAATTCCTGAAAATATTGTGAATGAGTTGAACACTACCTAATGTTGAAAAAAACTGCTATGTATAACCTATTACTGATAGAGGTTTTTTTTTTCAAAACATTTTAATATAAATTCTTGTCTATATAAGTTTTTACTGTTTTAACACCTTTATAAAAGCAATTAAAAATTATTATTAAACTTTTAAATATTCGCGGTCGCAAGCGACGCACAGTGGGACGAATCGCCAATCTAGGTGGAAATAATTCTGGAAGCGACTTATTTCATGTTAATGTTTGTAGAAAATTAAATTTAACCCTGCGTTAGTCGCACCCCTTTCCCTGACTCCAATAGTCGCTATGCACCTGTGAGGTGAAATCCATTATTCACCTCTAAAAATGATTGATACCTAATGATATTTATTTAGATTAAAGGGTATGGGCAGAAACAATAAATTTTACATTAACAACGAACTTTATTATAAAAAATAACAAAGAAGAAACACTAAAATAAACAAGAAGAAATAATTAACATATAAATATAAATGGGCATAGGGACAAATATTTCAGTCATATTTATTAATACGACAGAGTAATAAAAAGACATAGACTTAACAGAAAATAAAAAACTTAATTTAAAGAATATAATTATGAATAAATAAACTTCTGATTCTGACTTCTGATTGGCTGGCTCCAGACTTCTTTTCATTGGTTGGCCAGTAAGGCCATCCCTCTCTACATTTCTTCAGCAGTATCTTTGCCGAGAAAAACCGGGGTTTATGGCCCAAAATTTTTCCAAAAATCTTCCCCTGGTATTTCCCTGGGTGTTTGTCGGTCTTCGGTTTTACTTATTTTGAATTTCTCACAGCAAGTTTATTGCCCCAATAACTTACAAGGCGGTATTTCCAGGACCTTGCCGCCTTCAGGTAAAACTGACCACCTTGTTGAGCATATACAGTACTTTACATATTTTGTAATATGTAATAACACTGATAGTCGCGCAGCACCTCAGAGGTGAATGTTGCCGCCAATGACAGGAAGTGCAATCTTTGGTGATCACCTGGGTACTGACTGGTCGGATTACTGAAGAGGGGAGCATATCTAGGAGGAGACTACATGGTGGCGCCTTATTAGAAATTGGCGCCAAAAAATTAAAAATCATGCACCTGCCTGGTCCACGCGACTTACGGAGGGCTAAGCATGAATTAATAAATAAAAGTCAAAATAATGTTTTTTGACTAACAAGGGGAGGGCACAGCTATTGGGTCGTCGATCGGGCCCATTTTTTTTCTGGTGATTCTACATCGAAAAATAGTCGACACGTGTCCGAGCGTTCCGTCCAATGGGCCTTAGGTTTTGAGAAATAAAATAAAATACCTTGAAAATCCTTTATTTTTTATCTTGAGTTTGGAAAATGATATCGCCATGATTCTTTCAGTAATTCATTTATTTTAGAGAGTAGATTAAAGGAAAAATACAATCGTTAAAGAATTATTCATATTTCTTCAATTTAATTTAAAAAAAGGTTCAAGTTTTCAAGTAAACTAGGTTTATAAATTTTTTCACATAAAAAACAATAGCAGAATTGAGTTCAGCACCTCAAGAAACCCTGATGTCTTAAATATCATCCAAAACAAAAAATAAATTGTTTTTCCTGTCAGGAGCAGCTTAAAAATGTTTCAGCAAAATTGTATGTGTAGTTTCAAAAGTCTGCATCTCGTGTTGAGCTGATCCGATTTTTACGTTCTTGAGCTCGTTGCATAGAAGAAAGCTTCCTTTTTCTAACCATATAAATAACTATTGTATCATCTCGGGAAGCTCTTGTAAAAAATGGTCCTCAAAATAAAAATTAAATTCAACCTTTTCTTTATATTATGTTGATTCCTGAACACGTAAAAATATCTTGATTAGGTAAAAATGTGTAACTCTAGAGCCTCTATTTACCCTGTAAATTTGATGATAATCGGTAGAATTTTCTCCGAAATATGGTCGGATTTTTGGATGTTTAACGAAATTGTAAGGCCTTAGCGAAACTTTTAATTCAATTTTTAATTTTTTTTTTGTTTTTTTTTTAATCTTCCCAAAATTTACTTATAGGTTTTTTTGTTTGTCCTCAAAACGAATCTGAAAACTGTTATGAAACAAATGAGCCGAGTAACAACCAAAACAATACTAATAATTTAAAAAAAAATCCAAGAATGAATGAAAATAAAAAGTTAGTCGATCACTTTGAGAGAGAGGTTTGTAAGAGTTTTCAATAACAAATAACAATTAGGAATGATTCACATCGTATCAGTTTTAAAATCCCCCACCTACCCTCACCAGTAAGTAACAAAGAGTATATGCGGACGAGTACAAAGTACGTTTTTCTATTTTAGTTCGCACTTGTTTCATTATACCACCTTCACATTTGAAGTATATCCATAAGAAAAAAGTACTACTTGTTGATGGCGAGGGCATAGAAAAAACACATTGCAGATAGATCATTGAGAAAAAGTAGATTTAAATTTTAGTTCCTTTGAAGTTCAAAAACATTTTTTGTAAGGCGAACGTGAAACTATCGGGATGAACCCATTTTCTCCTAGCCGACCAAGAAAAACAAAATAGGCTCCGTAAAATGAATTTACTAGTGATATAAAAATCGTGAAAAGGATGGAAATAATTACTTTTTAGAGTTATGTTGATGGAATATTCTGGCAAAATACTGACATTAAAAAATCATTTTGTGCAAAACTTTTTTTGTTTCATAACAGTTTTCAGATCCGTTTTGAGGACAAACAAAAAAACCTATAAGTAAATTTTGGGAAGATTAAAAAAAAAACAAAAAAAAAATTAAAAATTGAATTAAAAGTTTCGCTAAGGCCTTACAATTTCGTTAAACATCCAAAAATCCGACCATATTTCGGAGAAAATTCTACCGATTATCATCAAATTTACAGGGTAAATAGAGGCTCTAGAGTTACACATTTTTACCTAATCAAGATATTTTTACGTGTTCAGGAATCAACATAATATAAAGAAAAGGTTGAATTTAATTTTTATTTTGAGGACCATTTTTTACAAGAGCTTCCCGAGATGATACAATAGTTATTTATATGGTTAGAAAAAGGAAGCTTTCTTCTATGCAACGAGCTCAAGAACGTAAAAATCGGATCAGCTCAACACGAGATGCAGACTTTTGAAACTACACATACAATTTTGCTGAAACATTTTTAAGCTGCTCCTGACAGGAAAAACAATTTATTTTTTGTTTTGGATGATATTTAAGACATCAGGGTTTCTTGAGGTGCTGAACTCAATTCTGCTATTGTTTTTTATGTGAAAAAATTTATAAACCTAGTTTACTTGAAAACTTGAACCTTTTTTTAAATTAAATTGAAGAAATATGAATAATTCTTTAACGATTGTATTTTTCCTTTAATCTACTCTCTAAAATAAATGAATTACTGAAAGAATCATGGCGATATCATTTTCCAAACTCAAGATAAAAAATAAAGGATTTTCAAGGTATTTTATTTTATTTCTCAAAACCTAAGGCCCATTGGACGGAACGCTCGGACACGTGTCGACTATTTTTCGATGTAGAATCACCAGAAAAAAAATGGGCCCGATCGACGACCCAATAGCTGTGCCCTCCCCTTGTAAGTTTTCATAAAAAAAAAAAAAAAATTATAACTAATTAAAATATTAAACAAAATAAATTTATTCAGATAAATTGTAAATAATAAAGCAATTCTATTTATAATTATTTATTAAAATTTCTATTATTCAAAAAGAAAAAAAAGATATTAACTATAAAATAACGTAAAATAGATTAAAAAAAAATATTTATTAAATTGTAATATCGAACTGTAGAAAGAAGAAAATATCCGCATTGTTTTTCATTCCAAATCATCTAAAACTGAAGGATCCAGGTTAGATTCATTTCAGAATCCACCATCAACCTAATGTTATGGACATCTATAGGTTGGAGCAAGGAAAGTACATCTCTTGGTAATGCGTTTCTGGATTTTCGTGAGGTATCCCGATATATATTTAGGCAAGTGGAAAACTGTAAAAAATCAAAAAATCAACTGGAAAATGATTGATGGAAATAATTCCTAATAAGTGCCTATCTTAAAGATTTTTAAATCTAGACTCTCCTATCTAGACAATAGCAAATATTGGTACTGCATGGGACGAGACGTCGCGGAAGACTGAAGCTGAGGTGTTTGGACGGAGTGTCACACGATGCCAGAGAGCTCCTTGGATCTCGAAACTGGATAGCGGCCGCACTTGACCGGAACAACTGGCGGAAACTGACTGATTGAAGAGGCCTCGACTCGCTAGCGGGTTGTTGAGCAGAAGAAGAAGAAGAAGAAGACATGCCCCTAATATTTTTTCGAGCCACATTTGAGCTTAGATAGCAGATTTTCGTTTTCTTAAAATAAATGATTTGGCACTGACAGACTTTCTAATTTATTCTAGTAGCAGAAACAAAATTAAAAACCTATAGTAGTAATCCGGAAAACATAACAAGTTTCACTCCATGAAGAATCGGCACAAGATTTCATGATTACATGGTATATTAATATGACCGAGTGATTCCGGAAAAAGAAAGAGGTGTCTGAATGTTAAGGCCCCCAAATCAACTGAAAATAAGCTTTTCCAGGAATTATTGTATTCCTTTTTAACGTGCATAGCGAGTGAAAGTCGGAAATCAAAATCTGATTTAAAGCAAAAAGGCTACGATTTTAAATTTAAACGAACCTTGGGGAACTTGAAGAAGTCTTAAATTCTGCTGCTTTAAAACGGTCATCAATACTCAGTCTTTCTTGAAATTCCACGAATTGCGTGGTCTTACGTTTATGGTGTCCAACCGTCGACTAGATCTGAATTCAGAAGGTTCACTGCTATCGGTGAAAATATATGTCTATCTAATATGTATACTAATATCGCTACAGAAAACGACAGCGATATTATATTTTGCGGATATTAAATATCTTTATTGAAATCTACTGTTGAAAAATTAGTTAAGGTTATGTATAGGTTGGTTCCAACAAGCACTTAAAACACGTCAATAACAATAGACTGCTCATGTTATCCCCCCATTCTTTTGATTCTAAATTTGATTGGTTAGTTTTCCCACATGATTCATCCAGCATTAAAACAATATTGAGATTTGTTAGTTACCAATGAGTTTACTAGCTTGTAGGAGCATACCTTATGTTATATATGCCATATGTTTTTCCAATAAGTAAAAATTTTTAGTGATAATTAAATATTTATTTTCATGTTTTTTCCCGATAACTTCTTAAATAAATTAAGAACAGAAAAAAGGTTTTAATGGGACCAACTTGGGAAAATACTCTACAAGATGCAAAAGGTTTCGTTCCAATCGGTCCCTCCATCTCGGAGTAATCGGTGGACATACATAGAAAAAAATAAAAAACATTTTATAAAAAAATATTAAACCGACTTCGAAACCTAGGAACCAGTAAAAATAAATTCACTGAAAAGTATGAAATAATTACCTTCTGATTTTTATGAATACAAAGCAAAATTGAAAATTGTATGAAAAGGGGAGAAATGCAATAAGACGAATAATTTTATTTTTATTTGTACAAATACAAACTAATTGTTAATAAAAATTATTAAATTTAAATATTAAATACTATGTTCAATACAACACAATCTTTTCGGAGGCGGCGCAAAATAGAAATAACATGTTACTGATACAATTCCATTAGTAGGCATTGAAATCAATAGCTGGGAAGAGAAGATCCATGAAGAAGATTTTCATAATGTCTAGTGTAAAAAATTTTAAATTTTGCGCCGTCTCCGAAAAGATTGTGTTGTATTGAACATAGTATTTAATATTTAAATTTAATAATTTTTATTAACAATTAGAGTGTATTTGTACAAATCAAAATAAAATTATTCGTCTTATTGCACTTTTCCACTTTTTATACCATTTTCAATTTAGCTGTGTATTCATAAAAATCAGAAGGTAATTATTTCATACTTTTCAGTGAATTTATTTTTACTGGTTCCTAGGTTTCGAAGTCGGTTTAATATTTTTTTATAAAATGTTTTTTATTTCACAATTTTTAGTTGGAGAAGATAACAAATGTAGAAAACCGTACGTTGGTTTAAAAATTTCGAAATCTTTTTACGCTCTACCACGTTTGTCTTTCCCAGGTCTTTTTATTATACAATAATTGTATAAAATTATTATGAAATACACTTTACCTTTTCAATTTTATGAATACACACAGAAAAGTGGGAAAGCGGTGCGTGTATTACACAACTTTCAACACACTACTTTTTAGGATTATAAATGGATTTTTTTTTTTTTAAAAAGATCAATGTTCAATTGGGAAGGGAACACATAAAATGTTTTTCCACAATGACAATATTTTTCCTTTGCTAAATGTCGTCAGTACTTGTCATTTACGTAGAGAATCAGTGTTCCGAGATGTGTTGAGTTAAATATACATAAATCCGGCCATTCCAAGATGAAGTAGATAAGGCACTGAACAGTCGAGATTTAGGCCGGTTTTAGACATGATATCGTTAATGGAGAATCGATGAGGATGCTAATATGACCTATAGTAAATTTGACAGTAATTTTTAAATTTTGATTGCTTGAATATCCTTCTGAAAACTATGGCGATATTATACACGACTTCATTGGATTACATCATTGGATAGAAGTCCCTGCAAAAAAAGGGGCAACCATAAAATTTATCGATATCAAAAAGACTGCCCCGCTAGGATAGAAGCAACAGGGTTTGGGACTCACATATGTTTAATTTATTATTACGAAGGATATTATTATTCTCCGTATTAGACTACTGATTTAATTCCAAAGGTTGATTCAATTATGTTCGTAATTCCTTTCGATGAATTTTTGACTAAATTTATTACCGAAGTACTATGAATTATATCCTTCGTAATAAAACATTATTCAGAAAATAAATTGCTAAACAATGTTGCTTCAATTCTAGTGGCGTAGCATTTATCATCATTTTTAACAATCATTTCCATGACTGCCAAATTTTTGCTGAGGGGACTTTCATAAAATGAGGTTGTTTTGGGGTAGTTATCAAGTTTTATTTTGTAGTTTTTATTGATGGATGAACACCAGAAAAATCCTCGATAGTTGTAGAAACAAATTTAAAAACCGATACTAGTAATCCGGATAACATAACAGAAGTGTCACCCTTAAAGGATCGGCACAAGACCTCCGGCAAGATATTCAACAGTAACCGAGTGTATCCGGAAGAAGACAGAGGTATCTGAATCCTTTATTAAGTCAACTGAAAATGAGCTTTTCCAGGAATTATTGTATTATTTTTTAATGTGCATAGTCAATAAAAGATAGAAATCAAAATCTAATTTAAATCAATAATAGCTACGATTTTAAATTTAAACGATCCTTTGGCAACTTGAAGAAGTCTTAAATTCTGCTTTAAAACGATTACCGATTAAATACTCAGTCTTTCTTGGAATTCCACGAATTTTGTTGTCTTATGATTATGGTGTCCAACCGTTGATTAGATCTAAATTAAGAAGGTTTACTGTTATCGGTGAATATACATCTATCTATTATTTATGCTAATATCGCTACAGAAAACGACAGCGATATTATATTCTCCTGATATTTATATCTTCATTGAAATCTAATGTTGAAAAATTAGTTAAGGTTATGTATAGGTTTGTTCCAACAAGCACGTAAAACACATCGATAACTAACAGACTGCTCATGTTCTCCCCCCACTCTTTTGATTCTGAATTTGATTGGTTGGTTTTCCCATTTGATTCATCCAGCAGTAATACAATATTTGGATTTGTTAGTTATCAATTAGTTTTAAAAGCTTGTTGGAGCATACCTTATGTTATATATGCCATATGTTTTTCCAATAAGTAAATAATTTAAGCGATAATTAAATAATTATTTTCATGTTTTTTCCCGATAACTTCTTAAATAAATTAGGAACCCCAAAAAGGTTTAAATGGGACCACCTTGGGAAAATACTCTACAAGATGCAAAAGGTTTCGTTCCAATCGGTCCCTCCATCTCTGAGTAATCGGTGGACATACATAGAAAAAAAAAAAAAAAAAAAGGCACATACGTATCGAATTGAGTAACCTCCTCTTTCGTTCGAAGTCGGTTAAAAACACGATCCACTTAACGATATAATTGTTTTTACAATATCATTTGGAAATAAGCTGACTAAGCATTATGAGGGAAATACCGTATTCAAACCCCCGTTATTCTGTTAACATTTGCTTCAAGCGATTAATAATTTGTAAATGACCTAGCAAACTGTTGTTTTCAAGAGACGGACATGATTTTTTCATTTCGTTGATGTAAACTATTTCCACCTAGATTGGAGATTCGTCCCACTGTACGACGGTGCTGCTTCTTGACTGGAACTAGAGGAACGGGAATAGAAGCCGGGCCAGTATCTAGGATTCATGGGTTTTTTGTGAGTTTTTAATTTATTTTTCAATAATAAAGCCCCATAGAGCAAAAAATTATTTGAAAAATGTCTAATAGGTATTGCTCGCTCCCTCAGTGTTCAATCAGAAATTCAAAAGATGTGCGATTCCATTTGTTTCCAAAAAATAAAAAGCTACTTAAAGAGTGTATTGTAAAATTAAGAACAGATTTGTCTGTTTCGATACATATGACAATATGTACTCTTAATTTTAAAGAAAGTGATTATATTTATCCAGGTAAATATTAGTATTTCACATTTTATTATTCCAAAATGCTAGTTTTATGTAAATAACATTGGGACCATAGTCCCCATTTTTGTCTTAAATCTGTTGTTCTTAATTGTCTAAGTTTTCAATGCGATGCCTGAAAGTATTAACAAATAGATTTTTGAGGTTCCTTAGGTAACTTAAACTGACTCCAAAGATCGATTAATGCTCAACACAATATATTTTATTTGATACAACTTTTTGCTTCAAAATATTTTTTTTATACTATTTTTACATGTGTCTTTAATTTTTAAAAATGATTAAAATGTCACATGCATCAATATTTATTTAAATTAATTTTTATTATTGCATGTGACATTTTAATCATTTTTAAAAATTAAAGACACATGTAAAAATAGTATAAAAAAATTAATTTAAATAAATATTGATTTCGCAACAAAATGTTGCTACAAGATAAATAAATAATATGACAAAGAAACTAAGCTGTCATAACAATGATTGTATGAATAGGCAATTCATGTTATTACTAACTGAAAAACGTAGAGCAGAGTTGCAATGATGTGTTTGCATTTACCAGAACTACTTTACAAGTACAATTACGTGACAATTGCTTATTGTTATAAATAAATTTAATTTTCACTTTTATTTATTGGAGCAGGCCTTTAAGATCGCTTGTGGGTCTATCCATATGCAGAGGTCCAATCTAGTTGCTCCAACATTTTTATTTTTTTAAATATTTTTACCATAGAAAGAACAATGCATCAGAAGTACAAAAGTGCAATTATTTTATTTTTTGAATTTTATTTTTCCTATGGTGGCCATGTTACTTTCGAAAAACCGCGTATATTTAGCTATTTTAGTGCTCTGCTTCAAATCAAATATCTCCTCTTTTTCTCATTCTAGAACATTCAAATAAAGACCAATCTCTTTAGAAAGTTATGACCTTTAATAAAGGTTATTACAACCAGAGTTGGGCATATTTATCTTTATAAATATGAATACGAATTTATTTTTATCATAATTTTAATGTGAATAAGAATATAAATTTATTTATATCACAATATTTGTGAATACTAATACAAATAAATTCGTATTTACAAATGTGAATACGAATTTATTCAAATATAGAACTTTTTCTGTAAATAAAAATAAATTCACAAGGAAAATTGTGAATACATATTCACAAAAAATGTGAATATTTCTAACCAAGTCTCTGAATTCGGCTGTATTTACAAATAAAGATGTGAATAAGGAAAAATTTACAAATTGAGATGTGAATTTCTACTAAGGTCATTATTTCGGAATTAATTTATAGATTACTTTTCGGAGTTCTCCATATTGGTATACATTATTGGGTTAACCCTTTTTACGGAAATCACATCAGCACACAATAAATTACCTGATATCGATTAAGATCGATTAATAGGTTATTTGGGATGCTGATTATGAAAATAGTATCGATTTTAAGATTACTCGCTCGGGTAAATGCATATTTGTATTCGTATTCACAAATATTGTGATATAAATAAATTTATATTCTCATTCAGATTTAAATTATAATAAAAATAAATTCGTATTCATATTTATAAGTATAAATATGCCCAACTCTGATTACAACTATGAGCTTAAAACTAAGTATTACGGTCCATGTACCCCTTCAAAGTTTCAAGCGGTAATTTTAAAATAACCGAATTTTGAAAATTATTTTTTAGAAGAAGACAAATCACTAAGTGTTTATTTTTTTATTTGATAGATAAAGGTAGGCACTATAACTTCATGCATTGCACTATTTGCACGGTTTTTTTAATACAAATTTTTGAAATCTTGAAATTTCAAAAGTTAAAAGCTTGATATCTCTGTTGGGCAAGAAAATAATTTAGTCACTCGGTAGAGGATTGAAGTGTCAAAAGTTCATTTTGTGGACTCAACTAATTGCAAGGATATAAAACGTTGATAAATACTAAAATATGTAATAAATCCAAAGCGCTAAACAGAATATTCGCGGGCGCAAGCGACGGTGCTGCTTCTTTACTGGAACTAGAGAAACGGGGATAGAAGCTGGCATTCATAGGGGATTCATAGGGTTTTTTGGCGTTTTTAATTTATTTTTCCATAATTAAAACCCGATTGAGCAAAAAATCATTTGAAAAATATCTAATAGGTATTGCTCGATCCCTCAGTGTTCAATTAGAAAATCAAAAGACGTGTCATTCCCTTTCATTTCCAAAAAATAAAAAGCTTCTTAAAGAGTGGATTGTAAAATTAAGAATAGATAAGCCTGTTTCGAAACATATGACGATATGTAGTCTTTATTTTAAAGAAAGAGACTATATTTATCCAGGTAAATATTAGTATTTGACATTTTATTATTCCAAAATGCTAGTTTTATGCAAATAACATTGAGACCATAGACCATAGTTTTTCTTTTTTAATTTTCCCCATTTTTCTATTACATCCGTTGTGCTTAATTGTTCCATGTTTTCAATGCGAAGCCTGAAAGTTTTGAGAAATAAATAAATAATATGACAAAGAATCTAAGCTGTCATAACAATGATTGTGTGAATAGGTAATTAATGTTATTACTAACCGAAAAACGTCGAGTAAAGTTACAATGATGTGTTTGCATTTACCAGAACTACCAGCTTTACATGTACAATGACAAGAAAATTGCTTATTATTATTAATAAATTTGATTTCCACTTTTATTTGATGGGGCAGTCCTTTAAGATTGCTAGTTTAAAGGCACGGGGCTTGTAAAATAACTGTTTTTTTATTTTTAGATATTATTCCACATGTAAATATGTGGTTTGCATCAAGAATAGCCTGCCCATCAATTAATGGTCTTTTAAAATTACCAATTATCTCTATCACATCAACTAGGTCTAACACCGTTCTTTCCGACATTTTGCAAAACTACTAGCGCACCCTATATTCGATTGCGCCCGCCTATAAGTAAATATTCAAAAAATCTTTATTAGGTAGTTTTAGAGGTGAGGGTTGGGCGGGAGATATTCCCACCCCCTCTTGACTACCACTGCCCCGACTCATTAGATATGTAGTTCTGGCACACGTAAATTTTCAAACTGACCTTATTTTGATGTTTTTTTTTTTTAGCTGGTTACCTCCCGCATAGGTGGCTACGTTCAGAAGTAAAATGGCACTACTAGTACGGAAAATTCGCTTAGCTTTTCTACTTCCGCCTTTTGCAATGCTTCAACAGTGACCTCATTTAACCACTACACATCTCTTCTCCTCATTAACTTTATTTCGTTATTATTCTTATGGATTTAAATTGAGGCTACGTTAGTGGCGTCTTTCGATGCCGGATTTCGTAAATAACCCCCGATCTAAATTATTTTTATCATTTATTTGTAGCAGCATTAAAAGATCACTTATCCTTTAAAGATGGAGTTTTTTGTTAGGAAGTTCTCTTTTGGATTCATGAATCTCAACAAAGTCCAACAATAAACATTCAATTTTTGATTGACGGCCACTTCCCACCACATCAGATTACTCATATGTAAAACAATTGTTCCAAATACAAATTTGAAACGTTGAAAAAATATGTAAAGTTTTTCTGCACAGGTTTCCAGTCTGAAGCGTACTGATTCTTGTGTGGGTCAGACTAAATTTATTAAACAATGACCGTCGGGTTAGAATTCAAATAGTAGCGGTAAAAAGTCTCAACCGTTCAGTGATTACCATTCGAGACTTGTCAGTTGATCCATTAGTAACCATATCCTTTGAAGTGTTTTATTGAATTGATTGTTTATTGAAGTGTGTTTATTACTTTTCCTAAGTTTGACAAATCCGTTATTTACCAACTTTAACTTGCATTGAAGAGAATGAGTAATAAACATTTAGGAGGAGGTAATTAAATTGCTTGGTTTTTAGCCTTATATTTACATATATGCTATGAAGAGGGCTTCAGTAGCTTCCTCCTGTAGAATCTCAGTTTTTAAGGTTTGATAAGTATTATACAATAAAGTCAATAAAAGTATTATGTGCAAATTTCTTTAGGGTCAAATGATGTTCCTCTTCAAGAAGGAAAGATCAGACTGTACAGTATGAGATTTTGCCCTTATGCTCAAAGGATTCATCTGGTTCTTAATGCAAAGAATATCCCGTAAGCAAATTTAAATTCTTATATATTTAATATTTTAATACTTCTATATTAGAAAAACTAGCAGTTGAAGGATTTAGTCAATTGGACAATCAAATATTTCTCTGTTCTACGAAATTTCAATTAATTGTTTGTTCTTTTTAAATAATGGCGTTCCTACACACCTTTGATTATTGTTCCAAAAAACTGTCACCACTACAGTACATTAAGGGTCTAAGAATTTGTTCTACTCCTGAAAGTTTTGTTTTTAGTTACATTGCTGTGCATTCAGGCGATTTTCCCCTAAAAATAAACACAGAACTTTTTAAAGCCCTAGATGGATCTTTTGAACCTGGGATTGATCCATGTCTGATTAGCATTCTAAATGAGACTAAATTTAGCACATTAAATGATCACTTGTACCATAGGGAAGTAGGTGATCCAGATATTACCCCTTTAACCGGGCGGCATGTATATATACGTCCTGAAATAATTGTTGTTTTTATTATTATATATATATGTATGTATAATTATTCATTTATATATATATATATATATATATATATATATATATATATATATATATATATATATACAAGGTGTCCCACGAATGTTGTGTCAGGCTAATAAAACCCAGAGTCTTTGGAATTTTAAGGCGAAAATCAGGGATCTTATATTGTATCATATTATTTACCTTTTGAAGATATTCAACCCTTCCAGAATTTCTCCAGTATTGCTGGAATGGCTCCAGTACTGGAAATTTCACCATAAGTGACAGGTTTTTATGACGGATTCTGATGGTGAGTCAAATTCTAAAACTGTTTTGTATCGGTTACTTTTTCAATCAGATGCACCCTTACATCAATAACAGCCTAATCCTCTTATTTGAAAGGAACCCTGGGACTACTGGTTTGTTAGATGACAAGTTAATTATGGATTCTGAAGGAAATTGAATTTTATTAATTAAGTAAATATTACATTATTTGAAAATGCAATTGGGTTAATAATATTATTAACAAATATTTGTTTATTTACATAAAAATACTAATTTATGTGTTCAAAGTGACGGCCTTCTTCATTTATGCATAACAAAAGTCTAGAACAGAAGTCTCGCTGAGCTTGCTGTATTTCTTCCGGTGGAATGGAGAGAATCGCACAAAATATATATATATACATGGATACATGTATCTATGACTAATACCTCTGTTGTATGAAAATATAAGTCCTCTTGTTCCTGGGCACAACATATATTTCAAGGACGCATTTATACGTCCCGCCCAGTTAAAGGGTCAATTAAGGACCAAATGTAACATTCTACTGCATGCACTGTTTATCACAGACACAAGACAATTTGTTTCATGAACTGTTTGCTGAAGATTGAAGTCAGATGAAGTTCAGCCCCTCCCAGTACTCTCCTTTTTTGGAGTGGATGACTTAGCAATACTTTTGTATTTTGCAATCAGACAACCGATTTTGTTCCACATCCATTTTGTATCTGACAGTTAAAGTACGACTTGATTTATAAGTTTTTATCTTATACTAAAACTAGTATTTTGGAGTTGAAACACTATTCTTTGCCCATCCTAGTGATAAACTCATCAAATTTGTATATTCATGATCTCTTCTATCTTATTGTCTTGATTGTTGCTTTCTCATTTAATTTTAATTTAGCTATTGGTTATCGTTATTATTATAATTGTTAAAAAGATTTTATGACCCACTGCTTATGATTACATTGATTTGGTTCTGGTTTTTTTTATTTTTAGGCATGATGTTGTGAACATTAACTTGAAGGATAAACCAGATTGGTACCTTGAAAAATTTCCTCTGGGGAAAGTACCAGCTCTTCATGTCGATGGTGTTAATTTGTATGAAAGCCTTATAATTGCTGATTATCTTGATGAAAAATATTCTCAGAGACCTTTATTCCCAAAAGATCCTCTTCGCAAGGCTTTAGATCGTATACTTATTGAAAGATTTTCCAGAGTGAGTATAATTACCCATCAAGTTCATTGAATTTTATTTTTATACGGGCATACAGTAACTGTATGACGAAGTTATTGTGTAACTACAGTGGAACCCCGTTATAACGACCCCCGATAAACCGACTCCTTGCATAAACCGACCCTTTTTTTCTACAGAATCCCTCTCAATAGTCCGACCTTTTGAAACATCGCTCCTCGCATAAGCCGACTATTTCTGAGAAGAAACACCCCTTGTTTACATACGACGTTTCCTCTGTACTTTGTAACTATTTTCCTGGAAAGATGATTCACTTCTCTCTCCTTGTTATTTGAAAAATAAGTTCAATCTTATCTTCCACAGTGTTAACATCAAAGCGTTACGATGTCTAAAAAAAGGAAGTCTTGTACTATCACGGAAAAACTTGAGGCCCTTGAAAAAATCGAAAAGGGTGAGCGACTTATCAAAGTAGCTAGTGATTTAGGAGTTGGCGTTACTACTGTGAAGGACTGGAAAAAAAATCGGGACCAATTAATTTCATTTAGTGCGTTGTCAAATGACCCAACAAATAAAAAAAGACTTAGAAAACCTGCATCGGAGATATTGGATGAAGCGGTTTGGTTATGGTCTTGTCAAGAAAGAGAGAAAGGAACTCCCCTTTCCGGGCCTCTCATCAAAGCTAAAGCTACATCGTTACATTCATCCCTTTATGCCGAAGGAGATTTTCAAGTGAGTGGGGGCTGGTTGCATAGGTGGAAAAAAAGGCATGGCATTCAACTCTTTACTATCAGCGGTGAAAAATTATCTGCCGACCAAGAAGCTGCGACAGCATTCATCGATTTATTCAGGAACATCTTAGTAAATGAAGAATTGTCAACAGAGCAGGTATATAATTTAGATGAGACAGGCTTAAATTTTAAAATGTTGCCCAATAAAACTCTAGCTGCAAAAAACAATAAAAACATTGTCGGTTATAAACTAGCAAAAGAAAGGCTGACCCTAGCTTTATGTAGTAATGGATCAGGAACTCATAAATTGCCCCTTTTTGTCATTGGCAAATCTCGCAAGCCACGAGCTTTCAAAAACATCAGCAATTTATCTGCCCTACCTGCCCACTATCGAGCTCAAAAGTTGGCATGGATGGATCGTGAATTATTTTCCGAGTGGTTCAATAATGTTTTTGTGCCAGAAGTTGCAAACTACTTAAAAAATAAAAATCTACCCCAAAAAGCCATTCTATTTCTGGATAATGCTCCTTCGCATCCCACAGACCTCAAGAAAAATGAGGTAAGAACCATTTTTTTACCTCCAAATGTAACTCCCTTGATCCAACCAATGGACCAAGGAGTGATCGAATCACTCAAAAGAGGGCACCAATCAAAATTCATGAGCTCCTTGATTGAGAAAACAGCAACAGGTTTTTTTCTCATGGAAGCCGTAAAATCAATTAACATTAAAGATGTAATTTATATGTTAGCTGCAGCTTGGGAAGAGCTTCCGCCATCAACATTGGAAAAAACTCTGCCCGAACATCAATGACGATCAAACCGCGGAGGTTCAAGAGAACGAGCATTCCGTGGTTCAGTTCATGCACGATTGGGAATATTTAAACAGTAGTTCTTCCATTGAAACAGCTGACCAACGTGAGATTGAGGAATGGCTAAACAGCGATGAACCAGCATACAAGGCTCTGACTGATGATGAACTTATCCAAAAGGTTTCAGCTGTAGAAAATGAAGAAGACGACGATGCGGACACTCCAGCCTGCAGCCGAAAAATCAAGCATTCAGAGGCAGTCGACGCTTTCGAGAAAGCTCTTCGATATGCTGAACAACAAACCGTCACAAAACCAGTTGATATCATTTTTTTGAAAAAATGGAGGGATTATGCCTCCATGAAAAGACGCTCTTGTGTTAAGCAAACAAAAATAAATAGTTTTTGGTAATTTTAAAATCTATCTACGCATTATGTATGTATTAGTCATCGTAAATGTGTTTTTGTTTTTCATTGTGTATATTTTGTTTACATACGTACCTATGTATGTATATAAATGTTTAATTTTTCTGTTTCATTTATACTAAATAAATTGATGTTTTGTATTCTAATTTTTATGTATTTTTCATTCACCCTTGAACATACGTAAGTCTAATTCCACAGCGTAACAGACTCCGCTTAATCCGACCATTTCATGGGACCGACCTCACCCCAAGTCCCAAACAGGTCGTTATAACGGGGTTCCACTGTAGTTGAGGTACCTGGCTTTGCTCAGGGAGTTATGTGATAGCCTTAGTAACAGAAAAACTTTAAAATATAATATTACAGATAACAAAAAAAAACCAAAATTAACCATGATTAGAACTTTTGTGAAACTTTGGTTTTAACTTCGTATTAGTAGTAGGATTTGAGTTCTGCAGTCCGCTCAAATAAGGTGATTCTGAATCCAATGAGACCATTTCATGACGATGCAGTCGACAGATAATAAGTTATAACAGATTATAGAACATAAATCTGATGTCACTGATAAAAAAAGGATTATTGAGTACATCTTAGACGCCAACTACTGGGGGCTTGAGTCCCCGCCCCCAAATGCTGGAGTTATAATCTGTGATCACTTATAAACTACAGACTGCAATGCCAAGTGTATATCACTTTAAATAACTGTATTTTACCTTATATAACCACATCATTTAAGTTAAAAAATTCATTCAATAGATTACTTTACAAAACACTAGACAGACAATATGGTTTTTAACTTCCAATTGATCATTTCTCTATGTTAGTTTTGTTCATTAATGATGTATATCTGATGTTTTTATTCAAATGTACACCTGCTCATAATTTGTAATATCTGTTAACTTTCTTGTAGGTTTTTTGATAACGTTATTAAATTTTACTCATATTTAGCTAAAGATTTTTGAAATAATACTAATGTAGATACCAGACTCACATTTAACAGGAAAATCCTAAATCAACTTATTTCTGATCAATCGACTTATTTATTTTTATATATGTACTTGTCATCATCATTTTGTTAACAAAGTATGGTTTTTCAACTATAATCAGATGTAAATTTCGATCTGTTAAATTTTTAATCTTAGAAAAGGTCCCATTAGATCCAAAGCATAGAAACTATCAATGATTCGTAGAAAGAGTGGACCCCCCTCCCCTTAATTTGGGCGGACTCTGCAGATCTCGAATATTACTAATAATAGGAAGTCAAAACAAAAGTTTCATGAAGGCACGATTTTTGTACCATCAATTTTTCCTGAACTATAAGAGGTGATAAAATCTTATTGAAAAAAATTCGAACATTTGGGAAACTTTTTTAATTCTGTTATCCATGGTATTTTTGTACAAATTATTCCATTTTCGTTTGGGTAATGTATAATATGAGCCTTTCAAAAGGTAGAATGACTTCCTATAATTGAATCGGTGATTGCAGAAACAACTTCAGTAAAAAAAATGCGAAAAATCGTTTTCGATGAAAACAAGCTTACAAAGGCAAGATACATGTTGAGTGCGAAAACCACGTTAGTCTGTTGAGTAGTTCCGTAAAAATATGACATCTTTTTCGGTCGTTGAGTGCAGAAATAACATGAGTCAGTGACTGAAGTGGTTTCTGCTCCCACCTCTAGGTCACATAACCAGTCGGTTACCTACACCTTGCCGAGCATGCGCCATGTGTTTGCCGAAACAGCAGCCTCTTTCAAATATTTCTTAATATACAGAGGAGAAAGGAAAAAGGAATGTAAGAAAGCTTTTATTTCATTCTACGGCATTACTGAGGGCAGGGTTCGAAGGCTTACTGATCTCCTAATAATGGGTAAGTCACCTCACGATAAACGAGGTAAAAATCCCAAGAAAAACATGATTTCTGCCGAAGTTTGTTCTAAAATACATGAGCATATTTCATCATTCCCCACCAAGACTACCCACTATGGCACCAAAGATATCAGTTATCTTGATGCCCGCCTTGATGTAAAGAAAATGCATTCCTTGTTTAAAGAAAAGTATCCTGATTTGGATGTAAAATATGAGTTTTATCTTAATTATTTTCATGAAAACTTTTCATTACGGTTCGGGCGTCCACAGGTAGATACCTGCATAAAATGTGAAGAATTAGACGTAAAAATCAAGAGCTCCTCTATTGGTCACGCAGCTAAAAGGGCTGCTCTTGCTGAACTTACCATACACAAAAGAAGAGCCAAGAAATTTTATAATAAACTTCAAAGCGTCACAAACTTATGTGCAGAACGTGAAGACACAGTCGAGCTTTCATTTGATTTTATGCAAAATCTCCCCCTTCCAGCGATCCCAGTTCAGGATATTTTTTACTTGAGTCAACTTTGGGTGAACTGTTTTGGGATAAAAAACCTAAAAACTGGGAAATCTGAAATATTCCTGTACCACAAAGGAGCCAATGATATATGCAGTATGCTATTGAAATACATTGACACTAATATTCCATCAAATGTTAAAAATCTGTACCTCTTTTCCGATGGCACTTGCGAACAGAATCGGAATCACACAGTGATAAGATTCTGCCTTGCTCTTACTGATACAGGTCGTTTTGAACAAATTTTTCATTACTTTCCGGTTCGAGGGCATTCATACTGAAAACTTCAAAGTTTTTTATGATGAATTATTTACCTGGCCAACCTTTGCATGTGACAATGATACAATCGTCGAGAATGATTTATTTTAAGAGAGTTTCACTTTGTTATATTCGTATATTATGATGACTTTGCAATATTGAACTTCATTTTTGATATTATATGAAAAAATATAAATTTTTAAGAGCGTTTCACTTTGTTATATTCGTGTTTTATGATGACTGCAATATCGAACTTCATTTTTGATGTTATATGAAAAAATATAAATTTTTAAAATAAAAAAAATTAAAATGATTATAAAATAAATTAAATTGTAAAAAATTGATGTAAAATAAATTTTTAATTAAAAAATATAAACTTTTAATGAATGGTTACCTTTTTCCAAGTTTTCACCTGTCTGTAAAAACCAATTGAGTGCAGAAACAGCATATGTCCAAATCGAATTTTAAATTTTCCTGAGCCTAATTTATGTAAAAATTGGGTAATTTTTACATGAAAGCAACATAAAAATATGCATGCTATGACACAGGAAAAAAAAGTTAAAATATTTGAAATTTGGAGGAGTTGTGACGTTTTTTCTCTCTCCTGAAAAATTTGAAATCTGTGACTGAAGAGGTTTCTGCAATCACCGATTCAATTTCAACATTTTGAAGGAAAGCAGATTAAACAATATTTCTCTTTGGGAAATCCAAACCTTTTTATGTATGTATATTTTAGTAAACTGCTATTTTAATATTCTTTTCATACTATTACAAAATCAACAGGTATTTAATGAGAGAAATATTGTGAAAAGTGCTTTCCTGAAAAATGTTGAAACTAGAATTTGTCATCTGTCAAGGCTCATATATTAATCAAACCAGCTTCTTATTACATATATATACACTAAGAACACTTTATTTTTTATTTATATTCAGTCAAGTTATCTCTTTTTTTTACTTTCACTTACCTATATATGAAATATATAGTAAGTGGAAGTATTGCGATCGTGAAAAAATTCGACTTCCGGTTTTCAACGGATATACACGTTTTGGGGTCCCCTGAGTCGAAATGACCAAGTCCCGCGAAATGGTCTGTGTGTGTGTGTGTGTGTGTGTGTGTGTGTGTGTGTGTGTGTGTGTGTGTGTGTGTGTGTGTGTGTGTGTGTGTGCGCGCGTGTGCGCGTGTGCGCGTGTGTGCGTGTGTGCGTGTGTGCGTGTGTGTGTGTGTGTGTGTGTGTGTGTGTGTGTGTGTGTGTGTGTGTGTGTGTGTGTGTGTGTGTGTGAACAGACTAGCTCAAAAACTATAAACTGTGCGAACCTGAAATTGGGTATTTAGTGTATGATTATGCCCGCGTTGTGACAGCAAAAATTTCATCAAAATTGCTCAAAGGGAGGGGGTACTTTATTTAATAACTTTTTAAGTTTTTTTTGATTTTCTCAAAAACGGCTCTAACGATTTTGATTAAACTGAGTATTTGATCTATTTATATGCCCGAGATATGACTGTAAAAATTTCATCAAAATTGATCAACCGGAGGGGGGACTTTACTTAATACATTTTCTATCATTTTCACGTGTTTTTTTTTATTTACTCAAAAATGGTTTTAACAATTTTGATCAAACTGGGTATTTGATGTATGTATATGCCAAAGATGCGATAGCCAACATTACATCAAAATTGATCAACCGGAGGGGGGACTTTACTTAATAAATTTTGTATCATTTTCACGTGTTTTTTTTATTTACTCAAAAAAGGCTTTAACGATTTTGATCAAATTGGGTATTTGATGTATGTATATGCCAAAGATGTGATAGCCAACATTTCATCAAAATTGGTCCAACGGAGCGGGCACTTTATTTCATAATTATTTTTCCAATTTTTACCTTTTTTTCGATGGTCTCAAAAACGGCTTCAACTATTTTTATCGAATTCGGCATATTAAATGAAAATTAGGTGTTCTTTAATATCAGGTAAGCTTTATCATTATTAAAATGTTCTGAGGGGGCTTTTTTTTGGGGGTGGGGCCTTTTTTGTTTGTTTGTTTCCTATAAAGTACCTTTGTTTTTGTTTATATGGAGAAATTAACTGTCTCTCATTACGCCTAAAAATAAGAAATGGCTAAATATGAGATATGATAATAATAAAGAAAACGTAAAGAGGAGAAAAAAAGAAAAATATTCAGTCAACTCATAAAACTCGTTGAGCCCACGCATGCGGAGTACGCCTTTAATGACAGACCATTGTTCATAATTAAAGCCGTTCTGTTCGAGAAGTGGCAATTAACAAAACGCATTAATTTCTAATCTAAGTAAGTTGGTAAGTGAAAGTTGTGTGTTGCGAGCACGCACCAGATTTTTCCCATCTGTTTTTATATGCTCTCTGCACTACGTAGAAATTTTCACTTCTGTTGCATTGAATTAATTTATAAATTGATTAAATGTAATGTTTCGATGAATTGTCCTTCTTAAGTGAAACTGATTTGAAATTGGCTTAGGAAGTTAGATTTATTTTTGTTATTGCAGACATGTTAAATGATGAATTTATTTTTAAACATATAGCTGCTATCAGGATCCAGGCGCTGGAACTAAATTTTTCATTCATTACCCATCAGCAGAGCCCGTATTTTTATGCAGTAAGAAGTGTCAAAGTGTGCCATACAATATGCAGTAAAAACTATAAAATATCCTATTAAACAATTTTAATATTCAAAGGTACTAATTTGTATACAATATTTCACAGGAAAGAAAGTGGATGAGACATTTAGATATGTAATTGAAATGATTTTAACTTTTGTTGAATCTAAAAAAAAAATATATTTCCGATAACAACATTTAAAACTAAAATATAAAAATAATTCAAACTTACTACTAAGCAAGAAAAGTACAAGAATAACAGCAATAAAGATAACTAAATTAACAATCAATTAAAAATATATATAAAACAAGTGAATTAATCAATGAAATTACCTGAATCAAAATTAATTATTAAATGCATTTCTCAATTTATTTCTGTGGATCCTACCCTTCAATCGTTTTTATAATTCGAAAATGATCTTTCGACATCAACTCATGTGATTGGAGCAAATTTATAAGCGCCTAAAATATTGAGAAAAATTTAATTATCCCCGTTTATTTTCCAGGATATTAAGCCCTGAATTTTTGAAAAAAACATCTTCCATTTTTTTCTTTCAATTTATTTACTAAAAATGGAGGTGGAAAGTCGCGAATCTCATTAATCATTAATTCGAAGAAGAGGAACTTATTTCAAGTAAATAACCTCGATCGAAATTGGGAATCTTTCTTAAGTCACTAAAAAGACCCGAAAGCTCAAAAATTGTTTTCCTGACGGATGCCAGATCAGTCTTGCAATTGCTAAAGTCAAAGTGGGGTGCAGGCTTGAGGAAACTGGCCAAAGAACTGGAAAGCCTGATGGCCATGCACAAGGAAGTTACCCTACATTGGATTCCTGGACACTGCGGCCTCGCTGGTAACGAGAGGGCTGACCAACTGGCTAAGGAGGGGGCCTTGAGCCCCCAGTTCGAATGTTCTCTTAGTCTGGAGGAACAAAAAACCATAAATAAAGCTGCAATTAGTGACCGTTGGATCAGGACTTGTCCAAATCATGACCCTGGGGATGCCATCCATGAACTCACTCGACGAGAACAGGTCCTTATATTCAGACTACGTACGAGACACAATAGGCTCAGAGCCCACCTGTTTAAAAAGTTTCACATTGGCTCCAGTCCCTTCTGCGATTGTGGAGAGGGTGAACAAAATGCTGACCACATCCTACAAACATGCAGGCTCTTTTCCAAACTAAGGAGTCAGATCTGGCCCATCCCGACTGAAATGCAAAGAAAGCTCTACGGCAGCCTGGAGGACCTCAGGAGGACCGCCCAATTCTTACTTTAATTCCCGACTTGGCCATCTAAGGGAAGAACGAAGAAGAAAAAGAAGAATTGGGAATCTTTTGGCCCTACTTTGGATTTTATTTCTAAATGTATTGCTTAATTTATTAGATGATCAAAATATGTAAATATATGCAGTTATCATAAAATATGCAAAATAAAACTTGGCCAATTAGATCTGCGTACTCTAATTCGTAATCATATCTAGTCCGCTATTTTAAAGAAACAGGCAAACAAAATATGCAATTGCATAAACATCCGGGCCCTGCCCATCCCTCGTTTACAGGTGGGCTATAAATAAATAATAGTATAACAGATAAATAAAATAGCTGTTTTTTTTTTATTATTATACGTCTAAATATTTTGAAATGTTTGTTAGCTAAAAATAAAAATCATAGTTTCAGTGAATTTTACTTATGAAAAATGGTTTTTGTGACTGTTGGTAAAATCTGTGGGTTATCCTTGGGTTAGGGTTTTTTGGGAAAAAAGATTCAACTAGAAAAGTAAGTATGGTTGATGTTGGAAATTAACTTTGTTTTATTGGAATATAGAGAGAAAGTCTATTTTGTCCCAATTAGGCGGAAGACCAAATTATGCGGAGACATGAATCCATGTGTTAAAGCCAAAAAAAAATTCACTAAAATGCTCCTATTAACCTTTTTCTCCACAAACCTGTGCAATCAATTGGACATATTTGTAGGAAACTTGTTCAAATTTATGCAATCATACTTGGGATCTTGAAATTTCCTATGAACCCTGGTTCGATATGTTTCCCTTATTATTATAAAGAATAGGCTTTACACACACAAAAAAAAAAAAAAAAAAAAAAAAAAAAAAAATGAATAGAACAAAGGTAAATTGAATGGAAATAAGAGAATGTTACTCAAACAAAACAACTAAGAACTTTCTCTTATTACTAGTAAAATTAGAAGTTCCAGAAGTTTGCTTGTTATGTAAAAAATAAGAACTGACTGAAATACTGGGACTCATAGTTGTTTACATTATGTTTCCAGGAAGGTTAAGAGTTCTAGGAAGTTCTCGCCTATTCTTAAGTCAATGTTTTGTCCCAATAAAGCTATCATAATTTACCTATATTTGATTCAAATATTTTATTTTTGAAGAGAAAAGATTGGGCTCAGCCAGGAGTCGAACCCTGGTCTCCCGCGTGACATGTGCGGTACGCCAACCACTGCGCCACCGAGCTCGGCTCCAAGCAGTGCCAATCCTCTTCACTGATAACTCTACCCTGATCTCGCAAGTTTTGAAAGTAGTTATGGAAGGTGGACAATTTTTGTCCAATATGTGGTATCTCTTGACATCGTCAATTTAAATTATTTTATATTAATTTAACCATTATCGTGGGTAACCACTTTATTTTTAATTTTATATTATTTTTAAATATCTTATTTTTGAAGAGAAAAGATGGGAGGTGGACAAATTGTCCTCCCATAACTACTCACAAAACTTGCAAGATTGGAGGAGAGGTATCAGTGAAGAGGAAGGATTGGCTCGGCTTGGAGCCGAGCTCGGTGGCGCAGTGGTTGGCGGTACGCGCATGTCACGCGGTAGACCCGGGTTCGACTCCCGGCTGAGCCCAATCTATTCTCTTCAAAATTAAAATATTTAATAATAATGTAAAATTAAAAATAAGGTGGTTACCCACGATAATGGTTAAATTAATATATATTTGATTCAGTTTTATAAGAAATAGCTCGACTAAGCAGATGTCTCAGTCCTCAAGGACCAAATTAAATGGAGTCAACTGTTTATTTTCAAATCTATAAAAAAGTTATTAAAAACAAATTTTGGATTATTGTTAAAAAAAAAGAATCCCTATAAAAAATCTGGACCACTACAGCTCCTGGAGTGTCTTGGGTTCAGTAATGTGTTAGCAAGTACTGTGTCAACCAAGATCCATGCTTTTTGTTTTTTCCCCTTAAATTTTTCAGTGAAGAGTACCTAATCAATAGAGGCTGGATGTGACCAAGGATGGTCTCTGGCATGTTCATAGCAGTTCAGTGCCTTACCAATGAGAGTCCCATATCTAAATGAAGTCATTAGGAATAAAAGTTTAACAGCTTCATCATTAATTAAAAGATGATAGAATCAACCCATCAACAACATGTTTTTTTTTTTTTATCGCACAAGCTTGAGTATTAAATTTCTATCCATTAAGTAATATGCTATTGTTTTAGAATGATAAAACTATTCCTTAAATGGTGATATTTATTGCTGGTAATATTTAATATTTAATACTTAAGGTACTATTTAAGGTAATATTTATTGCAAATTTTGATTTCATTGCTTGTGGTATTCTCATAATCAGTGTTATTTTTTACTTAATAAATCAGTAGTATTCTAAGGATTGAATAATATTACAGTGCTTTTAGCATGCTTTTAAATTTTTTAATATAGAAGGGTTTTAAACAGTTTAATGAAATCTTCATTTTTTTTTACATAGTGATGCTTTCGGTAATTAGCACCATATTCATTAAAAAAATATTTACAATTTACAAGCATTTAAATATTACATTATACATTATACATCTTGTAATTATCTCAAGGAATCATGCATAAACTTACTTTTTGATACTAATTTTATTTTTTATTTTTTCAAATTTTTGAACATTTCTTTAGGTTATAAACCTGCTTTATAAATTATATATTAGTCCTGTAATGGATGCTCAGCATTTAGCCCCAATTTTGGATGAAATGGACCACTTTGAGAAAGAACTTGCTAAAAGGGGCACCCCTTATTTTTCAGGTAATTTATTTTCTTTTTTAAAGCAATTTTTAAAATAAGTATTTACCCTTTTAAAAGATCTCATAAAATTTTTATATTCCATAATAAAATGAAGCTTTTGTTGTTTGGCACCATAATCATCTAAAAGGAAGAAAACGTATATAAAATAATTCTAAAATTACCTTAAATTATTTAGATGATAATAAGTTATATATCGTCAGTTAACTAGCAAATATTAAATTTTATAGACAATAAATAATTCTTCCTTTAATATGGTTTGAACGAAATTTCTGCTTTTGTTGTATTTATATTACTCAAATATAGGAAAAACAAATGTAGCCGATGATATATATATATATGTACTAGCATTCCCCATCGCGGCTTCGCCCGCGAGCCTTTAAAATCACTTCTGTGATCACCCTTGGTATTGATTTAATATAATATGTTAACTGATGTTAAGGAGATTTAGTAGAATCGGAGCTTCCTGGAGGTGGAATATTGGAGGGGAAAGTTGCCGTCTCGGTAGAAGAGAGGGATGCGCGCAATGGAGAGTTCACTAAAATATCCGAAACAAATAATTGCTTACTCCTCATGAAAGATTCATTTTTCGGCTTTAAAACATGGTTTTCAACGCCCCGTAAGAACTTTTGAGTTAAACTCGTTGGATCAAGATCATTAAAATGAGTCCAAATTAGATATTTTTTCTCGAAGTGCAAATATAGGTGTCCGTTAGAGTTAAATATTTTCGCCATTTAAATCCCTTGGTCATATTTTTGAAATTCCTTTCTTAGTGGTTACCTGCATTGCGTTTAAAATCTAAATCCCGAACTTTTTTTAGCTGATTTTAATTGGTCTTTCCGTGTTGCATTGCTGTACCTGACACACCACCTTTCTAATATTTGTTATTTAGCATTGATTTTAATGATATCTAACATGGTATTTTTCATTTAATATTGAAGAACGTTTAGAAATTTTCAGTTAAAATTAGTTGTGAGAGAGGGGGGGGGCGCATTTAAGAGTCAGAGAAGAGTCATCACATGTGCAGTGATTAATTCGATTAATCGATTGTGAACATTTACCTCGAATTGACTATAAAAAAAAAAAAAAAAAAAAGAGAGTTGAATTTGACTGGTGTGTTTGAAGTAATTGTTATTACGTGTATGTTGTGCTTAATTTAAAATAAAGTTGTTAGAGTGTTAATTTGTTCCAAATAAAATTATTAAAAGTGTATCAGACATTTCTTTTTTTTTCTTATATCCTCATTATGGTAAGGAAGAAGATGTACTCATGACAGGTATATATAATAAGATAAAATATTTTTATATCAGCCGAGACTTTAAAAGGGAGACCCTTAGTAGTGTCAAAGATTTTGACTATAGCTCCTTACAATTTGGTGTCAGGTGTGGGGTGCATTTTATCGTAACTAAAGGAGCTTCTCTAGGTTATTTAAGGGTCAAAAATGAGTGAGGAGAAGTTAATCAGGGAGATTGAGGAACTAAAAAGGCAAGTTGAGATTGAGAAGCAGCGAGCTGAAATAGCACAACTAAAATTACAAAATGAAGAGTTAAAATTTTCGTTAGAACAGATAGCTCGACCGCCTGGAGTTCGCGAGCGACTATATACCAAAGAGATTCCAGAATGGTCTGGGGATGGCATTAAGCCTGGCGATGCCGAATTGTATTTAGATCGTTTTGAAAGAGTGGCGGTGCGTAGCGGATGGCGTGATGAGGATAGGAAGGAGGTGCTCTTATCAAAGATGAAAGGGACCGCGGAAAGGTTTCTTAGAATACACGGGGCCGAATTTAGGGCATGCAAAGATTGGAAAGATGTAAAGACCTTCTTTAAAAAAAGGTTCTCCAAGGAAAGAGACCTTCTAGCGGATATGAGGACTTTATTAAAACTGAAAAGAGAAGTGAAGGAAGATTACCGCACCTATGCAGATCGTTGTGAAGAAGCGGGTATTTTGGCATTCCCTATTGACGAATTGCCTTCAGAAGAACAAAGGGAAGGAGCCAGAGCGGTGATGCGCAGAGTTGTGCTGGGAATGTTTCAACTCGGTACGGAAACCCCGGTTCGTCGATTTTTGAAGGGACAAAACGTCGACAACTTAGAGAGTGCAGTCACTATGGCCGAGAGGATGTCGTCCGAGTATGAACAGGGAGAACAGTTTTGCATTAGGCATATTCATGCAGAAGAAGATGATAAAGGGTCGATTTGTTGTTTAGGAAAAGGGGATCCGGGTAGCTCCGACCGTTCAGGGTGTCCAGCTGTCAGAAAAATCCAGCCTTATTTTAGACGCCAAGGCAGTCCCCATTATGATCGAAGGTTAAGAGAAAACATTCCCAGAACACCCTGCCCCAAATGTGGTGAGCGTGGACATTGGATGCGAGATTGTCAGCGGTGGATAGGCGAATTTTGTCGCAGATGTGGAGAGGAAGGCCATTTCCTTGAGAAATGCCCGAAGATCAAATGCTTCAGTTGCGGGGAGTTCGGGCATGTACGGCGCCTGTGCAAAAAGGGCGAAGCAAACGTGTCTGATCCTGTCGAGAAAGCTGTTCCGGAACCGTTAAACCGAAAAGGTCCCGAGTGAAGGCCTCCGCCTCGGGGACCGCGAATAATGGAGGTAGGGTTGGTGTGGCATTAGCAAACAAGAAGAAGCACGCTCCTTTAATCATTGAGGTCATGTTCAACGATCAGAGACGAAGAGTCCTTGTCGATACGGGCGCTGATATAACCCTTTTGAATGAACCAATCCCTGGTGTTTCTGTTGACCCTGACGGTGGCAGTACTGTTACAGGAGTAACGGGAGTACAAAGGTCTATTACTGGGAAGCAGACTTTAATGGTTAGATTGGCACAGTCTTCAGTCAAGCATGAGGTATGGATAGCGCCCCTTAAGTATGGTGCGGATGGCATTCTTGGTATGGATGTTCTTAACAAATTAGCTGCAAACATTGACGTTAAGAAGGGAATTGTTCTACCAGAAGTTCTCTGTACGGCCGACGTGAACTCAGTGGAAGCCTCAAATTTTAAAGTTGGGAGGGACAAGGAGAGTTCCACCGTCCGGATTAAAGAAACTATTGTTGTCCCTCCAAGTAGCGAGCTTATTGCTCCCGCTAGAATTAAAGGAATGGTCGATGATGAGGAAGTCATCCTCGAGCCAGTCCCTCTCCCTGGAGGAATCGTTAGATCAGCTAGAGTAATAGTGGCTCCGAGAGGACGAAATGTCCTTGTCAAACTTATAAATGCCTCTAATAGTGAGGTCAAATTGTCCCGAGGTACGGTTGTGGGAGAGGTAGAAGCAATCCATTCCGAAGAGGATCCACATCTCATTAGGGTTATCAGACAGGGTGTAGAAGAAGACTGGAGTAGGCTTCTAGAGGAGAAGTTGCAACATTTGGATGAGTGGAATCGATCAGAACTCCTAAATGTCATAGAAGAGTACAGAAAAGGAATAACAACGGGTGAGAAGGTAAAGTCAACCTGTACCAACTATGTCGAGCATGTTATCGATACTGGGGATGCTCGTCCAATTGCGGTTAGACCCTACCGAACGCCACATAGCATTCGTCCTATCGTGAAAGAGCAAATTGCGGAGCTTCTTGAGAAAGGAGTGATCCAGCCTTCTACTAGTCCATGGTCAGCTCCGATCGTCATAGTAAAGAAGAAGGTGGCTCCAGGAGAGGAACCAAGGTATAGGTTTTGTACAGACTTTAGAGGGCTCAATGCTGTGACGCGAATAGACACCTACCCACTGCCAAATATAAATGAAACCCTTGACAGACTGGGGAGGAGTCATTGGTTTACCACAATAGACTTGAAGAGTGGGTACCATCAATTGCCCATACGACCAGAAGACCGCGAAAAAACAGGATTTAGCACCACTGAGGGACATTATGAATACCTCCGAATGGCTTTCGGGTTAGCAGGAGCACCAGCCACGTTTCAGCGATTCATGGACAGACTACTTAGTGGACTATTAGGAGAAGAGTGCCTAGTTTATCTTGATGATATTATCATATTTGCTGAAACCCCAGAAGAACACCATCAGCGCCTACGAAACGTCCTGAATAGGCTTAGAGAGGCAAACATAGAGGTAAACCTTAAGAAATGTGAATTTTTGAAGCCTGAATTGGTCTATCTTGGACATCTCATTTCTAGGGACGGAGTGAAACCTGATCCCCAGAAGGTGAAAGCAATAGAGCAATATCCTAGACCCCGTAATGTGAAGGAAATCAGGGCTTTTCTAGGGCTGTCTGGGTATTACAGAAGATTCATCCCAAATTATGCTGAAAGGTCTCGACCGTTGACGGAACTTACCAAATTAAACGCTGAGTTTGAATGGACACCAGAACGAACCTCAGCCTTTGAAGATCTTCGTTCCTGTCTCAAAGGAAACTCGGTGTTGAGTTATCCAGATTTTTCGCTTCCTTTCATATTGTCAACAGATGCTTCGGGTGTGGCTCTGGGAGCAGTACTAGCGCAAAAAATAAACGGATATGAAAAACCTGTAGCATATGCGTCTCGGCAACTTAACAGCGCGGAAAGGAATTATTCAGCAACCGAACGAGAGCTTCTCGCCGTTGTTTGGGCAGTATCACAGTTTAGGTGCTACCTTTATGGGCGAAGATTTACAGTGATCACCGATCATGCCCCATTAAGATGGACCCTAGGCCTCAAGGAGCCCAGTTCCCGGCTATTGAGATGGCAGATTAAGTTGGCTGAATACGACTTCGAAGTGGAGTACAAACCTGGGAAGAACCATAGTAACGCTGATGCTCTCAGCAGAGCTGTTCGGGTCATAGAAACCGGCGGGAAGGGACCAGTTACGAGAGAAGAATTTATCCGAGAACAACAGTTAGATCCGGCTTGTAAGAAATTCGCAGAAACCCGAGGGGAAATGTGTCGTTTTGACGAAGATGGGCTTCAGTTTCGAGTAGAAGACAAGCGATGGAGAGTTCTAGTTCCTCGTGGACTGGTACGCCGAGTAATGTATTGGCTCCATGATGAGCCCTGTGGAGGTCATGGAGGCTCTCATCGTACTCTACAAAGGGCTGAGAAGAATTTTTACTGGGATAAAATGAAAACTGATATCGAAGAATATGTAGCAAAATGTGAAGGCTGCGCCCGAAGAAGACTCCTTCCCAAGGTGCCTATTATGCCTCCTTACCAGGCGACTCGACCCGGGGAACTCATAGCAATGGATATATTGGGCCCTCTCCCGAGGACGGCCCGAGGGAATAAGTATCTCATAACTACTGTGGACCACTTTACTCGTTATGCTGAGGCTATTCCTGTAAAGAACACAAGCACAGAAGAAGTTGCGAGAGTGTTTGTAGAAAATGTAGTTTTGAGGCATGGAGCTCCGGAACTCCTTTTGACAGATCGGGGCGCCAACTTCACATCGGACTTGTTGAGGGCAACTTGTCGAATCGTTGGGACAAAGAAAATACAGACTACGGCATACCGACCTTCTTCTAATGGTAGAGTGGAGAGATTTCATCGGACGCTCATGGACAGCGTTTCTCACTATGTCAACAGTAAAGGCAATAACTGGGACCTGTACATACCGTTTGCATTGGCGGCATATAGGAGTTCCACCCATCGTGGTGCCGGCTACACACCTAATTTTCTTACTTACGGAAGAGAATTAATACTACCTTTTGATTGTGATTTACAGCCTAAAAGTAATGCCGCACGTCATGACTTTTTGGAAGAGTTGGTAAAACGGCTCCAGGAGGCATACTTTTTTGCACTTAGAACTAGCCAGAGATTGGAAGAACAAAATGCTGAGAGAATCAATAAGGGTAGGAGGTTGAGAGATTTGAAGTCTGGAGATTGGGTATATGTGAAAGGTTCCAATCCGTTAGGGCAATGCCGGAAGTTCTCAATTCCATGGAACGGTCCTTTTCGAGTTGTTGGAAAGCTGAGCCCAGTAACTTATGAAATTGAGAAGGCACCAGGTAAACACGACGTGCTGCATATCGACAGATTAAAACCCAGTCCACAGAATTTCGGCTTTGATGACGCAGAAAACTCAACGGATCTGGAAGAGGACCTAGAGTGCGATGATGACCAGCGGAATGAAGACGACGAAAGTAGTGACAGCGACGGCTCATATCTGTACCTTCCAGGAAGAGAAAGACTCGAGGAACGTGCTACACGAGATTATGACAGCAGGCTAGTATCACCAACAAGTAAAGCAGAGGAAAATCGTCAAGAGGATGGTCCCACACAGAAGGAAGACAGCCCTGACGAGTATCAAGTGGTTGATGAATATTCGGACCTAGAGAGAGCAGAAATGGCAGCTTCAAAAGAATCAGTCGACCGGTTAGAGTCGGAGGAGGGTATTCAAGCTAACGAAGAGATGACACCAATGAGGACAAGAAGTGGTAGGATTACACGAGCCCCGAAGCGGTTTTCTCCTGGATAGAGAAAAAGGGCACCCATTCTGGGCACCCTTTTGAAAAATGGGGAGTAATGTGAGAGAGGGGGGGGCGCATTTAAGAGTCAGAGAAGAGTCATCACATGTGCAGTGATTAATTCGATTAATCGATCGTGAACATTTACCTCGAATTGACTATAAAAAAAAAAAAAAAAAAAAAGAGAGTTGAATTTGACTGGTGTGTTTGAAGTAATTGTTATTACGTGTATGTTGTGCTTAATTTAAAATAAAGTTGTTAGAGTGTTAATTTGTTCCAAATAAAATTATTAAAAGTGTATCAGACATTTCTTTTTTTTTCTTATATCCTCATTATGGTAAGGAAGAAGATGTACTCATGACAGGTATATATAATAAGATAAAATATTTTTATATCAGCCGAGACTTTAAAAGGGAGACCCTTAGTAGTGTCAAAGATTTTGACTATAGCTCCTTACATTAGTTATTTAAAATATTTTTCAAACGTGTATGTTTATCCTTTTTTTATTTGTATCGTTTTTGTCATAGGTGATGAGCCTGGAATGGTGGATTATATGATTTGGCCTTGGTGTGAACGTCTGGAAATGGTGCGAGTTCTTGGGGGTGATCAGTTTAAAGTTCCCAAGGAACGCTTTCAAAGAATGGTAAAAACAAAATTTTAATTGAGTAAAAAAAATTGGTAATATAAAGTTAAAAAGTAATTTCAGCATTCTTTATAGCATGAAATATATACAGATAGAACAATTGGTATAGTAATTAAGTATGAGAAACCAATGTAATGGGTTATTTATACTATTTTTTAAATGGAAATAGGGATTTCAAATAAGTTGAACTAATAAATAAAATAATTGGTGGGGTAGAGGAGTGGTGATTCTACTACCCTGCTGAGAGGCTGCAGTTAGCCCCATGTTCTCCAGGTTGAGGTAACACACTGACAAGCACACAGTACACTTTTTCTTTACACCGCATTCGCACTGCAGAGAAAGGTCATGTATAGAGCATATACAGAATAACCTATCCAGAAGCCGCCACAGAAGGGTGCATGTCCGCACGGAGGTGGCAGCCCTACCAGCAAGCCGAGGATGTGAAGCAGGTTGATATTGATATATTTTTTTATTGACAGCTCACATCTCAGCCGATATGTATAGATCAGATGGGTCCAAAAGACAAAAAGTGTTGATGACATAAAATCAGAATCAACTCAAACTGATTCCACCTTTGTAAGTCATTGAAGGCATGCTTCGTTAAATTGAGATGGATGAAACTAATTCTATAGACAGTAGGTGCGTTGAATGTTGCAAATTTTCAGTTTGTTTATCTGGGATCTTTAGGAAAAGCTGACAATGATGTGTCAGAAGAAATATCTTGAATGATAGCAGCAAATAAATGTTATTTCAGCCTGCAGCAGTATTTAAATAACTGCTTAATCTCCAGTAAAACAAAAGTGACTCTCCACTTATTTTGTTGTTCACAGAAAAGCGACTCAATACATGAAGTTGACTTTCCTTATCCTCTTAGGTGGCAGGAATAAAGAGTTTTTCAAAAAAAGGTTAAAGTAAGCTGCTAGTCAATGATGTGTCAGAAGAAATATCTTGAATGATAGCAGCAAATAAATGTTATTTCAGCCTGCAGCAGTATTTAAATAATTGCTTAATCTCCAGTAAAACAAAAGTGACTCTCCACTTATTTTGTTGTTCACAGAAAAGCGACTCAATACATGAAGTTGACTTTCCTTATCCTCTTAGGTGGCAGGAATAAAGAGTTTTTCAAAAACAGGTTAAAGTAAGCTGTTAGTCAATGATGTGTCAGAAGAAATATCTTGAATGATAGCAGCAAATAAATGTTATTTCAGCCTGCAGCAGTATTTAAATAATTGCTTAATCTCCAGTAAAACAAAAGTGACTCTCCACTTATTTTGTTGTTCACAGAAAAGCGACTCAATACATGAAGTTGACTTTCCTTATCCTCTTAGGTGGCAGGAATAAAGAGTTTTTCAAAAACAGGTTAAAGTAAGCTGCTAGTCTTTAAAAGAAATTATTGTCACATTTTTGGAGAAGTGCACCATGGAGAAGGTGGTAACATATTACTGGCCACCATACAGGTCGGTGTCGATTGAGAGTTCATGCCTTGTGGACCTATTTATTGTCAGTGAGCTTGATTTTCCTGTCTGACCTCAGATCAAGCATAATATTTACTTATTGGCATCCACATTAAGCCAGACTAAGAGTGAGAGAATAGTCTCTTCAGGCAAATTGAATGTTATTTTGAGGTTGGATAATGGAGAAACTGTAACCTGTCTTGCTTAATTTTATAATTTAGACAAATGAAAAATCAGTGACATTAAGGAAAAAAAAAAGGAAAAATTATAAATTTTGGTTCAAAACTGAAGTTAGATGGATTTAAAACTAGAAAACTATGAGGGCATCTATGGATGATAAGGGAAGGTTTTTTCATAGAAGAGCTTTTATCCTTTTAACAGCTACTAACATAGATATGTGCGATGGGCAGGCGTGCCTCTGCTGCTACTAACACAGATCTGTGCGCTTAAGGGATCTGTGATTCTGAACGTCCTCTACTCGCACACATTTCTGTGCCGCTGAAATGGCATCTAGTGGTCTCTAAATCAATCTGTGGACTCTTTGAATACCCAGTAGGTAGCGTAGGCATCTCCTTTTCATTCTATGCCAAGTCTGAGTGGCCAGACCTTTTTATGCCTGGTTTGGCCTAGGCACTGTACCTGTTCAAGTTTCACAGTATAGTTCGTAGTTAACACAAAAATAGAAAATTAAAGTTGTATTGCTGTGATGTGTGTGAAGTACCTTTGTGTTTATTGCCGTGCTTCAAAAAATACCACTCACAAGAACATTCTTAAAAAAAAAGAAGAAATTTAACTCTACCAATACCGGTCTAAAGTCCGGATATAATGTGGATGGAATTTTTTTTTTTTTAGTATAGTTTGTTGTAAACACAAAAATAGAAAATTAACGATTTATTGCTGTGATGTGTGTGAAGTACCTTTGTGATTATTGCCGTGCTTCAAAACATATCACACACAAGAACAATATTTAAAAAAAAACAAGTTTAACTCTACCAATACCGGTCTAAAGTCCGGATATAATGAGAATGGAATTATTTTGTTTTTTAAATCGGAAAAACTAGCAAAAAGAACTCAGCACTGGGTGGTTGCTCAAGCGGCGGCCCCGTAGCACCCACTCAAGGTCAAGCCTTGGGCAGCGAACAGGTTAACAATCCAATATCCGGCCCACTCCAATGTGAAAAAGCTTTGGATTTTTATGAAAAACTTGGTGGATCAACAACCTTCTCTGTGAGTACCATTTGGTTTTTTTTTTTTTTTTTTTTTTTTGGCAGCTTGATGCACCGCAACCTCCTTGGGTCTATTGTGCGCCTGTCTATGCCCGTGTTTTTAAATTGGAATCTTTAAAACATCCATTTGGTTAAAAACTTTTAAATCACATCATCACTAAATTTTTAAGGCGATACAGTTTCTGTAGCCTCCTTATAGCACTGATAAAGTTGCTATTCATGATATAACAAAGAAATTGTTATTACTGATAAAACTGGAATAAACAGGCGAGCGTTACCGAAATATATTTTGCTTTGGCCTGTGAACATAAGACGCCTGGATATACAATAAGCAGAGGACACTACCACAATGGTCTATACAAATCTATTAATTCGCATGCTCTGAAGATTTAGGTGTAAATTTGCTGCTTTAAAATTAATTAGCTCTTCCTGTTTCAAGCAGATCTAAAAAAAATTCTTGGATGGATTCAAAATATATTTATTGATTGTATTTTTATAATCCCTCAAGAAAATTAAGAAAAAAATTTCAAAAGAGTCCCTTGATTGTGTGTGTATATACATATATATGTATATATATGTATATATATATATATATATATATATGTATATATATATATATATATATATATATAAAGTGCTCAAAGCAGTCCAAGTGTGCCGAGTCAAATGTAGCATTCTGAATTTAATCCTAGCCGAACAGGACATGCCGTGGGATATCGTGAAAAGAAGGTTGAAAAAAGTGTTCGGCGGCAGGCGATGGATACCAGAAGAGGATATCTTCCAGATGTTTTAGGAGACGAGAAAAGCATCTCCATTGGTCGGGCAGTAAACAGGAGTACTCCTTGCCCGATATAACAACAAAATCGAGAAGATGAGGGAAACCATAAGCTTAGCAGAAATTGAGGTCAGGATGGCTATTCTGTCAACTATCCTCAGTGTTCAGCTTGCGATGGAGACTGGAAGGAAGGAGGGGCTGCCTAGAGAGAAAACTTTTGTGAAGTGCACCCAAGAAATGGTCGACGCCAGCGCCAGGGAAGAAGAAGCTAGAATTGGGGAAGTAGAAGAAAAGATGGAGTGGAGTAGGGTAACCTACAGAAAAACTAGAATGAGGCCAACCACTTGGAGGTCTCAGAGGAGAGAGGATCTCAGCTGGAGTCAGGAGGTAAAGAAGAGGGAAGAAAGGAAATGCTACAGGTGCTGTAAAACAGATCACCTGGTAGCACAGTGCCCCCGCAGTTGACGCTTTGAATGCAGCACAGAAGAGCTTCGCCAGGCACTGCCCATATATGAGTAAAAGGAGTAGGGAAGATAGTAGAGGTGAACGCTCAGAGGGTACGTAGGAGGAGCCAGACTTCTTCAGAACCAGCAGAATTTTTTAGAAACCTTTGAATCAGGCGACGAGAGGAGCAAATTGGGAGAGCAGTAATGGGCAAATGCAAAACCGGTTTTGGCATTCCCAGACTTCACCAAACAGTATTTGTTACAACCGATACAAGCGAGTACGCACTGAGACCGGTATTATCACAGGAAGGAGCTGCAGGTGAACAGCCAGTAGCACCAGTAGCAGCCAGTAGTATGCTTGTAGGCGCCTCACTGATCCAGAGATGTGGTACAGCTCTCTAGAACGACAGCTATTGGGTACTGTGTGGGCTCTAGACCATTTTAGGCCCTTCGGTCTTCTTGGAAAATATGATGGCTGACTAGCTATCTAGAGCCATACAAATCAACGGAATAGAAGAAAACAGAGGTGAGCAAGCGGTGGGACTTCAATAGTTTATAAGGGAGTGAATGCCAGTGGGTGAGAGGGAGCGAAGACTATTAGAATCAGGAGAGAGTAAGGAGTCAGCAGGAGAATTCATTGCAAGTTGAATACAAATAGGGGAAAAGAGCTAGCCAGGTACGATGAACCATTCAAGGTAATTTTAATTCACGAACATTATGTGTTGACGATTCAGAGTATAAATGACTCCAGGGAATGCTGAACCGTTCAGATCAAGCAACTGAAGTTCCATGCTGTGGAACCTGTAGTATCCTCATCTCAATCATGGTAAGAGCTTTGTTAATTTTTGAATCAAGAACGTTATCTTTTATTTATTCATTTATTGGCTGTTTTGTTTTTTTTCTTTTTCGTTTTCTGTCTTCTTTTTTTATACATATGTAGTTCACAAGTGGATTTATTTTTAAGAGGTAAGTTTATTTTAAGAGGTGATAGTTTGAAATTTAAGGTGCTTGTAAACTGGCAGGGGGAAGTTATGGTGAGGGGCTATACAATATATAACTTAATTCCAGTTGTATGATGTAAACAGCTCATAATGTATGTGCTGTTATGACTTAAGTTAACTATGGGAGGACCAATCTTGTGGTGTATCGACCTAGCCACGGCACGGAATCGTGGAAAGACCCATAAACCAGCAATTTAGGGGGTGGGTTCTTTTATGTTATAGAGATTGAGAAAAGGCAAGGAAACAATAGATCCAATAAAAAAATTTATAATTCTCTGTAAATTAAAAGATCATTTATATATACATTAATCACTAGGAGAAACGATAAAAATATATTTTTCTAGTTCTTAACTTTTGAAATTTGGATCATTGTGTGTTGAAGATGTAAAGTCGGTTAATATGAACTCTTACCGTTGATATTTTCAATAAGACGACGTTCTCACGCACAACTGAAGTTTTTCCATTCTATAAAAGTTCTCAGTATTTCACTCTTGATTGTCATTAATGTATCAGAGTGCACCTCAGAGCAATCTTGTGATCCTTTACTGATGATGCATACAAGCGGTAGTTCAAGTCCCCAACTGCTACCGAGATCCTCTCAGCTTGACCGACGCCAACAGAGTGGGAAAAACCGTTGAATTTCTTGAGGACTGGGCGTTGCTGCCAACCAATTTCACAAACAATTTTCGTAAAAGTTCTTGGAACTCAGATCCTTTACATTTAAGAGTTTAATTAACTCTTCCTGACAAATAATCAAAAAGTCTCATGTTTGGAAACACAATAATAAACATACAAACATTTAATAATAATAATCTGAATCGATCTTTGACATATTCAAATCGATTCTACCATACGGTTATCCATTTGTGAAGGTTATAAACAATTATCTAGAAATATTTAAATTAATTATTTAAATATTTCTCAATAAGGAAGTAAAAGTTAAAAACTAGAAAGAGTAATGTTCCGAACAATTTAAATATACAAATGTTTTTATAGCTAATTACAAAATATTTACATTCTATAAAAGAATTAATTATTTAAATATTTCTCAATAAGGAAGTAAAAGTTAAAAACTAGAAAGAGTAATGTTCCGAACAATTTAAATATACAAATGTTTTTATAGCTAATTACAAAATATCTACATTCTATAAAAGAATTAATTAATCCAATCTTAAATTGTGGCTGACCACCAATTTTAAATTATTTTTAAATAATTCATGTTTTGAAGAGAAAAGATTTGGCTCCGCCGGGAGTCGAACCCGGGTCTCCTGCATTACATTTGTCCACCTCCCGCTACTACTCGCAAAACTTGTGAGATAGGTGGAGTAGGTATCAGTGAAGAGGAAGGATTTGCTCTGCCTTGAGCCCTAGCTCTGTGGTGTAGCGGTTAGCATCCTCGCATGTAACGCAGGAGACCCGGGTTCGACTCCCGGCGGAGCCAAATCTTTTCTCTTCAAAAAATAAATTATTTATAAAAGAATTAATTATTTAAATATTTCTCAATAAGGAAGTAAAAGTTAAAAACTAGAAAGAGTAATGTTCCGAACAATTTAAATATGCAAATGTTTTTATAGCTAATTACAAAATATTTACATGATTCTAACAAACAAATACCTTAATCTTACCAACAATCCCTTGATTCCCAAATATCACTACATTATATATATATATATATATATATATATATATATATATATATATAAGAGGTAAATAAAGTCAGTCTTTGCTTAGCATTTTTTTTTTTTTTTTTACATATTTGCGAGAGTATGTATAAGTTGCATATTATACAATGTATAAATCGACTTAGAGGTATGCGGGTTAGTATTAACGTGAATGTTTATTGTAATTGGCTAAAAAAAATATCACTGCTGTATATATCTTTATGATTGTCTGTTTATTTGCTATATAAACAAAGTATTTAATAAATGCGAAGGAAGACTGACAAAAGCACTTGCCAACCACGTAATTAACAACAAATTATGGTGGTACTCAGAATTAATGGAACTCAGCCGAATTAACAATTTGGATAATATTGACTGGTTGGTAAAGGCTAGCAGCATTCAATCAAAACTAGAAATAATCATTAAAAACACAAAAAATAAATTTGGACTTGATATGAAAAGCAAAGCAAGAGCTGCTAAATTTCATTTGATATACAAGGAATTGAACCACGACTTGGGGGACAGTCACTATATACAGGATAAATACAGTATTAAGATGATACAAACAATAATAAGAGTCAGAACTGAATCCATTTATTTAAATTATTTAATAAATCGAGCAGAACAGCAACTCATTTGTTCACTTTACAATCAGAATGTAGTAGAAGATACTTTTCACTTTATTGCGGTATGCCCTATATTAGCAGAAATTAGAGTACATATTTTTGGTTTAAAGCAGATAGATTATAATTTATTTTTGCAATATTTAAATGGCTTAAACTGGCGAGCTCTCGTTAATTACATACTTAAAGCGCGAAAATACAGGAAACTATTAATAGCAGAATTTAATTACTAATTATCCTTTAAATTGCCAATTTTTTCAATTATGCAGGAGATCATTCCAATTTTTGTTCATTATTATTATTTGATGTAAATATTCAAGTAATTTAATTTAATTTCATTTCACTTTCATTTCATCTAATTATTATTTAAAATGTAATTATGGTTAAAACCATATATTTGTTTATTGTTCATTGCATATTTGTTGATTGTTCATTTTTTTCTACTGAGATAAGTTTACTATTATATTATTCAAAACAACTCCACAGCAGACGGACAATGTCCATGCTTATGGTGTTTTCAATTTTTCATTATGTCATGTCATATATGGGACGTTCTTTTACAAACGGAACACCTTTCTGACGGACACATTTTAGATTTAACTGAAACTTTTTTTACGGGTTCTATATCGAAAAAAAAGAGATACGTGTAAGAGGATTTTTTTTTATTTTCGATATTTTGAAAAATAAACAAGATCGAAAATTCGTGAATGTGATGATTTATCGATAATAGCCTATTTTTCAAAAATTCATAACTCCGGTTCTGTTTAAGCTAAAAAATCTAATTTTTTTTATTTTGAAGGTAAAAAGACAAGCTTCAACAAAAAAATACTTGCAAAACAAATTGTCGAAAAATTCAAATTGTTATTAACAATTTCAATGTTTAAATCGGTTTTTAACAGTGGCGCCACCCATGAATCAACTTTTTACTATTTTTATCGTATTCTGCGCCAAATTCTCTATCGAAAACGCTTTTAAAAACGATGGAGAAGTTATTTTTACTGTAAGAGAAAAATTAATTAATTTAGCGCGGTACGTCACATCGACAGGTGGGTTACATTTTACGGCTCATATTCTTGTTTTACACCGTTTATCTCTTAAATACAAATAATTGTTTCATTTTTTTCATTAAAAAACATACTTTATTAGCTAAGAAGATGGGAAAACATAGAAAAAATACATAAATAAAAAACATTGTTGAAAATGAAATTTTTTTATTAAGATTTCGATAATGCATTAGTTAATAAGAACAATATTTGGAATATAATAATAAATTCAATATTTAAAAATAAGACAATGTTTACATTTTCTGTTTAAAAATTTTTACAATATCCTTTTTTTCGCAAGATGAAAACCGTTTTTCTTCCAATTGCTGTAAAGAAATCGGATTAATACAATGATATTTTAAAGTTCCTTTTATTGTTAAAGCTTTTTGGAAACGTTCGGACAATTGTTTTTCTTCTAATTTGTATTCATATGCTAAATTAATTATTTTTTTCTAAAAATAACTTCTCCATCGCTTTTAAAAGCGTTTTTGATAGAACATTTGTCGCAGAATACGATAAAAATAGTAAAAAGTTGATTTATGGGTGGCGCCACTGTTAAAAACCGATTTAAACATTGAAATTGTTAATAACAATTTGTTTTGAAAGTATTTTTTTCTTAAAGCTTGTCTTTTTACCTTCAAAATAAAAAAAAAAATTAGATTTTTTAGCTTAAACAGAACCGGAGTTATGAATTTTTGAAAAATAGGCTATTACCGATAAATCATCAAATTCACGAATTTTCGATCTTGCTTATTTTTCAAAATATCGAAAATAAAAAAAAATCCACTGACACGTATCTCTTTTTTTTCGATATAGAACCCGTAAAAAAAGTTTCAGTTAAATCTAAAATGTGTCGGTCAATTTTTGTCCAAATCTGTTCGGTTTGTAAAAGAATGTCCCATATTTCTTTTCAATAAAAAAAAATTTCTATTCTGTTCAATCAACTTTATTATATTATTATTATTATTATATCTTTATGATTTTAGTTTCAGTGGTCAAAGGGAATGTTGGAAGATCCTGCCGTAAAAAGTCACTATTGCACTCCAGAGCAGCATGCGAAGTTTCTCCAGTCATACCAGGCTGGCACTCCTGATTTTGATAACATTCTTACATAAAATAAAAAAATAACTAAGATGTATCTATATTTTTATATGTAATACCATGCAATTAATTACACTTTGTAAAAGTTAGTATTGTGCGGATGAAATGCATTTATTATCAATATATCAAGCCTAGCTTTAATTTGTATTTTGAATATGATTGGTCATAACAAATATTTATAATGTTTCTTTTTTATGTGATATTAATTATAAATTATATTTTATGTTGACAACTAAAATTTTTATTTTTTACAACAGACATTATTCCTGCCTCTGATTAATTTTGAAAGTACCAATGATTTTTTCTAAACGTTAAAAAATCTCTGTGACAAAACCTATTTTATTGACCTACCTATGAAAGTGGCCTATCATCATGAACTCCACTAATTTGATTCAGTTAGCTAATTATTTAAATCTCATTACATTAATTTATTACTATTCATCAACATTTCAAAGGATTAAATATTCAATCCTATTTGACTTTTAAAATCTAGTTGAAATTGGGGTGTTCATATGAGCAGCAATATGATTAAATTATATACTCCCTTTATTATGTTGATAACTAAATTTTTTACTGTTGAAAATATTCTTGCCTCTGATTAATTTTTAAAGTCCTAATGATTTTTTCTTGACCCTTCAACTGCAGAGGTAGTGGGCATGAGGTGGTCCACTGTTGCGGGTTAGTAGGCACACCAAGCAGTCCCGCTGTGCGGAGTAATTTTTACGGCATTCAAGCGCCCCCAACTTATATCTTTTGTGAGCTTAATTAATCCTACACAAAGTTTTTTATCCTCACTTTTCGATCCGGACTGGTGGAGTTGGAGTTAAAAACTTTTTAAAATTTAAAAAAATACCCCATCACTAGCAGCCATTACAAACTCCAAAAACTCTTCCTTACTACATATTTTTTTTCGCCTTCACAACTATTTCACAACACAGGTTTAGTTGCGTATAAACTAAAATTACACAAAGGTTAAATAGGCAGATATATAAAGGTTTGATATCAGGCAAAATGTTATGTTATTTACAGAAAGCTGAAAAGCAACCGTGTATCAAGGCAATATAGTAAGGAAAAGAACAATAAAATGCCCTGGCGGTATGGGGAAATATAGATTCCTTAAAACATCAAAAGAAAGTACTAGTTACCTGCCTGTCATCATGAACTCCACATATTGATGTTATGACAATTTCATTCTTATTATTCCATACATTAAGTTCATAATCTATATCTATAGTGTATATAAATATTTAATATTTTCTAGTAAATGTAAGATTAAATTAAAAAAGAACTTCTTAATAAAATACGCGTTAATAAAGTTACTGACTACATATTTGTACATTACAAATGAAAAATTGGACTCTTTATTTTCATTCCCACATATTATTATGTGGATGATATTATACTTGATAATATCTCAAGGCTTTGAGATATTATCAAGTATAATGTAATCTAAAACATCACAGGCTTATTTGCCTGTCTTTCTTTCTTTCTTTTTTCTTTTTTATCTTGACTATTTAAGAAATTAAATTTTAAATTCAGACTGATAAAGTGGAGATGAATACATAGAATGTTGAGATGAATTGAAAATTAATTTTTATTACTTATAAGAATAAAATATTTTAAATTACTACCAATATCTATATAAATAAAGTTGAAATTCTGTTTGTTTGTTTGTTTATTTGTTCTTTATAGAAATCCATACCGTTTGTCCTAAATTCTCCAAATTTCGCTCAGTGGTTCTTTGATACCAGGTGCGAACACCTGTCCATATTAAAATTGCATAACTACAGCCGATCTTCAGCTGATATTCTTTGTTCTCCAAATTTCACTCAGTGGTTCTTTCAGACCAGGTGGGAACACCTGTCCATATTAAAATTGCATAACTTCAGCCGATCTTCAGCTGATATTCTTTATTCTCCAAATTTCGCTCAGTGGTTCTTTCAGACCAGGTGCGAAGACCTGTCCATATTAAAATTGCATAACTTCAGCCGATCTTCAGCTGATATTCTTTATTCTCCAAATTTCGCTCAGTGGTTCTTTCAGACCAGGTGCGAAGACCTGTCCATATTAAAATTGCATAACTTCAGCCGATCTTCAGCTGATATTCTTTATTCTCCAAATTTCGCTCAGTGGTTCTTTCAGACTAGGTGCGAACACCTGTCAGTATTAAAAATGCATAACTTCAGCCGATCTTAAGCTGATATTCTTTATTCTCCAAATTTCGCTCAGTGGTTCTTTCAGACCAGGTGCGAACACCTGTCCATATTAAAATCGCACAACTTCAGCCAATCTCTGGATATATTCCATATTGTTATAATAATCGTTTTGATCTCGCTTTGCATTGGTTTTTACAAAATCGACCGTTTGAGTCGATAAAAGTCTCAGTTTATAGATTTTATAGATATAAAAAATGAAATTCTCCGGATGAAACCGGTATAAACAGCTAGTAGAATATAAATTGAACACATACCTACTATTAAACTCAAGAGTATATTTATTATTATACAAACAATTTTGCTACATACTTATTTTAAATATGGGTGAGGAAAGACATGCATTTTCTTATCAGATGAAAATCAGGTTGATATTAGATCATGTATAAATCCTTGGGAACTCCATGTTTGGAGGAGGCCAATAAAAAGACTGCTAAAATTATATTTGGGGTCTTTTTCTGTACAGGTTTAGCAGTTTATCATTGTTTTAATTACATCTTTTGGTTTTTAGAATTCATTATGAGAAGGTTCCAATACAATTTTTGGAGTGAGAATTGGAAAAGGTTTAAATTGGTAAGAAAGTAATGTAGAAGTAAATTATTATTTTTTTAAACAGAAAATGAATATTTTGTCAATATTTAATGTATATTAAACATGTATCATTAAAGTAAATTCGTAAAAGTATACTAACTTGCTGAACAATATGTGAAATTTTTTTGTTACTGTATAGATTGGAAGTGGGGGGGGGGGGGTACTATAGTTAGGGGAGAAGTTATAGTTGCGGCTCATCCCAATATGGAAGAAAACCCTTAACTTTTGGCATTAGGTATGAAACATTTGGGCACCTCTTTCTTTAAGGCTACATTTTTGTTTTTTTTTCTTTTTTTAGAACCAAACATTAATAGAATATGTGCTGTAAATATGAACAATAGTTGACTTCTTTTCAGTTAGCTAATTACTTGAATCACATTACTACATACATACATATTTCTATTCATCAACATTTCAAAGGATTAAATATTCAATCCTATCGGGCTTTTAAAATCTTGTGAAAGTGGGTTTTTTATATGAGCAGCAAAATGATTAAATTGTATTTTCCCTTTATTAAAAACTTATTGTGCTTACAGCAATTTAGTTTAAAATATTCATGTTAACAAATATCACATTCAAAATGTTTCTTATTCCCTCAAAACCAAGGCATATACCTAATGTTGTACAATATTTACAAATCGGTTTTCATGCTGGACATCTTTCCTTTCTTTAGTCTATTTACTCCTAAGTATTTCAAGTATTTTCTCACTTCAGTTTGAAGCTAACTTTCTTCATAAGTATTTAGGGCCAAATCTTGCACTCCCATTACGAAAAGAAGACTTATTGTTTTATAAATCATTGCCTTAGTGCATTCAATAACTATTTGTGATTTCTGCGAAGGAGAACCAAGTAAGAAGTTGTTTTCTGAATAATTACATTGGCAAATATAATTATCCTATTATTTCCTTATGAATGTCATATAATTCAGATGAAAATTAACATTCTACAAATTTAGACTGGGCATATTAGGAAGAAACAACAACAAACTCCGATTGTCCATTCCATCGATGGCAGTATGTGTAGGAGTTCTGTCACTAACACCTACGGAGTTCTGTCTCTAACATCTAGGGAGTTCTGTCTCTAACACCTAGGGAGTTCTGTCTCTAACATCTAGGGAGTTCTGTCTCTAACATCTAGGGAGTTCTGTCTCTAACACCTAGGGAGTGTCTTGTGGGACACATACAGCTGGACTAATTAATTTTTAAATGTGAGCGAATGGTACACTTACACGTGTACCAATGCAGACAAGAAATTAAATTAAATTCATTAGTGTATAGAAATGAATTAAAAATATTTTATGAACTACATTTTCAAGAACAAAGAACATTAATTATAAATAGAATAGTTTTAATAATTCTCGTTTTACTAAATTTCACATTCTCTTATTTACACCTATATTATTCACTATGCAAAATTATGATTCAATTTATTTCATAATCTTTTCATATTTCATTATTTTTAAAATAATTTCATTTTCCTGGCAATAACCCTGTTGGGTCCTTAAGATGATCACTAATTTATTGTACCTCCCTGTAAAAAAGGCCTTGGTTAGCTTTATTTAATCCCAGTTTTCGACTTCTGTTCACTTTGCTTGCCCAAGAGGGCTACAATGCCCCCAAGGAGCCCTTTTCAGTTAAGATTGGGGCCCAACTAAATCCATTGTATCTTACACAGGCTTTTCCCAAGCCAGGACAGCGCATCAACCCTTACTGAGGCTACAGGTATAAATACTTCACTTTTTTGTGTTTTGATTTTGAAATAAATTGAATCATAATTGTGCATATTGAATAATAAGAATAGGTGTAATAAGAATTATTAAAACTATTCTATTCATAATTAACGTACTTTGTTCTTGAGCAGGTAGTTCATAAAATATTTTTAATTATTTTATTTTTTCATTTTTAATCATACTATACACTAATGATTCAATTACAAAACTCCCATCTCGTGTGTGAAAGTAGTTGAAAGAATATATCTTATATATTATATCTTAAGTATGATAATTCTATTTAGTCGCCTGCAGTGGTACACCTTTGAGGTATACCATTCACTCACATTTAAAAATTAATTAATCCAGCTGTATGCGTCCCACAATTGTCTGATATAGCTTAAAATTAAATTTGAATTGCCCTTTTTATAAGGGATATGGCAACATTGCATATACTGCTATAGTACGAAAATTCCTATCAGGCTACTTTTTAAAAATCGGAAATGTCATTTTATATTTTCATTTTGCCAAAAAATAGGAAAGGAACAATATGAAAACCATTTGTTTTCTTTGTTATAAGTGTAGACGTCTGGTGTCTTTATGAAAAATTTCAAAGCAATATCTCTAAAAATAAGGACACAGAGACAAAAGAAACAAGAATTTCCATTTAAATTTATAAGTAAAAAATTACCAAAAATAATTTATTGCGATTGTAGTTTTATCTTTTGTATTTCACCTTTACGATAATCTGATAGAGAATCAAATTTTTCACATTATAAAATTACAAAAAAATAAAATGGAGTTGACGGAATTTTAACATGAAAATAGGGCAGATTTGAAGATTTGGCAACAGCGCACGAGGTCTACTGCCATGTCAATGTGGAATGGACTATAAAAAGTTATTATAAGTTGTTTCGTATATGCTTTAAATTATATTTTGGACAAAGAAAATACAATAGATACAGATAAATGTTATTAAGTATGAAAATAATATGACTGTATATATTTTTCTGTCAATATTCCTTTTTGAGCTATCATATCTAACTATGGACTAAAAACAAACTAGTTTTATAATAATACTGACATAATTCACAAAAAGTAGATTTACAATTTGTGCTCCCCTTATTATTTAATAGATCTTTTAATCAGTTTGTTTCACTAATTTTAAAATTATACTCCTCTTAATATTATTAATATGCACAGGGTTTCAATTTACCACTTATACACAAATTTAAATTACAAAATAAGAGAAGAATCTCTTCTAATTAAATATAGTTTTAAAGAACTAAGGCTAGTATTGCAGATATTAAAGCTCTCTCATGGTATATTACAGCCTTCAGAGCTAACAAGTATGAGATTATATTTTTGTTTGTTCTTCTAGTGCTGTACAATCTTCTAATTCTTCAGCTTTTTTCTTGGAAGTTGTGTATCTCCGTCCTAAGAATATGAAAACTACCATGGTGACTGCCATTAATCCTGCATATATAAACATTTCAGTTGCCTGCAAAATATTAATAAATTAAAAAGAGTTCTCGTGTAGCACATCCTTAAACTTTTTCAAGAATTATTTAGTTCCTACTCCTTAAAAGGAGGGGATTAATGCTTGATAAAAGATTGAATATTTTTTAAAGTTTAGTCTAATATGAACAAAATATTATGTTTATATATATTACAAATTTTAAAACTTGTGAACTTTCTTAATAAACATTTTTATTTTTCTCAATTCTGTCCATTGTCTTTGTAACGTACTTAAAAGATATCTTGACTGTAAATTTTTGTAACTTGTAAACATTTTTGTAAATTATGGGTATAGTGGCTGTTAACCTTATTGGAGCAATCACCAGGACAATCTCAACTTTACCATTTATTGTTTATTTTCAACGTTTCGGCTATGTCGCCATTTTCAAGTCTAAAAATTAGTTTTAATCCATTAAACATTATTAAATAATAAACTTCAAATATAATGAATAACAATATTAAAATTGTAAAAATCTTTTTCCTTAAAGAAGGAAGCACTATCTAATAATTTAACAATTTACTAGCAAAATTGCTCAAGAATGTATTTTTAATTAAATCTTTTTTCAAAAATATAATTCAAAAATGTAATTTAAAAAATTATTAGGTTCACATAATAAATAATTACATTAAAATACAACAAATTAAAAATTAAAAATTAATTAAAATACCTCAATCTGAACAAGGATGTAATTTATCCAGCTTTAATCAATGTCTTCATCAATTCAACATAAAAATTCCTTTTTTTATAAATTAAATATATCTAAACCTTTAACTGGTGTCGTCATGCTGAAAGACTTAAATAGTGTGAATGTTGGCCACCCTAATCCCTTGTTAACCCTTATTTCTTAATACCTCCCTTATTGTAAATAAACTAGGAATATGTAACAATCATTTTAATAAAGTTTCCTTACTGGTGTTTCTATTTTCCAAATTGCTACAAATACAATTTTCAAAATGACAGAATTATTGGAAAAAAAAAAAACCAAAAAAAAACCTATAAAACTTGTTTTTTGTTATATACTATTGTATTTTGTTTAATATTTCTCTATAACATTTTCCTAGATTTTGGTATCTCTTTTAAAATTTACCGCTTTGTTAATATTTTGGGTGCTATGTATCGCCTCCATCAATTTTCTTATTTGGTTATTACTTTCTTTATGCACAATAGAGACCTGGTCAAAATCAAATTTATGTTTAGTTGTAAAGCAGTGCTTGGCTATGGGTGGGGTTCTGTCAGCTTCATTGTCTGGTATAGTTATGAATAAGTTATTAGACGAAGTAATTAATAATAATAAAGAAATCGTTAAACCAAAGTTAATTATAAAGTATGTGGACGATATACTATGTGTAATAAATGAAAAACAAATAAAGCCATTGTTTGAAGAATTAAATAAATATAATGATAGAAATTATAATTACTGAAATACTATATAATATGGACATTTATTGTTGTTTTGTATTTCTGTAGACCATCTCTATTTAAATGCTCGTTTTTTTATCTTTTAGCTACATACTATACCAATAATAAAAAATTACCTCATTCGCCATTTTAAATCCAGCTATCACAAGGACAAGAATGTTGCCAAAAGAATCAGTTAACAGCCACAATGAAGATATCACGGACCTCATACTTTCTGGACTCTGAAAGTAAATGTTTTGTCATACTTTACATTAAAATGAAATAAAATAAAATAAAAATAACGCAGCTCCTTGATTGGCAATAGTGTTCTTAGCTCAATTGGAATGAGTGTTGCAACAGTGATATACAGACTCGGGTTAGAATTCTGGCCATGACCAATGCTTCCTCTCCAGATAAAATTATAAAGAAAATTATTTCAATCATGACAATTAAAAATTTAATAAATAAATATTTATAAAGACAGTCTGTCAATTAGATCCTATCTTTGAAAAATGTCCAGCCATTGATTAATTCACTGCAATATGGCAGTATCTGCTGGTTCTTGGGAACAATGAAGAGAGAGGGTTGATGTGTCTGGGATATGGATCCTTGGTAGATCAGCTGGAAAGAGTGCTGCAACGGTGACTCAGAGACCCAGGTTTGACGCCCGGCCATAGCTAAGCTTTTCCCTTGATGATGATAGTGTCAAAAGGAAAAAAAGGTGTCGAGCTAAGCTGAGGAAGCTAATACGACTGATGATCTGATAAAATCTAACAAGGAAATCATTCTTGTACTCAGCCTAGGTTGCTGGAGATCTCTCAGAAGAGTTCAATGCTCAAAGGGGGTTAAGGCAAAGAAACTTCTTAGAATGGCTCTTCTTAAATAGGACCATAGAAGAGCAATAATGAACTCCTGTATTCAGATTGGAGGTATCCTTTTTAATTAACTGGTACAAGTCTTAGCCCAGCGATGACACATATATCCTTGAAGAGAATGTTCATAGAGCTGCTCTTTGAAGAGGAGTTCTCCCACCCATGGACAATCTTTTCTCTTCACACATAATTGTTTCAAAAATATAAGTATTTCATCACACTTACTTAAACTTCATATAAAGTTTTTACCTCTATAGATTTATCTCCAATGTCATTAAAAAAATAAATAATTAAAGTGTGTTTCATTAAATATCTGAATTTTTTCAATTTGATTTTATTGAAAATCACAATTGTATTGACCAAAATATATGTAGTAAATGTGATGGATGAGAAATAAATACTAAAAAGTGTCATAAAAAGGTGTGTATAGAAAATACCCACCCATTGGAAGCACTCGACTAGTATTTCTCACTTAGAAGATCCTTAGGCCATCTTCTTTTTAGATGCCTAGGAGGATTAATTATCAGGAATAGCAGAGAAGGCAAAGTTGGAAAAGTGATTTCAGATGGTTCTGGAATTTGTTATATAATGATTGGTACCTCTGTCGGGGCAAATAGGTGATATAACATTGGAATTTCTAAATACATAAATAGAAACAAATAAAAATATTATTATATACAAATAAAAATAGAATCAGCATTAAATGGATTATATCAAACTTTCAGGTTCATTTGAAGAGATAAAATGATAATAAATGTTCATATTACACATACCTCACTGTATGAAAACTCAATCCCTGGTATGGAGAACATAATCTCAGCAGCAGTTATAATTATGTACTGTGGTATTTGCCAAAGCATGTTTATTGAATTGGGTTGCACAATTGTTAACAGCTGACTGACCTGAAAGAAAATATGTATCAGGTCATTCATTTATGAGATAATATATATAATACCATTAAGGGTAAAAAGGTTAATTGATCTACATACCATAGTATTTGTTCCATCTACTAACATTAAAATGTAGACTCCCCCTTGGCTTAAATTGATGTCTACAATGTATTTTCCATTAACAGTGACAGAATATCTGGAAAATAAATCTCTAAGATAATGTTGCTTTTATTTAAAAAAATTAATAGATTTGGTAGTTAAGACTCATATTGACATACCCTAGTCCAATTTTATGCCTTAAAATAAGACTGCTTTCCTTTTCAGCCTCCCAGACTATTGGCAGTCTTCAGTATTTTACAAGACTCAGAATTAAAACTCTGAAAATGTTGTGGTGTGGTGGATACTGTGCTTCACATTTTAAAAATGAGCCAGTTCAAGAGATGGATGACAATAAGCCCTACTTATTAATAAGTAGCTGGGGTATCCGGCTTCGCTCTGGGTATTGTGTGATAGTTTTAATAGAAGAAAAAAATATATTGAAGGAAATATAGACCAAAATTAGCCATGATTAGGACAAAATTAACACCTTCATGAAACTTAGGTTTTAACTTGGTATTAGTAGTTAGATTCGAGATCTGCAGAGTCCATCAAAATATATATATTCACTAAGAACACTTTACACACTTTATTCACAGTCAAGTTATCTCTTTTTTTTCTGTCTGTTTTATTTGCTAACTGCACTAATTAGAAATTTTCACTTCTATTTCATTGAATTCGCTTTGACAAATTGATTAAATGTGATGTTTCGATCAGTTGCCCTTCTTGAGTGAAACTTGATTGGTTTAGGAATCGAGTTAGTTTAATTTTTTTTCATTGCAGAGATATAAAATAGTGACTTAATTTTAAATACAAAGGAAAAACTGAATATATTTAAACAATTTCATGTAATTTAAAAAAGAACTGCTGTAATAACCAAACATCAAAAACCAAATTAAGGTCCTGGCGTTGGAACTAAATTTTTCATTCATAATCCAACAGTCATGCACCATTGGGCTAATTATGTGTAGTGAGAGGGTGAATATTCTAGCCTTTATATCTACAATCACACCATTAAGATAAAAACAGTTACCTTCTTCATGAGGCGTAGGGAAGTGGCGACCCCATCGCCCAGTCGTCAGACTGCAGTCAGCCACTGGCCCTCCAGGTTGGGGGACACTTACTCTGACACCCACACAGTACACTAACTACAGCACTCTACATACACCCCCACACTACAGACTAAGGACACCTACAGTACCCTAAGGTCACCTCCCCTAGGTAGCCGCTCCGGATGGGGAAGCGTGTCAGGGCGCTTTGAGGAGGCAGCCCCTCCACCTGACTCGGGGGCAGTAGGTTGATAGCCTGCTCCCCTTAAATAAACCTTATCACAAGTAATGGAAAGAATAATAGAGCTGGACAGATTTTACGGAATCCGACTAGGCGTGGAAAACGGTTTATTCGTCTTGCTACTTGGAATGGAGGCCTTAATGGGAAAGAGTGTGAGCTGGTGGAGGAAATTAGGAAGGCACGAGTGGATATACTTGGGATCACAGAAACAAAGAAGAAAGGAAAAGGAGAACTCAAGATCAAAGATTATACTCTTCTCTACTCAGGAATAAGTCCTATAAAGAGAGCGGCTAGTGGCGTGGGTTTCCTGTTTCACAACGACCTTGCCACGGTGATCAAGAGTTGGAAATTTGTCAGTGACAGATTGATGGTGCTAGAGGTGTTGGAGGGGGAGGAGATCTACTCAGTGATACGCATACAGTCCCAACGACTGTGCTAATGCCGATTAAAAAGATGCATTCTTTAATGATCTTCAGAGGAAGGTCAATGACTGTGAAGGAACTCCGATTATCTTGGGAGACCTGAATGGCAGGGTCGGAAAGGATAAAGAAAGATGACCAGAAATCATTGGAGTAAACGGAGAGACTGCCTACAACAATAACGGAGAGAGAATCCTGAGCTTTTGTGTAGCGAACAACATGGCTGTTGCTAATACATACTTCCCTCACAAGGACATCCATAAATTTACCCGGGATGAACCCAGCAGGAACGAAAAGTCCATAATTGACTATGTGTTGGTTCCATAGGATGATCTCAGATCACTATTAGACGCCCGAGTAAAGAGAGGTTATGAAGTGGGAAGCGACCACTACCTCTTAATGGTAGATAAAGTATGGAGAGATAAAGCCAGGAAAAAAGTGAAACCACCGAGGCAGGAAATCATCAAATCCTACAGGCTGAGAGAGGAAGAGATGGCTAAGTACTACCAGGATGAGATAGAACGAATGTCCGGAGAACCAGGTCGCCCATGGGACAGCGATGACACAGGAAGAAGCTGGTCAGCTTTCAAAAGCACCATACTTGATGCTTCACGGCTCGTATGTGGGGTTAAGAGAATAGGGGGAAACTACAAGAGGACTGCTTGGTGGACTGAGGAAGTGAAGAAGGCAGTCCAAGAAAAGAAGGCAGCCTGGAAGAACTACCTGTCTCAAAGAACACCTGCGACCATGGAGGAGTACAAGGTAAAAAGGAGGGATGCCAAACTAAAAGTAGTGGAGGCAAAAAGAAAAACATGGGAAGACTTCGGCCAGAAGCTAGAGGAGAGCGCCAAGGAGAACCAGAAAGTGTTCTATAAAGTTCTCAAGGGAATGAGGAGGGAGAGACAACCTACCTTGAAAGGAATCCGAGATGGGAATGGAAACATTCTCTGGAAAAACGAGCCCATCATGGAACAGTGGAGGCAATACTTCAAAGAACTGCTGGAAGGAAGCGACTTGGAGAACAAAACCCCTGACGAAGATGATGTCTCCTGGGAAGAAGATGATTACATCTGTGAAGAGGAACTGCAGGAGGCCATCGCTAAAGTGAAGCTTGGTAAGTCAGCAGGCTCAGATGAAGTGACACCAGATATGATGAAGCATATGGGAATGAAAGGGCAAGAAATGTTTCTCCATCTTCTTAACCTGATATGGAAGCAGAAGAGGATCCCTAAAGACTGGGAGATCGCGGTAATTGTGCCGATCTATAAAAAGGGCGATAACCGGGACTTCGATAACCACCGGGGCATATCACTCAATACCTGAGCATACCCAGCAATATACTCAAGAATTCTGGAAGCGAGGATCAGGAAGATCGTCGATGACCAGATCGGGGAGGAACAGTATGGTTTCAGGGCACAAAAGAGCACCCAAGACCTCATATTTACAATGCGGCATCTCATGGAGAAATGTATTGAGAAGGGTAAAGGGGCATCAGTATGTTTTGTGGACCTCCAGAAAGCATTTGACAGGGTTAAGAAAACCGATATTGATAGGGCCCTGGCGGAGAAGGATGTGGGGTCTGGGTTGAGACTAGCAGTGGAAAGTCTCTATAAGAAAACAAGAAGTTTTGTGAGAACAAGGAACCACTCCTCCAGAGAATTCGAGACCTCGCTGGGAATACACCAGGGGTGTAGCTTGAGCCCTCTTTTGTTCATACTGGTAATGAACCTGGCATTGAAGAAGGCAAAGGAAAGATTCAGAAATTTCTGCCTTGGCTACAGAAGAATGCAACCATCACTGTACACTCTGCTCGCATTTGTGGATGACATGGTGCTGATAGCCGCTAACGACATCGATCTGCAGATAAACCTTAACATTCTCAAGGAAGAGCTAACCACAATCAACATGGTTATCAAGCCTGATAAAACAAAGTGCATGAGGATTGGAAGGAAGCCACTCAGGGTTATGAGAGTATTGAGGGTCAGCGGCGACAGATTGGAGCAAGTTACGAGTTTTAAATACTTAGGGGCTCATCTCAACGAAAGCGGCTACATCGAGGAAGAAATGGAGCAGCGAGAGGGAGCAGCAGAGAGAATGTTCCAGGCGGTTCAGAAGGGTTTCCTCAACAGAAGAGAGGTCTCCAAGAAGAAAAAAATCTCAGTCTACAAATCAACATTCCTCCCCATACTTTCATACTCCTCAGAATCCTGGACCCTCACATCAAAGCACAGGAGCCATATCCAGGCTATGGAAATGAGGTACCTGCGCAAAGTGGAAAATAAAACAAGGAGCGACAAGATCAGAAACTCTACCATCCGAGCCAACCTCGATGTCAAACCAGCCGAAGCAATCCTGTAGGAACACAAATTAAGATGGTTTGGATGAACATAGGATTGCTAGGAGGACCTACGAGACTCGGGTGGAGGGAAGAAGGGCCAGAGGAAGGCCCAGGATAACTTGGGAACAGGGGGTCAGAGAGGCATTCCAGAAGCGGGGACTGGACTGGAGCAGAAGAGAGATGGTGCAGGAGAGGTCAACCTGGTCCAGACTCTACAGGGGACAACCTCAACATTGCTAGAAGCGGTACAAGAGGATTTGAATATGATGATGATGACCTTTTTCATGGATAGGGAATACAGGACTACAAAACCATATATCTTTCTACATCGTACCTGGAGTCGTTTTTGAGTTTTATCGGCATGCAAATTTGCTTTATAATATATATTGGAACACTTTGCTGTGTAATATATATTGGAACACTTTGCTTTATAATATATATTGATAACTAAGAAACAGAATAATGCCCATTCCCACATTATTAAATGAGCATAATCTATCCCAGTGCAAATAAATGTTGTAATATTACAATTAATCTAAATTTCACCCTAAAATATAGAATAACTATCATATAAGCAATATTGATTAAATTTTTACAAAATGGTAAAATCAACTTTACTTAAAACTTACCTTCCACTTAAAGGCATATCATTCATTTCACTCTGGTGTTTCCCAATTTCAACAGTAAATTCTTTTATGTTATCTGTATTTTTCATTAATATTGACAGTTGGTTTGATCCACTATACAGTATCCTGAAATTCATTTAAATTTATTATGATTTTATTTTTAAAATAATTAAATTTAAAAATAATCTGGTGTAGTGCGCGCATCACACAACTTTCGCTTACCCCCCTTCTTTCGTTCACTAAAAATAGACAGTTTTTTAAAAATGGAGCTAACTGAGAGCAATAAACTTTCTCCTTAATAATTTTTTTTTTATTAGTTGGAAAGTCCCAGTGTGGTTTAATATTTCATTCAGTGGTGTACCAAGAATGAGGTTGGCCCCATTTACTCAAGGGACTCCGTAATTTCCGGGATTCGTTTGAATTTTTTTATGTGAATAATTGTTTTGAAGATTATAGAAATAATAATCAATAAAAAAAGGGTTCATAATAACAACCGACTATGAATAGGAACTAAATTTTCAATTTTGAGCGCCTCAGTATTTTTCAGAAATTGGCGGCGGTATTTTATTCTTCTCAGGCACGGACATTTATTAGTACTTTATTTAAATCTATAGTTGGGGTCCCAGAGGTGTAGTGGCATAGCATAGCACCCTACAATACTAAAGGACACGGGTTTGCATCCCGCGGTGGCCCTAGGATTTTTTAAAGCAAGTAAAAAATCCTTGGCTGTGCTGTCCCTCAGATAGGACGTGAAATGGAGGTCCCGAGCCTGTACGATCTCAAGAACTCGTTAAAGATCCATATCCTAATTATAGCTGGATTAAATGGCAAATTTAGGACTACCACTGTAGCATCGTCCAATTAGCCTTAGGGGCATAAAGTGACGTTAATTAAACAAACAAACAAATCTATTATGTTCCACCAAGCTCTTAAAACACGTTGTTGACTCTTTTCCCATGTGCAGTATGTCTTTCCTTGTTAACAATGAGCAGGTAGTAAAGGCGTACTGCCATGCCAGAGGTGCCCTCGTGTTTTAAGTGTTTGTTGGAGCATACCTTTGATACATTAGGTATCGCCATGTTTTCTTCTGCTCGACAAGAGCTGCATGCACTTTCTTCTGTCTTCTCTCACTACAATCCTCCCTTCTTTTCTCTAAACAGTTCTCTTTGTTTTTCATTGTAAAACCATATTAACAAGGTTTGCTATTCTAAAAATTCTAATTTAGTTTTGAGACAGTTGCGATTTATACCATTGATACCAATAGTTTCTGTTACATAATCTGAAAGTAGAAATTGTTATTTTCTAAATACTCCGATTATTCGTTTCAGTGACCTACTGTATTATAAATTAAATATTATTATTTCTTAAATTCTAAGCTTTCCAGCGATATATTACTACTCATATTAACGGAAATTTTAGTTTTTGTTTGGGGAAATTTTATATATATTTTTTCTTTTATTTGATTATTTAATCCTTTTATATTTAATATTTAGCCACTTCTATTGACTAAGGATAGTAAGGGAAGTTATTTACTCCAAATAAACAAAAATAAAGGTACTTTACAGCAAGGGCGTACCCAGGATCAAAACTGGGGGGGGGGAGCTAAAACTAGGGGGGGGGGGCAAGCTAAAAACTAGGGTGGGGGGCAAAGCTAAAAACTAGGGGGGGGGCAAGCTATGGTCGTTCAGGTTGTAACACCTTACCGCGGAAAAGGTGAATGAAACCAAAATTATGTATAATTATAGCAGTGCTTTATCAACTAAGTTATTACAATTATTTGCTTGAAAAAAATATATTCTATTATTGCTTCCAGTCTTAAAAGCCTAAAAAATTATTGCTTCCAGCCTTCCAGGGGGGGGCAGCCGCCCCCCCCCCGCTGGGTACGCCCATGCTTTCCAGGGATATTTTTCCCTTAGCCGTTTAAGACCTATCGAATCCATTCTATGATAATAAAACCTACTTCATATTAACACTTCATTATAATTAAGCATGACAAGTATAATGAACATTTTTAGAGCCATTTTTGAAAAATCATAAAAATAAAAAAAGACGTTGGGATAAACTGTCCCCTAAGTTAACTTAATGTTAACGAAATCTCTGCTGTCACATCGCGGCCATATATGTACCTACCTCAAATACCTAATTTCAGATTCGTGCACTGTATAGTTTTTGATCTAGTCTGTTCACAAACACACACACACAAACCTTTTCGCAGGACTTGGTTATTTGGACTGAAGGGACCCCAAAACGTGTAAATCTGTTAAAATCCGGAAGTAGAAATTTTTCAAGATCGCTGAACTTTCCCTAACTATGTATTTTAAATATAGGTAAGTGAAAGTAAAAATCAGTTTCTCCACAAACTCCTCTCCTCCTGATAAAAAAAAAAAAAAAAAGTACAGGAAATTGCTGAAATATATAGAAGCCTTTGTGAAATATATGGCTTCACAAATCAGTACCTGAGAGCCAGACTGTTTTAAATTTGAGTTATCAATTTTCTGTAAATTGAAAAACACATGAACACATAAAGCTCGGCACCTGAGAGCCTGACTGTCAATTTCATTGCCTGTTCCAATAACATTCATTCAACACTGGAATTATGAAATCCTAGCTCTCAGATAATCTAGATTCTGGAAATTCTAGACTTTGGAAAGTTTGGCTAGTGAAATTCTCGTGAACTTATACAGAATCGATTATTTTAGTATCATTGAATTTAGCATGTTCGGTTTAAAAGAGATCGTCCCTTACCTCTAAATCGATATAAATGGAATTAAGACATTCTGGCTCTTGGATTATTGATAATATTTCGATAATGGATGTTGGATAGTTGATACTGGAATGGATAGTTTATACTGGATTAATAATATTGAATTATTGATGGGTCTATCTATTAAATGATTATTGTATCATCAACTTCTGAAGATTAAATCTACAAAAAACTTTTTAGAATGATTATCTCCCTCTGAAGTCCTGGGTAACCATGTGATTGAACCTTTAACAAAATTAAATAAATTCGACTCTCCTTAAAAATATATTTTATATTTAAAATAAATCAATTTTGACTTTTATAAATTTCACCGTAATATTTTGTTTATAAATTCTGCTTATAATCTGTTATTTCAATATCTTGTTTGTATCTGCTATTCATTATTGCTCATTTAAAATTAATAATCAATGTGATCATATTTAAAATAAATATTTAAACTAAGAAGGTTTTTTATATATATGCATAAAGAAAATCAGTTACTTTAGTTTGGGGGATGTGCTCTCTGATTTCAACATTTCACTACTTCCCTTTTGATTTAATAAAAATGAATTCATGGTAGTTTCTTTGAGCAGTATGTATGAAGATACCTAAAACAAAAATTAAGGATAACTGGGATTTATTATTGAAATTGGTAAAGAACAATTTATTTATTTGGTTATTAAAAATAATTTATTCATTTTGAATAGTACAATAATTTACAAAAATTGAAGATCTTTAATTTTCACCTAATCCTTTGTTAATACTAGTACTAATCACGGATTTATTCACTGAACTAACTAATTGATCTATGAAATAAATGCTCTACAATTCACTACTAACTGGCTGAGTTATCCATTAGCTGTTAACCTTTAGGGGGTGGGTTCTTCCTGAGGAGGAAGTATTACGACTATTAAATAATACTATACTATTGAATAATACTATATATAATACTAATACTGGGTCAATTCATATCAAGTGGTCCAAAGGTTGTTGCTCGACAATTTTAGAAAAAATTTATATTTTTAACATCAATTACGTATGGAATGAGTAGTTCAAAACAATTTTTTAAAAAAATTTAGGGTCAACCGTTTCAAAATGGCAGCCATTTTTGTTTCACCATGCAGGCCGATTTTTGAGTTTTTAAGCTCTTACAGAAAACTCATTTTCTCAAGACTGGTAAGTCTTAGACTAATAATTCAAACAAGATTGTTTTCCTTACAGTATGTTCTATCTTTATTTATATCGTGTTCTCTTTATTATTTGAATATTTTGAAGTCCAATATTTGAAAAGTGCTATTGAAAACAACTGCTTAAATTTCTCAAAAGACCATCATGGAGGGTGTTTTGGGTATAAGGGTATGTACATCAAAGCTGATTTTTGGCATGATAACTAAGTAGCTTTCATTAAAATTTAGGCTCTGATATCTCTGGTAAGGGACTTAATAAATATCTCACTGCTATTCTTACACGTAACATAAACCTACTGTAAAAAGTTTCAACCAGTCAATTTGAGTATTTTGGTGGCTACGAATTTTTGAAAATGGTCATTTTCGTGCTTACATATTTAACAATGCATAAACTTGATCATAATTCATTAAAATTTTACTATTTGTAATTTTTTTACTTTCAATAACCATTTTTAATTGTGTTTATCAATGCCTATATCTCTTTGCAACAGAAAATATTATTGGGTTATAATTAAAATAGTTATATTATTTATAATTAATAGTTATAATTAAAATCTACTCTATTAAATTTTTATTATTTTCTTAATTAAAATTTTGTTAAAAATATTCTAACAACTCGTGGGGGGAACTGTAACCTGTAATGGGGTACCGCTGCAATTTGTTAATGTCTACCTAAAGTACCTGGGAGCTACTATTTGCAGAGACGGGAAAGTAGATCATGAGGTACTCAGTTGTGATGATTTATTTAGATTAATTAACTATCACATCATCACATCTCTTATCACATCATATGTTTAATTACTTTTAATGTCTATTTATAAATATTTGGGCGTAGGGAGGTGGCGGCCCCATCGCCCGGTCTTTGTACCGCAGATAGCCACTGGCCCTCCAGGTTGGGGGAACAGCACACTGACACTCACACAGTACACTCATACAGCACACTACATTCACCACCACACAACAGACAAAGGACACCAACAGTATACACCCTAGGGTCTCCTCCCCTAGGAAGCCGCCCCGGATGGGGGAGCAAGTCCAGAGGCTCAGAGGAGGCAGCCCCCTCACTGGACTAAGGGTACGTAGAGAGGGTTGATAGCCCCAGTACCCGAAGCATAAATATCACGAAAACTATTCAGGAGGTCAAGACTCGGCAACGAGTTGTAGTACCAGTTTAGATAGATTAATGTCTATTTATAAATGTAACCTTTTATAAAATGTTATACTGTAATTGTGAATAATAAAGCCTAAGTTAGAAAGGTTTTCATTACAATTTAATATTCACAAATGGATAAATTTCTGGAACCGGAGAAGTTCGACGGTGATCCACACCCCCCACCGCTACTCAAGAATGGAATTAGTGGCTAAAGACATTCGAAAACTTCATCTCCTCTTTCGAGAAGATCGATGACGGAGCTAGGCTAAGTTTACTCATTAACCACATTTAACATTCTGTCCACCTTTTAATTGCCGACAAGGACAGATATGCGACAGCTATTGATGCACTGAAAGTTACATATGTAAAGCCGATAAACAAAATGTTTGCTAGACACAAACTGGCATTGCGTAAGCACTTTCCAGAAGAGACGATTGATCAATGTCACCAAGCTTTGCAACAATTAAGTAAAAACTGTGAGTTCGCGGATGTTGATGCAGAGACTAATCGGAAAACGTACGTTCGCGATTCCTTTATTCGTGGCCTCAGTTCTCATCAGATAAGGTTAAGGCTATTGGAGCTCAACAAGATAACTCTCGATGAGGCTGTTAAGAAAGCTCGAGGTTTGGAATCTGCAATGAACCAATCAGATTCATACTCTTCCGAGCTAACTCTTAATGCAGCTTCATCGGTTCCTCAGGATATTGACAATGCATCGGAAGAAATATCAACTTTGGCAGCAGCCAGACCCAGTAATTCGACTTTCAAAAATCAAAAATGCTATTTTTGTGGTCGGCAGAGACACAACTCGTCAGTCAAAAACTCGTCAGCAGTGCCCTGCTCTAAATGATACTTGTGAAAAATGCCAGAAGACGGGACATTGGAAAATTGTTTGCAAATCGGCTATAAAAGCTCCCACATCAGCCGCTCTGATTGCAGCCTCTAGTGTCCTCAACAAAGCTGCGGTGCAAGTTCAGGTAAATAATAATCCTACAATAGATAAAGGGAGCTCCGAAACATTCATATCACAGAGCTTTGGGAAAACTGCAATCTGGAAATGTATCCTACTACTGGTAGTTTATCTATGACTTCAACATCTATCAACAAGCCTATTTCTAATTACTGTGTAGCTCACTTTGAGTTGTTAGGTCACCATTATGCCAGTACGAAATTCAGCGTACTTCCCGATTTGTGTGCTGACGTTATTGTTGGTCAAAATCTATTAATACAACATTCGGAACTCGAAGTATCCTTTGGAGGAACCAAACCCCCATTAACTATCAGCTACCTTGCTCCAGCAAAGATAGAACCACCTACCCTTTTTGAATTTCTAACTAAAGACGTCAAACCTGTAATCACCAAATCTCGGAAGCACTCTTTAGAAGACACCGATTTTATGAAAAAAGAAATTGAAAAACTGCTGGCTAATGGAATCATTTTAGAAAGTAGATCTCCCTGGAGAGCTCAAGCCTTCGTAGTAAAAAACGAGAGTCATAAAAAGCGAATGATCATTGATTATTCGCAAACTATTAATCGATATACGCACCTTTATGCATATCCCCTCAGCATCGAGGATGTCGTTTCTAGGGTTTCAAAAAATTTTGTGTTTAGCACAATCGATTTCAAAAGCGAATATCTCAAGGTACCTTTACGAGAAAAAGATCGGCCTTTCACCGCATTTGAGGCCTGTAGCTGTTTGTAACAATTTCGACGTCTAGCTTTTGGTTTAACAGATGGAGTCCCCACCTTTCCGCGCGTTATCGATGATGTATTACTCGCGAAAAACTGGAAAAAACATATGCGTACCTGGATGATGTAACGGTATGCGGTAAGGATCAGGAGGAACACGATCGAAATCTCAAGCTCTTCTTAGACGCGGTCCAAAAATATGGTTACACGATCAATCCAGAAAAAAACAAATACTCTCTAACTTCAATAAACTTGCTTGGCTATAGAATCCAAAATGGAACCAAGTCTCCCGACCCTGACCGTCTAAATCCGCTGCTTAATCATCCACCTCCAGACAGTCGGAAGTCCCTTGAGAGGGCAGTTGGAATGTTCGCGCACTATTCCAGATGGGTCCCTAACTATTTGGACAAAGTCAAGCGGCTTCTTAACTCCAAAACCCTTCCTTTGACTTCCGAAGCTAAATCTAACTTCGAACAACTCAAAACTGAAATTTCTGAACCTGTAATAAGAACGATTGACGACTCGGAACCATTCACGGTTGAAACTGATGCTTCTGATTTCGCGATTTCAGCTGTTTTATCACAGTGCGCGCGCCCAGTAGCATTTTTTTCACAAAAGCTGAATGATAATGAGCTTAATCATTCATCCGTCGAAAAGGAGGCTTATGCTATCGTTAGTGCCCTTAAAAAATGGAGACACTTCTTACTCGAAAGATTTTTTAAAATTATTACAGACCAGCGCTCTGTATCCTTCATGTTTGATATGACACACCAGAATAAAATAAAGAATGAGAAGGTTGGAGATGTCTTGTTACAATTATGAAATAATTTACAGGCCAGGAAAAGATTATCAAGTGGCGCCCTGGGGTGACCAGAATGATCCATTGGGTAAGAACTCGTAATTTACCCTACTCAGTGGAGAATGTAAGAAAGATGACTTCATCGTGCCAGACCTGCAACGTTGTGAAACCCCGATTTCACAAAATTTTGAAATCAACTCTCGTAAGGGCGAGAGAGAATTATTTTGAATATTTGAGAGAATCAGCATGGACTTCAAAGGCTCTCTACCCTCCAAATCAAGAAACAAATAACTCTTGACGATCATCGATGAGTACTCCAGGTTCCCATTCGTCTACCCTTGTCCAAATATGAACTCGTCTACAGTAAATGACTCCCTTGTTGTCTTATTCACCACATTTAGTCTACCTTCTTATATGCGCACTGATCGAGGAATCTCATTCGCATTCAGGGAGCTACAAGAATTTCTTCACAATGGAGGGGTAGCAACTTCAATGTCAACACCTTATAACCCCACAGGGAACGGCCAAATATAACGAGAAAATGGAACAACTTCGCGCACTGTATCTCTTGCTCTCAAACACAGGAAGTTGGAACCATCGAATTGGAAATCTGTGCTCCCGAATGCTCTCCACGCGATTCGATCCCGGTTGTGCACAGCTACCTACGATACGCCACATGAGAAGATGTTCCGACACAACAGGCGATCTTCTAACGGCCTTTCGCTCCTTACTTGGCTTTCGCCTTCAAAGAAAGCACTAATGAAAGTACACGTACGCAGGAGCAATTTCGATCGATTGGTCGAGGAAGTCGACATCCTTGACGTGAACCCCCATTATGCCAGAGTACGACAGTATCCTTAAAACATCTAGCACCTCAAGGTAAGATGTTAACTGAGCCGCAACAAGATGAAATTGAGCCGGAGCCAGAGAATATTAAGCAGCAACAGCCTCAACTTACGAGAGCCTCAAAAACTCAAGAAGATCAAGATAACCCGGATACAGGGTGCAGGATAAATACAGATCCAGAGCCTCATGAAAATTCTCTGCAACGATCTACAAGAGAGTACCGAACGCCTTCCTATTTGAAGGACTATGAATTTAAATTTTAGAAGGGGGGATGAATGTGATGATTTATTATTTTTTCTTTTTTGGGACTTTAAGGCTTCCACTGAAGCCCTATACTACCCATACTAACACCCATGGCACTGGGTGATACTTCTTCTACGAAAGAAAAGCACCACCCAGGGCGGGACTCGAACCCACAGCTCCGGCATGGGAGTACGTCGCTTTACCGCACAGCCACACCGGGCCCCGATCAGAGTTGGGCAGTAGTTAACTACATTTGTAATTAACTACACAGACAACTATATGTAGTTTGTAGTTGGAAGCGCGCAACTACTATTTTTCAACTACCAGTTAAGTAGTTGTAATTTAAAACTACAACTACAGTAGTTGGGAAAAAGTAGTTGGAAATGGCAAATACAACAAGTAGTTGTAAATGTAGTTTAGAGCGGCAACTACATTTGCTAAGCAACGTCTAATTAAATCACATGTTTTTGCTATTTTTATTTTGTGTTTAGATAAATACTCCATAGATAAATGGGCTCCATTATGGTTGATAATCTGTTTTAAAAATAGTACAATACATGTACGTAATACAAAATTTTTCCATGATTTCCGGCAGTCAATTATTTTTTTTAACGTTCGGTTCTCGATCAATCCCATGTTTTATATATTAGCTGAATTGCATTTGATATACTCCTTATCGATAATACTAGATATCGATAATTACTCGCTATCAATAAAAGTAGTTGTAGTTTCAGGCCCATAATTACAGTTGCAACTACTAGTTGTAGTTGTAAAAATGCAACTACTTTTTTGAAACTACAGTAGTTGTAGTTGTGGTCCATCAACTACAAATTATAAAAGTAGTTGTAGTTTCAATAACTTACCAACTACTGTGTCAGTAGTTTTGTAATTTGTAGTTCAACTTCATTTTGCCCAACTCTGGCCCCGATGATTTATTTAGACCCATTGATAACTGTTGTATTATTATCTCTTATCACATCATATGTTTAATTACTTTTAATGTCTATTTATAAATGTAACCTTTTATAAATAGACATTAATTAATTAATTAATTTATAAATAAAATTAATTACATGTGTAACTAAAGTAATTTAAATGTATACTCTCAGATGTGCTCTCCCATTATAGGCATTGGCGGATCCAGGGGGGGGGGGGGGCTGTGGGGGCTGCAGCCCCTCCCTTTGGAAAATGTTTCGTCATCTAAAGATAGAATTTGACTTTCCTTAATGTAAGGAAGCAAGTTAAAGAACAAATAATGTGCAGAACTAGTAGAATTTTAGTTGTGGGAAAGGAACATAAAGGTAAAAAAGCTGATTAGGAGATCCAAATGAAGTGCTTTGGGGCTGCAGCCCCCCCTTTAGGACTGCAGCCCCCCCCCCCCTTTACGATCGGCTGGATCCGCCCATGATAATAGGAAGGAAGGAGATCAGCCAACAAAGTTCCTCCTATTCAAAACCGCGTTCCTACCAGTTTTGCTGTATGGTGTAGAGAAGTTAATAAAACATGGGCGGATTTAGCGCATTGTGGCCTAAAATCCATGAAATTTTTGGATTTTTTTTCAGTTTCCCGCATATAATATATATACTGATCACAAAGGATTGCTTTCTCTGTACTATAAAAGACTATACTTTTGTAAATATAATGGTATATTTGAAGTTAAAGTGTTTTAACCGGGTTTGAAACATCAAAAATCAGTATTTTTTACGATTTTGGTGGAAACAGTGTTCCAGTGCCTACAACTCAAAAACACCTAGATTTTTAATGATGTAAAACAATGAATAATGTTTTAGATAAAAGTTGCAGACCGTCAAATTCAGCATGAAAAAAGCTCCTTACACACAACATTAGCTAAATCCTGCCTGGAAATACAAATAAAAACGTGAAAGTATTCGTTGTGCTAATTTCCGGCTAAGACTGCTGTTTTTGAAGTATCAGGGGATTTGATCAAATATACATAAAAATAACGGTACTTTTCTGTTATAGTCACGCCCAGAGAAAATGTTTTTAATTTAGTTAGTACATTGCTTTTTATTTTGCAAGGAGAAGCAGGTTTATCGCTTTTTATTTTAAATTTTTTAAAATCTTATTTAGCGGAAAATATATGACGCCAAAGGTTAGCAGAAAAAGATCCTTTTAATGAAATATTGAAAGATTTTTACAATGACATTCCTAACATATAATTTTTTTGTATACTAAAATGAAAATATATAATTTAACTAGCTAGGGTGCCCGGCTTCGCTCCGGTAGTTGTGTGGTTGTTTTAATAACAGAAAAACTTTAAAATTAAAGGAAATATAGAACAAAATTAGCACTTTCTTGAAACTTTTAACATGGCATCAATTGTTATGAAAAGAAAAGGAATGTTTAACCCACTAAATAGGTTTTTATTAGCAAACAAAGTCATTACATTATATAACAAAGTAGAGTGGAGGTTACAATAGTTAATTTAACAAAACATATGTTTTAATTAGAATTATCACCACATTCACCCCCTAGTTCAAAACAAAATATCAAACACCAAATACAAAATTACAAAGTATAAATACAAAAATAAATTATAAAATACGAATTACAAATTACACTAATTATAGGAAGTCATTTTGTTACATAGTCCTTGAGATATGAGGGACGCTTCCTTTCACGCTGTGGTCTTTTATTCGAATCACTAGCGGGTAAGAAAGGAGTTTCAATGTCCGGAGCAGGAAATTCTGCAGGTTTCTCTACGACAGGATTAGCGCCAGAGGCCTTATTTTCTTCTAACGCAGGCACAGGTTCGGCAAGTCCGCGATTATGCGGAATTCCGATGGCGTCGGGAGCTGGAGTGCCTTTTGGGGCCAATTGTCGAAGGAAGACGGTGGATTCTGTTCCATCCTTTCTTCGTATTAGGGCGTAATGAGGATTCACCTCCAATAATTCGGCTTCTTCAACCAAATCTTCATATTTGCTGTGTCTAATATTTCGCTATGCTAGTACAGGGCCAGGTGTAAGCCATGATGGAAGAGTAGTACCATTGACTGTTCGTCGCTGATGGTTGAAAAACCTTTCGTGCGGTGCACAACAAAGATCGGATGGCATGGAGTGATTCCTCTAGCATATCTTCCCAATCTTCGACTTTCAAACCACGGGTCTTTAAGGCCAGTGTAATTGTTTTCCACAATGTACCGTTCAGACGCTCTATCTGCCCGTTACCTTGCGGGTTGTAGGGAGTAGTCCGACTCGTAGCTACTCCATTAGCATGAAGGAAGGACCTAACTTCCTTAGACATGAAAGAGGCCCCTCGGTCCGAGTGTACGAACATCGGTGTCCCAAGCAAACAGAACAGGTTCTTTAAACATTTGACCACCGTAGCAGCTGAAATATCACGACATGCATAAGCAAAGGGAAAGCAAGAATATTCGTCAATGATAGTGAGAATATAAAAGTTGCTTGTCTTGGATGGGATTGGCCCTTTAAAATCAATATTAATTCGTTCAAATGGTGAAGTAGCCTTTATGAGAACTCCAGAGTTTTTCAGAAATCTTGGCTTCACTTCGGCACACACTTGACAGTTGTTAGTCATTTTCCTGACATCTTCAAGCGAATATGGTAAATTTTTACTCTTGAGCCAATGAAACATGCGAGTTATACCAGGGTGACATAATGATTGATGGAGCTGGAACAATTCAGTAACACTGACAGCGTTGCAAAGTCTGGAAAGAGTGTCAGCTTTAGTATTCTCACTGCCTGGACGGTAGATTATGTCATATACAAATGGTGCTAATTCTAATCTCCACCTTGTTATCTTTTCGTTTTTGATCTTACTCGCGTGCTTCCGGTGGAAAATAAAAGAGAGGGCTTCCTGATCGGTGATGAGTTGGAAATGTTTTCCGAGAAGAAAATACCTCCAGTGTCTTAAGGATTCAACGATTGCTGCAGCCTCTTTTTCAATCGGTGGGTGCCCGCTAATTTCAGAATTAGTCAATGAACGGGAGAAGAATGCAACTGGGCGACCATCTTGGCTTAAAGTAGCCCCCAAGGCATGTCGAGATGCATCAGTTTCCACTACAAGGGGGCGGGATTCATCAACAGTTGTGACAGCGGACTCAACAATTTCTTTCTTTAAATTTTCGAACTCTGCAGAGGCGCTGGAATCTAGTGGAAACGAGCGGCAATCAATCAGCTTCCTGATTTTCTCTGAAAAACGAGGGACCATTTCGAATAATGTGCGAAAAATCCTAGAGCTCGTTTTAGTGATTGTGAGTCATGCGGGAGTGGCATATTCAATAATGGAGTAAGTCGCGAAGGGTCTGGTTTGATTGACTTGTGGGAGACTAAATGCCCAAGAAGACGTATAGATGTGAGGTCGAACTTGCTCTTTTCTTTGTTCACCTCAATTCCAAGTTTATCAAGTACCTTCATTAGTTTGTTGAGGTTTCGATCATGTTCCGCTTTATCAAAACCGCAAACAGTGATATCATCTAGGTACGCATAGACATTTGTAAGCTGCTCATTAGCTATGATCTGGTCCATCACGCGCTGGAAGCAGGCCACTCCATTGGTTACACCAAACGGTATCCGAGTGAATTGATATAGCTTACCTTTAGCATCAAAAGCGGTAAATTTCTTATCATCGTAGTGTATTGGTATTTGATGGTAAGCATGTTTTAGGTCTATTGTACTAAAATGCTTGAAACTAGCAACTTTTCTAACAAGCTCGTCAACATCGAGGAGTATAAACCTATTTATGGTCTGCGAATAATTAACAACAAGGCGTTTTTTTGTATTTCCACCCGCGATTAGTACCTGAGCTCTCCACGGTGAATTGCTGGGTTCGATGATCCCTTCCGAAAGCAGGCGAGCTACCTCAGCTTCAATAAACTTTGAGTCGGCATCGCAGTATCGACGGGACTTAGTAGCGATTGGACGACAGTCAGGAGAGAGGTGATTGAAGAGACGTGGGGGTTCAACTTTAGCAGCAGAAGCGCAGATTTTTAGGGGGCCCTTATGACCACCGAAATTCAGTAGGATGTTTGAGTGCTCTTTTAATATATCATGTCCTATTATTACATCTGAACAAAGTTCTTTCAAAACAGTTAGTTTGCATTGGGAGTATGTGTGCTCAGTGATTTTAAGCTGGATAAGTACGCACCCCTCAGTATTCGTCCAGAGGTACAATTTGAATATTGTTTTCCTTCACAAAGTCTAGGCTAATAAAGCTCCCTGAACTCCCGGTGTCCACCAGGGAGCGGCATGGTATTCCATTGACAGCACCTATGATGACAGCACGGCTCAATTGAGGAAAGAACTGATTGTTAACAGATGCGAGAATGGAGGCTGTGACTTCTTTATTGTTTTTCTTGTCCTTCTTTGGCTTCCGACAAACTCGAGCGTAGTGTCCTTTGATTCCACAATTCCCACTTTCTGCATCAATAGCTGGGCAAGCTGATCGCGGATGGCGATCGAAACCACAAAAAAAACATCGTGTTTTTATTAGGTTTTTGTACCGTTGCACATAAGTCGTTGGAATCACCCCCTGTTTCACGTCTGGGGCCGGCATTAGTCATATCAGGAACTGTGGATGTACTGGAGTTACAGCTAGCATAGTCGAGGCAACTGTTACCGTTAGCGTAACCTTCAGCTTGTTGTTGAGCAAGTTCGAGGGATCGAGCACGCTGTACGGAGCCATCCAAACTCATTGTTGTCTCTTCAAGTAAACGTTGGCGTATTTGTGGAGAAAGCAATCCGTTAATAAAAGCATCTCTTATATACTGGCATTATGTTCCTCTGCAGTGACAGCTTGAAAGTTACAATCTTTACCTAAGAGTTTTAAAGCTTGAACATATTGATCAACACTCTCACCGGGCTGTTGTTTTCGAATCGCAAGCACATGTCGAGCATAAATTTCACTTTTCTGCTTTACATAAACGGCTTTGATAGCATTTACTGCAGCCTCATATGTGATACAATCAGTAATCAACTCATAAACATTAAATGAAAGAAAGTTTGCAAGTACCTTTAGTTTGTCGTCGTCTGTCAGCGGCTCAGAAGAAGCAGCAATGAAGTTTTCAAAAGTCGCCATCCAATGTGCGCCATCCTTGCCAGCATTTGGAGAGTCTGGATGGGCACTGAATCTATCGGGTTTCAAATATTTTTCCATTGCGAACGTTCAGATTCACAAAATTTTTGTTTGCTAATAAAATTGTTATGAAAAGAAAAGGAATGTTTAACCCACTAAATAGGTTTTTATTAGCAAACAAAGTCATTACATTATATAACAAAGTAGAGTGGAGGTTACAATAGTTAATTTAACAAAACATATGTTTTAATTAGAATTATCACCACATCAATATTAAGATTCGATATCTGCAGAGTCCGCCCAAATAAGGAACCCTATATACTTTAAAGGGGTTGAAAATGGTGAATGAACAATTAATTTTGCTGCAACTTTGTCGAGTCATGCATCGTTTTTGATGGTTTCTGTGATTCTGAATTCTATAAGCCCATTCCAAGCAGTCAGCAGATAATAAGTTATTAGATTATGGTTGAAAAATCTATTAGTTAAAAAACTATATTTCGATTACAACTTAAGCGCCGACTACTGTGATGGTCCTATTAGATCCAGAAGTTTAGAAACTACCGAAGATTCATATAAACTTTTTTTTTTTAAGACCTTTCTTCCAGTTCAATCTCCCTTAAGATATCCCCCCCCCGTAATTTGGTCGGACACTGCACCTACGATTACAAAGTGAAAACCAAAATATCATGAGGGCACAATTTTTTCATCATATTTCTTTTTATCCTGAACAATGAGGGGTGATAAAATCTTATTGAAAAAATGTTGTAATTGGAGTTAGTCAATTTGTCAACTGGAATGCTCATCATACATAGTAATAAAATAATAAAACCATTTTTCATAATTACATACAATAAGAACACTTCAAACATTTTATTTTCGATTTATAATCAGTCAATTCAGCTCTTCTTTTTTATTTTATGTCTGTTTTTATTCGCTCACTGTACTACCCAAAAATGTTCACTCATATTGCATTAAATTTACTTAAGTAGGTATATATTATATATTGATTAAATATAATGTGTTAATCAATTAACCTTATGAGAAAATTAATTTTGTAAGGTATCCAGACGGTTTTCTAATTGATATGTAAAATCATTATTTTATTTTGAAAGAAAAGGTGAAACTAATTATTTTCGCTTGATGTTTTAGTAATTTAAAAAGAACAGCTGAACAAATACATAACCTTTGCAAATTGAACGGAATGAATGAACAATAAACATCGAGTGAAACGCACCCTAGCGCTTCCTGGTAGCCTGGAGCTCGAACTAAATTTTTCATTCATAAACTCGTATCTCAATCTCAGGTAGGCTAATTAAATGGTGCGAGAGGCTTAAAATTCCAGTCCTTTTCTCTTCAATTTTACACCCTTAAGAGAAAAACAGAAACCTTCTTCTCCGTTAGGGGTTATATAGCAACACGCTGACATTACTTCCTTAATCCCACGTGGAGTCGTTTTTGAGCCTTTTCGGCATGCACATTGTACACTTTGCTTTATAATATATATTGATTAAATTTCATGTAAAGTTTTTTTCTTTCATCTCAAGTTTTTTTGTTTTATTCAGAAAACATGTGTTTTATTTATTTAAAGCAATGTAATAACTAAATTAAAAACATTTTCTCTGGGCGTGACTATAACAGAAAAGTACCAAAATAACTACTTAGATAAGTAGGTACTTAGCAAAATTTATCTTTAACAGATGGAAGAAGGTTGTTTAGTAGGTCAAAATGGTTTATACTTCAACAAAATTTCCGCTCAAGTGGCTAAATTGATAATCGGTTTTGGCGAAAACACCAAACCGATTTCAACTTTGAAGAACTCAGTCGACACGAAATTTAATGCCCTTTTATTTTAAAGAGGACACATTTTTCTCTGGGATGAATTGTTTACGAATTATGAGTGAACAATTGAAAAAAGTCAGAAAATTTCGATTTTGTGTGCCTATGGCAGACATTCACATTTATTGTCTATGAAATGAGTAATTTCAGGATATAAGATCACAAACTTTCTTCAAATCAGACACTTTTTTGGCCCTCAGCTCCCAAACTATATAAAAAATATTATTACTTTATAGAATATATTGGGACAACAATCCCATTAAGTATTTTAATGCCCATGCAATAAATTATTTTCAAAATTGAAATAAGTGTTTAATTTGTTTTTTAACTAACCAAACCACATCAAATGTGCAGTTTAACTGCCTGACCTGGCTATACTGAATGCAACAAAAGACATGGATGGTCACTAAAACCAAGATAACAAAGGCTATTGAGTCTCAATGTAGATATTACTGAGGCATCTGAAATGTACTCTACATTATTGCAAAAAAATTAAGCACACCCCGACTCCTAACTGTCCACCCTAAACTAGAGGGAAATCTGGCCCCATTGTTTTTCTGAAACATTTTTTAAACTGAAGCTATCCAAATTAAATGATTATTTAATGATTCAAATATTTAAATAAATAAATTAAAATATTTTACTACCTCTTCATTCTGTAATTCAATATTGCCAGCCCAAGAACCACCACATTCTGAAGTAATGGTAACATTTATTGGCTTTGCTGGTATTCCATTAATGTCAATAAAACCTAAAGGATTTATGTAAAAAGTATTGCCAATTCCATCAATTCTAGCAGGACAGTTAAAAGTATTATACATTAATAATTCTGATTGGCCACTGCTGGGTAATAAAGGTTCATTTTCCTGATTAAAAAAAAAAGATAAATGTTATTTATAATTAAAAAAAAGTAATACTTTTTTAAAGTAATATTAAAAGTATTTTCTATTTATTTATTGTGATTACGCATACATACATTAATGAAACAATGATTGGGGGAAAAAATATGCTAAACCTAGAAATTTGTTTGTTTAAGAATTTTGCAGCACTTAATTGAATTTAACTAAGGATTTAAAAAATAAATCAACATAATAAACAATTTATTTATGATCATATATAAACAAAATTCATTTAAATTTTTTTCAAACATTAATTGCAATAAACAGCCAGAACCATTCTAAAAAATTTCCCCGGCTTCAAAATCCATTTTGAATTCTGTATGAATCCAAATATATTACTTAGAATTATAATTTAGAGGAAAATTTCTCTTGAACGGGTTCTAGGGGAGAGGAAAATTTTTCATTGAGCTTTAAGGCACTTTTCTAGGCAGCCTTAAAAAAGAAAAAAAGAAAGGTGGTGAGTAATCGAACTTTTTTTTGTTATGCGAAGCATGCACTTTACCTGGGAAAGCAAGCCACTAAATTATTGCAAAAGTTTCTATAGAAGAATAAATACTGAGCTGAAACCATTCTAACCACGAAAAGTTGCTTGCACATAAACACAGATGGAACCCTTCTCACTAGCATGGACCTTGTAATGAGGAGATGAAGGAACCATTTCAATGAATTATTGAAAGTCCTACATGGGGCAGCTGACCAAATAGCCCTCAACTGAAAGGAACCATGCGATGAGATAGAGCCCCCTGATGAGGACGAGGTGTGTGATGCCATTGATAAGCTCAGGAGCCATAAGGCACCAGGGATCTTCCCAATCTTCCCTCTGAAGTATTCAAGAAAGGAGGCGTAAACCTTGTGAAAGCTTTTTAAAGCTTATTTATATCCATTTGGACATCAGAAATAATGCCAAATTCATGGAAGAAGTCGATAGTCTGCCAAATTCATAAAAAATTGGATGTACTCGATTGAAAAAACCATTAAGACATTTCTCTATTATCCAGCGGGTAATAGTTCTCCTTATAATAATATTATAATATAATATAATATATTTTATAATAATATTATAATAAAATGTTCTCCAATGTGCTATCTCTTAGAATATGTGGAGGGTTCGCTGGGAAAATACCAGTGCAGATTTTGCAAGGAAAATCTACAGTGGATCAGATCTTCTTGGTCGGAATCATCTTAAAAAGAAGCAGAGAATACCGCATTCCTACATGTCATCTGTTTGTGGACTTCAGAGCTGCCTATGACAGTGTACTATGCGATCAGGGAACAAAGCATCCCTGAAAAACTGATCCGATTAGTTAAATTGACCATGGAGGGATCTGATTATGTAGTGCGTGTACTGGGTGAAATGTCAGAGGCGAGCAGCACAATAAATGAGGTGAGGCAGGTAGAGGCCTTGTCCTTTCTGCTTTTTAACATTGCACTGGAAAAAACTGAAAGAGATGCACGTATCCACACAAGAGGCACAATATTTAATAATATCATCCAGATCCTAGGATATGCAGACGACCTAGATATTGTTGAAAGAACCAAGGTTGTAGTGTGTGATGCTTTCCTGGCTCTTTAAGCAGCAGCTGGGTGATTAGGATTGCATGTTAATGAAAGAAAGCCAAATATCTAACCTCCAAAGTTAGCAACACGGCATATACTGTTGGTTTGGCCTATTTAAGTTCAAACAAGTAAAAAAATTTGTCTGCCTGGGAACCCTAAGAACTGTGGGCAATGACATCAAAGGAAATCGAGAGGAGAAAAGCTGTTGCCATCCAAGAAGAAACCATTGTTCATTGATTTCTATTTCAGTATTTCTCAGACCTATCGAGGGACTTTTTTCAATGTTTTGCTGGTACTATCTATAGTAGGGATCTTGAATCTTATAGTATGCTAATATAAATCTCTATTTTGTTGGCATATGTTCCATCTTGTATTCTGGCATTACACATTTAATGATGTGTTACATCTACATTTCTCCAAGGGTTGTATTTGTACATGTTTTATTTATATTATGTAAAAGAAAAAAAATATAAAGGCATGCCAAACTATATTGTTTAATGTTAATATAATGTATTCTTTTAAAATTACCTTTATTTTTAGCTCTAGAATACCAGAAACAACAAAAGCAATCACAGCAAGGAAACCACCCCATATCAACTTTTGAAGTGTTGTTCTAATGAGTCTTATTTTCGCCAAGAATGGGTAAAAAATGTATTCAAAAAGAGGAATAAATATGAGAACGAGTACCGCATTGAGGGTTTGCATTTGGTCTGGAATAATTGTATACCAGCCTAAATCCCCATTCATTCGACTCGCTTGAAATGTCCATTTATCTCCCTATAATTATAAAATAAAAACATTACTTTTTAACAACAACATTTATTATTTGTGCTATTACAAGTATAAAGTATATACCATAAATGTTATGACTAAATAATATGCGATCTGCATACTTTTGTATTTAGAAATGATACTACACATGCTTACTCTGACATAGTAGAACTTTTTAATTTTATAACAGACACTTTATACTTGGCTATAGACAGATTTAAATATACCTGCTGTTCATATAAAGCCCAGAAGACAATTGTTGGAGAAAATAGAACTATTAAACTCATAAGAACCTTTATATCAGCTATCAATTTAGAGTCATATTTATCATCCGCATAGTCTAACCAATTACCTTTCTTCTCTTTTGACTTTATTTTTCGAACTACAGCATGCTGCAATAAAAATATATTATATATTTTTTTTATTAAATATAAAAAATATTATCATTTTAATAATTTTTAAGTATTTTATTTTAATGACAAAATATAGTGTGCTTAGATCTACATAAACTTAAAAGGAAATATATTTGCTTATTTAAATAATTTAATCAAAAAGTAAATTTACTTACCCCTACACAACCACCAACATCTAATACAATATTGCCTTGAGGTTTAATATTTTTATACATTGGGCTCCCAAGGACAAAGAAAACTACCATATAAAAAATAAGATTTGATTAACAATGTGTTTGAAACATGCCATTATGTACCATTAATTAATGTTGAAATGTAAAGTAGTCAAAGTTTTGAGGTACTTACTGACTGAAGCTACCATAAGAGCAGCTGGAAGACCAAATGCCAAAGGGTAACAATCTGTATTACTACCCAAACAATGATATTGACGAAGCATTGGTGTTAAAAAGGAAGAAATCACACTTCCAGCATTTATTGAAAAATAAAATACTGAAAAGAATCTTTGGAGCTCTCGTTCTTGTTGAGGAACTACAAACTGGTCACCACCAAATGATGAGACACAAGGCTTTATTCCACCTGTTCCTACCGCAATCATAAACAGCCCAAGGAGTGACAATGCCCTAAAAATAGCAGACTTGATTGATAGTCAGGATATCGCTATATATTAAATTAGATCTATTTCAAAAAGTCCAACCAATCTATATATTGGTTCACACCTTGGGCATCCGCAGGGGACCTGCCCTCCCCCCCTAGAAAATATGATAAACAAAAACTATGGATTAAATAATTTTGTTTTCTTTAAGTATTGAAATTAAAATATTTATTAAGTATTTTATGAATAAATATTTTAATTTTTAAATATCAATAAGCTTTATTTGAAGTCATAATTTAGCCTTATATAGCAAGAAAAGCTCCACCCCCTCTCCCGATATTATCAGCCTGTCCCCCCTAGACAAAATCCTGTAGATGCACTTGGTTCACACTACATACAATATCTGCCTGAAACTGAAAAGTAGCCAAACAAGGCATTCTCTTTGTTTGAGAATAAAATTGAGACTATCTTGTATGTGACTGCTTGAAATTCCACAAAACACATTACTTTCTGACTATCTTAGATATTCATATTCTAGGAAAAACTCTATTTTAAGGCATGAAAACTATAAAGAATCAAAACATACTTGTGTGGGAGGTTTAGACCTTCAATAGACCCTATTGAGAGTACAATGTTACCTGCTGCATAGAGCAATGATACATATAAAATTGTCCTGAAAAAAAAAAAAAATGAAATACATTTAATTTTGATTATTTACAATAAATTGCAAATGCTTAAGCAGCAAAATATAGAATATTAACTAATGAGAATTATATGGTTTAATTTTAGCTTTGACTAAACTTCTTGTGAAGTATTTAAAAAACAATCCGAATTCCTTTTCTGTACTACATTATTAAAGTAAGTCATAGGAAATTAAATTAAAAAAATTAACAATTGAAGTTATTGTCAGGGAAAAGAAAATTTCAATACAGCATCAAATTAAAAATGAATAAAAAATACTCAAGTTAATTTTCAATAGATGAAAGGAATGAATAATAGTATAAAAAAATTTAAGAGCCCAAATCATGATTAATTATTAGGTTGGGAAATAATTCTGTTTTTCAGTGCAAAATAGAACTCAGTGTATTATTGACAGAATTTATTTGTCCCCATTTTTCCCATGAGATTGCAAAATAACATTCCAGAATAGATTTATTTTAGTATTAAATTGAAAAAATGTTCTTGATGGATTTTGTAATTACTCTTGATATCCAAGACTAGTAATGATTTTTTGATATACCAAATTTCTTATAGGAACTTAACAATAACTTTTTAAATCTGAGCCCTAATCAAGGCAAATAATAAAAAATTAACAATTTAATTTAATTTTACTTGTATTTTCCAATCCAGGCATCAGCCATTATTCCACCGAAAACTGGAGTGAAGTAACATAACATGACAAATACATGGTAGATTATTGTCGATGAATTTTCATTATAGTTGAGAGCATTTTTAAGGTACAAAGGAAGCACACCTGTAAATGAATATTTATGAATTAGAATAAAATTCATTAAAAATTACAATTTCAGTACCTACAATAACAACAATTAAAAATATAAAAATACTGTTTCTGAGATGAATGTATATCCCAATGGTACTGATGACATTTTTACTAGCAAAACATTAAGAAAATTTGAATGGGTTGACATCGCTAACCAAGGGGCTGAGAGAGGTAGCACCTTCCACAGGGTTGACCTGTTGATTGGTCCTTCTTCGGCAACAGGGGAGTAGCTGAGAGACTCGTGAACCATAATGGGGAGGTCTTAAGGAAGCTATAAACCCAAGACCACCCATGCGCGATAAGGAACCGCACCCTGCTCGAGGTGGCCCTGCTTTCAACGGAACATGGCGCATCTAGACCGGGAGGTCGATAAACATCCCTGGTGTGAGGCAGCAGTAGCACCAGTACTAGCATGGAGCTGAAGACAGTAGGAGTTGGTTGGGTCCATGACTAGACATCACCAGGGTGAGCTGGAGATCAGCAGAAAGGCTGGTGAACTGTGAGGGGTAGATGGGACTCCTCAGCTGTAGTGAAGACAACCCATCTAGTGGAATCGGATCCTCATACAAGCCGGAAACCCATTGTACCTCAGCAAGGGGCCTCCATTTACTGGGCCAATCACCCGAATGGAGTATAGACGATTCAAAGGAACTCATGCAGCCTTGGATTCGGACAGTCAAATGGTTACAGACAAGGCAAAGACAAGGAAATACGATTAGTCATTTGGAATATAAGATCGCTCCCAGGAAAAGAAAAGGAACTGGTGGAGGAAATGAAGATGCTTAAAGTTGACATAGTACAATACCCTACATAGTAGGGTTGAGTGAGGTGAGGAAAGAGGAAGTGAACACCAGATATTACCCGATGGATATAATATATTGTACTCTGGGGTAAATGAGAAGGATAGAAGGAAGGGGTCGCTTTTGTTATGGGTGATGACCTCTACAGGAGACTGGAGTCGTGGCAACCAATTTCATCAAGGATTATTGAAGTTGATATTGAGTTTCAGTCGGTAAAATTACTGCTATACTGATATATTCCCCAGTTGAGGATGCGGCAGTTTTTGACAAGACACAGTTCTATGAAGATCTACAGAGAACAGTAGATTGTGTAAGAAACAAAGGCATAATGGTAATGATCTGTGGGAACGCAAGAACTGGAAATGAAAGAGACAATGCGCATGGAATAATGGGTCCCTGGGGAGGCGAAAGTGTGCAAAACAGTAACGACCAGAGACTCATAGAATTCCATATAGAACATAATATGCTCATAGGCAACTCCTGGTTCAAAATGGTACATAAGACCACATTTGAGAGTGCAGGAAGGTAAGGAATAAGGCAGAGTATCATTGACTATGTTATAATTGACCGGGACCTCAGAAGGTTCTTCACAGATATCAAAGGTATAAGAGGTGCAGAACTAAGCACAGACCACAAGCTACTAATTGCCGATATGAAAATCATCCAGCCAAGAAAGAAATTCAGCAAATCATACAATAGAATTGATGTTAGCAAGCTGAAAAGGGAAAATAAGCAAGAAGAGTATCGGTCATTGCTTGAAAGTCTCCTCCAAGAAGTAAATAGCGATAGAGAGCTAGATCCCTTTTGGAGTGAAATTAAGAACTGCATACTCAAAACTGCTAACAAAGTATGTAGTATGTACTTAGAAAATAAGGCCCTTTACTAAGAAAACAAAATGGTGGAATGATGAAGTCAAAAGAGTTATAAAGCTGAAGAATTTGGCTTGAAAGACATACAGTAGAACCAAACTGCGTATTAACTGGGATGAGAAAGTTATGAGAAGAAATGAAGCCAAAGGAGTGGTCAGAGCGGCTAAGACAAAGACCTGGGAAGAGCTTGGTCAAGAGTTGGAAAGAAATTATAGAGAAAACGAAAAGAAGTTCTGGCCTATTGCTAAAGCGTTAAAAGGTAAAAGAGCAAAGCCAGTCAGGAACATTAAAGACGCGAATGGAAAGTTAGTGACTGAAGAAAGGAAGTCCTGGAGGTATGGAGGAAGTTCTTTCAAGAAAAATTTAACATGTGAGAATGTCGACAATATAACCACAGGGATTGCAGAAGGAGAGGAAGAGCAGTTGAGGCTTATCCTGACGAAGTGGATGATGCAATCGGAGAGGATGAAGTGGCATTGGCGGTCAACAGAATTCAGTTGGGAAAGGCTCCAGGACCAGACGACATAGCTCCAGAATACATTAGATATGGTGGACATGAAGTGATTAAATGCCTGAAAATGCTCTTCCAAAAGATCTTGCCACAAGAATGGGAAAACAACATCATAATCCCCATACACAAGAAACTGATATGCCTCTCATCAGTCGTGTACAAGATATACACTAGGATTTTAGAGTAACGACTATGGTAGAACAGGATATTGAAGAGGAGCAAGCAGCTTTTAGACCGGGAAGACAGACCCAGGACCACATCTTTTCCCTAAGGATGATCATCGAAAAAGCATGTGATCATGGAAAGGCAGTCTACCTGGAATTTCTTGACTAGAGAGCGGCTTTTGACTCAGTACCAAGGCAGGAGATTCGGGATGCACTGATTACAAGAAAAGTACCAGCAAACCTTGTGAGCGCAATCAAATTCGCATACCAAGATCCAAAGGGGATAGTAAGACTTAATGGTCAAATATCACACCCTTTCCATTTTTATAAAGGAGTAAAGCAGGGAGATAGTCTTAGCCCTCGGCTTTTCATCCTGCAAATGGATGAAATATCGAAGGTGTGCAAAAGAAAAACACCAAAAAGCAGTCATGGGATACTTGAATTTAACTCCAATACAAGCTCAGGCCATGATTTACGCGGATGATGTAGTGCTGATAGCTGACTCACAGGAACCTCTCCAGTCATCTGTAGAGGAATGGAATATAGAATTAAAGCTGAGAGGGTTACAGATAAACCCAGCTAAGAGCAAAAACATGTGCATTGGAAGAGAAAATGAGGATATAAGGATTTTGTGTAATGGCAAACCTCTAGAACTGGCGAATACTTACAATTACCTCAGGACCACTATAAGTAAAGATGGTAAAATAGACCAGGAGGTACTAAACCATGTAATGAAGGCCAATGGACTATATTACCAAATATCTAAAACCATCATAGGCAAGCGGAAAGTAAGTAGAGAAGCCAAATTGAGGATATTTAAATTGGTGTCCCTTCCAGTACTCATGTATGGATCTGAAAGCTGGACAACCCTGGAAAAGCACATAAGCAGGATAACATCCGCTGAGATGAGATTCCTCCGAAGAATAGCAGGAAAGACCAAGAGAGACTGCATCAGAAATGAAAGAATTCGAGAAGATTTGGAAGTACAAGCAGTGTGGGACATCATGGAAGAGGGGCAGCTAAAGTGGTATGGTCATGTATGCAGAATAGATGACACCAGAAAGAAAAGGAACAAGGTGGTACTTGGAAGCCAGGCCGTAAGGAAGACGACCTCGTGGCAGACCCAGGATTACATTTATTGAACTAAATTGGGAAACTAGGGACTGCAAGAGTAAGCACCATTCTCGCATCTCCGGGCGAAGACTAGCCAGGGACAGAGACCAGTGGACTAGATGGACTGGAAATGCAACTCCACGCTTGACGGCACAAAGGAGTTAGAGGAAGAAGAAGAGGACATTGCTAACTAACCACAGGGCTTAGTAATATTTTCAATGTAATTTTGTAACAAATGAAATAAGTAAGAAATATTTCAATTACTTATGTGAGTTATAACCGGAGCAAATGAGCTTCATTTGTGTTATGATTGCAGTTTCTAAATAAATTACTTTACTTATTAATTTTTCTTTTAGTATAACTTTGTTGAACCAATAGAGCAATAAAACAATCTTTGAATATAGAATAATAACCTTTGACCAGGAAAAATAAAATAAGAAATGCGAATATAAAGAGATTAATGTTCAATTTTAAAATAATCTGGTCAGGGAATGTGGATTTTTGAAACTTTTTCAAGAAGTTACAAGTAAAATAAAATTATATTAAAGGGCACAGAAAACTCAATTTTTATAATTATAAAGTATAGATAGGATCTTAAATGACTTGTTTAATAATTATGTTTTATTGATTGTAAATTATTATTTAAATGTAAATAAGAGAATACTAATTTCATGTGATGAAGATGTGCGGCAGTAGAGAGGAGACAGTAGGGTGAACATAAAACCCTAAATCAGTGGTGGTGAGCCTATATTAGACAAAGTTTGCTGGTCCTTGAAGTGTTTTATGCACTTAAATTTGTTCAGTCACTTTAAATATATAAAAAAATCAGGTGTGATGTGCACAGCAACCCCTTTCACTTACCAACCTACTTTGAAATCGAGGTGTTTGGATAAATGTAAAACCCCATTTAGCAACTTGACAGATATTAGATTTTTCTACAATTATTTCTTTCTTTTCGAATGTTATTCTCCATAAAGTTTTATAATTATTACAAAACTTGAAAGTTTTCAGTGTTCTTTGATTCATTATTATTTATTTCTTACTAAAGAGGTCTACGAAAATCCTAATTTCATAAATATTTTAATACCATTTTTGTAAACACATCCTGAAAGGGAATCAATAGAAGTGGTATTTACAGCTCATAGTAAATTGAAACTTATTTTTCGAATTTTCGCCTCTATTGCCTTTCCAGAAACCATCAACGATTACTGTCCAGTAAAAATAATTTATACTTCATTTAGAAATCTATTATGGAAGAAAACTTTGTAAACTAAGATATAATTATTACTATAATTATTTCACTATTAGTTATCATTAAAACCCTGGACTTGTTAATAAATTTCGAAGTCTGAAATTAACTTTTAGGAATTTCGACGAAGACAAAATATGACTCATCTCTGTTTTCTGACATTTTTATTCCTAATTGCAAGAATTGCTCTAATAATTTATTATTTTATTTAAATAATAAAAAGAGTATAAACGACTACTGCTGAATTTTACTTTCACTTACCTATATATGAAATATATAGTAAGTGGAAGTATTGCGATCGTGAAAATTTTCGACTTCCGGTTTTCAACGGAAATACACGTTTTGGGGTCCCCTGAGTCAAAATAACCAAGTCCCGCGAAATGGTCTGTGTGTGTGTCTGTGTCTGTGTGTCTGTGTGTCTGTGTGTCTGTGTGTGTGTGTGTGAACAGACTAGCTCAAAAACTATAAATCGTGCAAACCTGAAATTGGGTATTTAGAGTATGTATAAGCTCGCGATGTGACAGCAAAAATTTCATCAAATTTGCTCAAAGGGAGGGGGTACTTTATTTTATAACTTTTTAAGTTTTTTTCGATTTTCTCAAAAACGGCTCTAACGATTTTGATTAAACTGAGTATTTGATCTATTTATATGCCTGTAATATGACTGTGAAAATTTCATCAAAATTGATCAACCGGAGGGGGGACTTTACTAAATAAATTTTGTATCATTTTCACATGTTTTTTTTTTATTTACTCAAAAACGGTTTTAACGATTTTGATCAAACTTGGTATTTGATGTATTTATAAGCCAAAGATGTGATAACCAACATTTCATCACAATTGATCAACCGGAGGGGGGACTTTACTTAATAAATTTTGTATCATTTTCACGTGTTTTTTTTATTTACTCAAAAACGGTTTTAACGATTTTGATCAAACTTGGTATTTGATGTATTTATATGCCCGAGATATGACTGTGTCACGTGGAAGATGTCTATTGAACCTAGGAGACCCTGAGAGAGAGGGGGAACTCCTAGAAGAGGCTGGCCCAGGAGAGAGTGGGGCAGTCTGGGAGAGTCTGGTAGAGTCTGGGTCAGTCTGTCTGAGAGGAGAGTCAGAGACAGTCTGCGGAGGAAAATGGGTTTATTTCGGGGGAAATAGCTCATTACTCGGTTTCGGTTATTGGGATTGAATCGATGATGGCGTGGATAATTCGTTTTTTTTTTATTTCACCAAGAAGTCAGTTATTTCATTGAGAAGGCCTATTGTCACGGACATGGAAGCGAGCCTCATAGACACCAAGTTCCAAGAAGAGGGACTCTAAAGAATAAGAGATGCAACCTAGTAGCACAGTCAGCGTTAAAAAGTAGGTCAGTCGGTGAGATGTTATGCAGGATAGGCAAAACAAAGGCTCTTTTAAATCCCTTTATCGAGAATAATTAAGATTTTTGATTGTTTATTATTTTAGTTTAACGACTTATATTTTTCTAGTTCTTTAGTAGGTAGAAATTGGAAATGTGTTGGAAAAAATAGAATTTGTATGAAAAAGTATAATTTTTAAGTAAAATTCTTAGAGGGTATTATTGACTAAATTTGTATCTTTTATGGTTAAAGATTAAATTTAGTAGCAGAACAATGGAATTTATTTTTGTTTTATTTTTTATTAAGTCAAGAAATAATTGTAAAGGAATTTCACTGCATATTGTAGAGGTTATTATGGTTCTTAAAGGGAAAATTAAATGAATGAGACGGCCGGCATCCCACACCCCTTTGAGGTTCAAAGATGAGTAAAGTACTTGAAGAGGATAGTAAAGTACTTAAAGGGTATAGTAAAGTGCTTGAAGAGAGTAGTAGAGTACTTAGAGAATAAAGTTTTGGAATTTGTTGTGGAATCCTACGAGTCAAACGTAGAAGGCTTAAGTATGCAACAAGTTTCTCAGAGTCAAACTGAGGTAATATTTGGGGATGTGCTAGTCAAAAGCACGGTATATCAGAGAATGAACGATAAAGGGGTGAGCCGATGATTGTCGAATCCAAAAGAGAAAATGATGCAGTGAGGTTCCTCGATTTTGAGATTTTATTTGGTATATCACTTTTTTTTGTTTTGTATTTAACACTCAGTACTTGGTTCTTTTGTTTGTAAACTCTACAGTTAAGTAAATTATGTAAAAAAATTAGTTTTCTGCCGCTTTGTTTATTTTTTGTTACAGGTCCCAACTTACCAACGAAGACGTTGGTATTCAGGGGAGGGGGGAGTTGTCACGTGGAAGATGTCTATTGAACCTAGGAGACCGTGAGAGAGAGGGGGAACTCCTAGAAGAGGCTGGCCCAGGAGAGAGTGGGGCAGTCTGGGAGAGTCTGGTAGAGTCTGGGTCAGTCTGTCTGAGAGGAGAGTCAGCAGTCTGGAGCGGAGGCTGGGTCTCAGATGGGCAGGCTAAGTCTGGGACAGGCAGAGTGAGCCTGGGGCATAGTGGGATCCGTAGTAAAGTACCCCCAAGTGATTTATGAGTGAAGGTACCCCCCCCCCCTTGTGTAGTTGGGACGTGTAGAAACTATTGTAAATAAACGATGTAAATTGTACATAGTTGCTTAATTACCACACAACCCTTGCCCAAAGATCCCTGTGTCACATTGGACTGAGTAGACTTAAGAATAGGGGTGACAACTGTAAAAATTTCATCAAAATTGATCTACGGGAGGGGGGACTTTACTCAATAAATTTTGTATAATTTTCACGGGTTTTTTTTATTTACTCAAAAACGGCTTTAACGATTAACAAAAATAAGATATGAATGCAGAAAAATTTGTGACTTTGGGAAATGATATTTAGCAAAACACGTCAATTTCTAATCAAAGTAAGTTGGTAAGTGAAAGTTGTGTGTTGCGCGCACGCACCAGATTTTTTTCAAATGTAAAGGTGCCTCTACCAAGGGCGTACCCAGGTCCTGGGTCCCAGGATCAAAACTAGGGGGGGGCAAGCTATGGTCGTTCAGGTTGTAACATCTTACCGCTGAAAAGGTGAATGAAACCAAAAGTATGTCTAATTATAGCAGTGCTTTATCAACTAAGTTATTAAAATTATTTGCTTGAAAAATATTCTATTACTGCTTCCCGCCTTAAAAGCTTAAAAAATTATTGCATCCAGCCTTCCAGGGGGGGGGGGGGGCAGCTGTCCCCCGTGCCCTCCTCTGGGTACGCCCATGGCCTCTACACTCTACGAACTTTACCTTTGAACACCACCCTCGAACAGCCTTCACGTCGACTGTTCGGGTGTTCTAGGTACTTCATCTGTTCGCCTGTGTTTGGGGGTAGCGCTAGTGTCACTTTTGATTTGGGTTTTTCCCAAGTGACAGGAGTTGTTTGTGATATTAGTGCGCCGTTCTAATTCGTCTCCTATTTTTTTATTTTTCAGATAATATAAAATATAGTGATAATGGAGATTTTTTCTTCATCATAAGTTAGCTTTGGACGCGTCAGCCATGTTGGTTCGCTTAACGTCACGTTAAGTATAAATGGCTGTTCGTTTAACGCCGGTACGGCAAGGTTCGAGGGAGAACCTGTTCGAGGGTGAGGTTCGTAGAGTGTAAAGGCACCTTAAGTTTCACCTGTTTTCCAAATATTCTAAAGAGTACTTCTGAATATACAATTGACTCTGGAAAAAAGTTCTATGTACACGAGGTTGCACCCAGTTGCATAATATTCAACTGAAAATCGAAACAGCATCACTGATTTTTTACACAGAACTAAATAAGGGGGAAATCTCAACTAAATGATTAAAAGAAATTTTGAAATTTGATTTGACATAAGTTCTTGCTATAGTTGTTTTATATAACCTCTATAATGTCCGCCGAATCCGCCAAAGTTCATTTTTTTAAACAATCCTGAGCAAATAATTTTTAACAGACTGGCATTTTTGTCTCATTTTCTAGCCATCTATTAATGTCGTGATTTTGTTTATAAATATATGTTGTAGCATTTAATTTTAGTGAGTTTAAACGAAGAAAACATTTGTGTTACAAAGAAACTGGTATCGAGTGCAAAATTTTTTTTTTTTTTTTTATTTAATGAAATTTACAACTGTATTCAAATAAATACATTTAGTAAATGTGATAATATTAAGAAAATGTGTCTTGAACAAAGAATGAAGGGAAGCTACCCAGTGGTAGCTCTCAACTGATACACGTAACATAGAAGGTCCCGAGGCCATCTTCTTTTCAGACGCCTTGGAGGATTGTCTGGAATAGAGGAGGAAGCGAGACAGGAAACAAGAGGGTTCGAGTGGGTAGGGAGTTTATTATGAAAGGATTGGTATCTGGATCGGGCCAAATCGGCAACATATGGGACATTAAGGTTTTTATGGATGAGTTTATTTGTGACAAAAGAAGGAGCGTTAAGGATTTTACGAAGGATTTTGGATTGCAAGGATTGGATTCGAGAGGAGTTTGATGGTTTGGTGGAGCCCCAAAGCTCGATGCCGTAAGTCCAAATAGGTCTTATTATTGTCATGTAAATTTGCCTTTTATGATTAATTGGTAGTTTCGAGCGTTTATCGAGTAAGTGTTGAAGTAGTCCGAAGCGACGAGTAGTTTCTTGCCGTTTCAGTCTTGTAAGAGGATTCCAATTAAGGCGGTTGTCCAAGTGAAGTCCTAAGTAACGGATCTGTTTGACAGGGATAAGTGGAGTGTTATTAAAGGGTACTGTAGGACAGGAGGTCGTAGGTTTACGACGAAGTGTGAATGTGATTTGATGGGATTTGTTGGGATTGATTTTGATTCTCCAGTTTTGAAACCATTTATCGAGGATTGTGATGTGGGATTGGAGAGTTTGGGATGCAAGGTCTGGGTCATTATTAACTGCTAGCACAGCTGTGTCATCGGCGTAGGTGGTGATAACAGTGTTGGGATGGGTTGGAATGTCAGCTGTATAAACTATGTATAGGATAGCACCTAGGATGCTACCTTGGGGAACACTAGCAGACTGAGAAAAGAGAGATGGAAAGGCATTATTATGATTTACTTTGAAGTAGGAACGGATAATGAGAAAGTAGGTAGGAGGAAGGAATTTTCGGAGTTTTTACAGCAATCCCGAGTGCCAGACTCGATCAAATGCTTGTTTAACATCGAGAAAGATTCCAGTACCGTACATTCTGCGCTCCAAGCAGACGAGACAACGTCAAACACACGATAGCATTGCTGGATCATGGAGTGGGATGTGCGGACTCCAAACTGGTGATCTGGGATTATGTGATTTGAGTCCAGGATGGGGTAGAGACGTTTGAGAATGAGTTTTTCAAGGATTTTGCCCATGATGGGTAATAGAGAAATAGGACGGTAAGAGGATGGATGTTCTGGTGGCTTCTTGGGTTTGGGAATCATTTTAATAACAGCTAGTTTCCAGAGTGCAAAATCTGATCTTCGTTTTTTGACTTATGCAATGCTTTATATATAAATTGGCCCGCTAGGCCCGTCTAGCTAAGCGAGCATCGTAGAAGTTTAAAAAAACACTTCATGAAGAGAATGTCTTAGAATTCTAAGGCGAAGTAAAGAAATCAAGAGGGCAAAGAGGTCAGAGAGTAAGAAAAGTCATAGACTTTAGCGGAAAACAAATAGAAGAAAGGGAAAACATTTGAGCAATGGACTCAGTTCTATTATGGAATCTTCTAAAAAGAGTCTAATGAGCGGGAAGTGCAGACTGTATTTATAAATTTATCCTAAATACTACGAGAATAATCATCTTTATCTGTATCAATAAAACATTCCTGTTGCGCTACAACGAACCCTTTGATAACACTTCAAGTACTATAGATAATGGTATTGGTGATTAATAATTGAAATATTTCTTAATATTGATCGTATGACGGCTTTTAAATAATGTTATTCTAATCAGTGTTAGGGTAAACAGGATTTAACATCAATTTTTCTAGTAAGTCATTGCTAACCAAAACAAAACTTCAATTGCTATAGTCGAAAATTCTGGTTTCCTTATTAAATAGGAAAAAAAAAAAAAAAAAAAACGCTACATATTATGGAACTGAAATTACTTTTGAAGAATGTTCTAACAAAGCTTTTATGTCTTCCAAGTGCCCATAAATATTTAACTAAGTAAACTTTTACGAAGTTAACATGAGCGAGTCACTAACAAAGTCCGCTCATTTTTCCTTAATTTTACCATAACCGGCCATTTACAAAAGCTGGATAGGGGGCAATAACTAGGTATTGGCGAAGGCTTAGTTTCTTCAATCTTCAAATATACTGCAGTTTACAATGAGGAAAGTGGTTTTAGAAAATGAGAGGGCTTCAGTTTCAAATACCACAGAAGTTTCCCCCCCCCCCCCCCCCCTTCGTCAGTTTTTCATCCATGTTTGTGAATAAAGGTCTGATCTTGATGAACGGATTTGAACCGTTTACATTTTATTAATTTTGGTAAGATATATGATTGTTGTAAATTTTTCTTTAAATGTATTTTCACCTTCTGCTACGTGTAAATACTAGATCATATAGAGCGAAATGCCCCAATCCCAAGCTGTCTTGGGATCTAGCATTTGTTGCGTCCTTTTGCTCGCCGAGGCGTAGGACATACACGCATAGTTAATTTTGGATATCTGAAGATGCCCAGAGGCGGATCCAGGGGATGGGCGCCCCCCCCCCCCCGGCAGGTGAGGACACCAATCAATTATTACTATTTCTATCTAGATAAAAAGGGCTATCTTATATAATTTTTTAAACTCCTTAAATGAAAAATGGATTGTAGTCCACTCAGAGGTATTTATCGAAGATTATTCCAAGACATTATATGATTTTTGAACATTTTGTAGTTTGTCCCTTTACGCTGATATCATCTGTTTTTAATTTCTTATTATTTGTGTATGGATTGAGTTTTAAAAATAGATATAGCAAACCTATGATACTCTTACTATTTTACAACTTTTTGAATTGATTTCTCGAGGAAATTTCGTTCTGCTGCCAGTTGTCCTGGAATAAATACATTATCAGCAACATTTTTTTTTAAAATTTATAGTACTTCTATTTCTTACTGGGGCTTATAAGAGTAATAAGATGTCTCTCAAACATTGTAAATCATTTATCATAAAATTAATATTTATGATATAAATCTATATTTTAGTGTTTATTGTTTTTTAAACTATGAGGATAAAATCAGTAACTCTTCTTGATTAATGAGAAAAAAATTGTTTTAGCAAATAAAATTTTCAAGCTTGTTTATTCAAGCATGTAGATTGGACAAGTGGTAACCTTGTCATTCCTACATGCTTATGAAATGAAAATTTCTTCCTTTCTTTTCTTACCCTAATCACACCATTCACAATATTACGAGATAGCACAAATATATCAATACAATCATACATTATAAATAAAGAGATTTTTCATAATTACCTCGCATGCCATAATACGAAAAGCGCTCACAGAACTCATTACTGATAATGAAAAAGACAGATTTAGGATATTTCAGTTTCTGCAACAACAAAAAAAAATTAATAAATGGATAAATAAAAAAGAAGTTAATGATGCTCCTAGTGTATTCACTCAGTTATATTTTATATACTTGAGTCGTTTGGTTTAAAAACCGGCTACATCCATTTTCAACATTTTTTCAGTACTGATCAAAAAAGGATCGATTGGAACCGCTTTTGATAAGAAATGAAATTTTTTACTATTAATTTTCGAAGGATCTAGGCGTTTTTGAAACAAACGCGTCTACCATATCTTTTTTAACATTAAAAAATTGAAAAAAAAATTGTTTGGAAGAAAGGATGTAACTGGTTTTGAAACCAAACGCCTCACTTAAATTAAATACTTAGTATTAAATTTTGTCTCATTGGAGTACACTAAAATAGTGAGGACCGAAAATATTTACTACAACAATACAGAGATAAGAAAATAATAATTAATAGTAGTAGTAAAATAAATCAAAATATAATAAATAGACAAAATTAAATAATGTAAAATAAACTTCTTAAAGGCAAACATCCTCATATGACCGGGAAAGAGAACTTCGAACCAGGGCTATCCACTTCGCTTATGGAGGGACGAGGCGGAAATTGAGAGAAGAAACCGGAAACTGTAGTAACTCAAATACATATCGAGGAGAATAGTAAGGGGCGAAAAGATGATGTGTGACGCTTCGGTAGGAGGGGGCAGAGGAGGGCAGTTGCCCGCCCTAGAAATATTGAGAAACAAAAACTACAAATAAATAAATTAGTATTTATTAACTATATTTTCAATCATTATATAAACACATATTTTATTTTTTAAATATCAATAAGTTTTATATGAACAATTCATTGAGCCATGGGCGTACCCATCAGGGGGCAGGGGGGGCAGCTGCTCCCCCCCTGGAAGGCTAGAAGAAATAATTTTTGAGGCTTTTAAGACTGGAAGCAATAATAAAATACATTTTTTTCAAGCAAATGATTGTAACAACTTATTTGATAAAGAACTGCGATGATTATACATAATTTGTATAATCATCTTATAAAGCCTGGAAGGCTAGAAGAAATAATTTTTGAGGCTTTTAAGACTGGAAGCAATAATAAAATACATTTTTTTCAAGCAAATGATTGTAACAACTTATTTGATAAAGAACTGCGATGATTATACATAATTTTGGTTTCATCCACTTTTCCGCGGTAAGGTGTTACAACCTGAACGACCATAGCTTGCCCCCCCTCTAGTTTTTAGCTTGCCCCCCCATAGTTTTGATCCTGTCACTTTATGCCACTAAGGATTATTGGACGATGCCATAGCGGGAGTCCTAAATTTTGACTATCCAGGTATAATTAGGATAGGGCATCTTTAACGAGTACCTGACATCGTACAGGCTCGGGACCTCCATTATACGTCCTATTCGAGGGACGGCATGGTTAAAATCCTAGGGCCACCGCTGGGCGCGAACCTGCGACGTCTAGTATTGTAGGTTGCCATGCTAACCACTATACCACAGGTGACCCCTCATTGAGCCTTACAAGGTCAGAATACCTTAGGGCCGGGATAGCCGAGCATGTAGGAGCGCGACCCGCTGTTGCACGCTCGAGCCGAACGGCGGCGGTTCGAATCCGCCCTGGGAGGGTTGAATTTTATTTCGTGGAGGCCCCACGGAATGAATCTCGACCCTCACACCATGGTTAGAATAGGTTGGTTACACCTCTAGAGTAACCCCCCGTATGCCACACATGGCCAGGTAGGGGTACCGAACAAAAAAAAAAAGGTCAGAATACCTCGACCCCTTCCCCGAGGCATAAGAATTTTACCAGCTTGCACCCCCCTCCTCCCAGTGGAAAGAAAAAGAAGGAATATTTGGTTTGAAGGAATGGTGGAAAGAACCATTGAAGAAAGGAAGTAGGCTTCATTGAAGATGCATCTCGAGAAAAATTTATAACAGAATGGTCTAGTATGTCTGGACTCTAGGGGGCCCGACCAATATTTTTCAAAATAAATTGAATACCCAGAGGTAGATAGTTGGGAATAGAATTTCAAGGTGATATTGGGGTGTATAAATGGAAGAAAACATTCCAGTAGACTGTGGAGAGCTATAAATACGGACGGTAATAAACTTGATTGTGAAAATTACACGGCGGGTACCAGAGCGGTTTTCTCCTCGAGTAGACAAATGATCAAGATAGCATTTCATTACGATATCATAAAGGAGTATAATAGTATAGGAAAAAATAAAGCTTTAGGAAGTATTGCAGTCACTAAGATTATCTGGTAAGCTAATAAGAAAGCGACTTCATTAAGCTGAGAATTGGAAAATCGGAGGAGCCTTGCTGAACACGGCGAGGAACGGGAAAGAATGGTGCAGACAGTGGCGTAAAATGGGTGGGTGCGATGGCTCATTGCCAAACTGGAAGAGTATTTTTTTTTCAAAACGTCAGTTGCTTTGTTGTTTGCTTTCTAATTTCTTTAAATAAAATTCAGTGGCAATACATAATAGATTTTCGTCGCTATCGATCATTTCTACCCTAATGGATATCGGCTGGTTCTCTATTTAAAGGGGTGATTATTTTTAAACGCATCTAGGCACCATGCACAAAGCATCTAATAGATTTCATTGTTTACCTTTCATCGATTTACTTCTATCGAATTCTTACTTTCCTATTAATCACTCATGTTTGACATTTATATTTCTCAAAAGTATTTTTAATAAGGAAATCCAAATCCAAAACTTTTTTCACGTCCCATTATTTAATCAGAGTTATATACTTCACAGCTCTTTTGACTCTTTTTTATGTCATGTTTACGACAGTATTTTAATGTAAATACCATTAAACTTTGAGGAAATATGGAGAATATTGTTTTATCAAACGTTGATAACAAAAAAGAAACAAAATAGTGAGCATTATAGGTCACATTTTCCTCTTACATACTCGTTTTTTTCTTGGTAACATATAAAAATTGATTTAGCGTAAGCGTAGCGTTCTCACAGTGTACCTGTTTATTTTATGTTCTCTCATTAGCTGTTAAATTTTTTTTTTAAAAAATAAGGTTTTGGTGATATTACACATGTGCGATCTCTAATGTTATAAATTCAGCTGCAGTTCGTGAACAGGGTTCGCCCTGTTCGCGAAATGAACGTGTCATATCGATGTGCGGAGACGACTCACCATCAATCATTTGGAGGTCGAAAAAAATGTCTTCAATAATCTAACATGATTATAAGATAGATTATTAATATTGCTCTTAAGTATCCATCCACTATATAGTGCATTATTTAGTTAGTGCATAAAATCGAATTCAAGCAGCGGATTGAGAATTATTAATTAAAGCTCTAAATTGCAATCATTTCCCGTGTGTATATGTATGTAAAACCTAAAGTTAAAAATACAATTTGGTTTCTCAGATTTTCGAAAAGGAAAATAATACGAGCAGGATTATGAAATGTGTGTGCCCAGAGGTTCTTGTCTATAGCCTGCCTTCTTTGTGTTTTCGTATTTTTGCGGCATATTCTCGTTTCTCACATTGTTACTACCGTCACAATCAGGTGCAACAATATACCGATTGCATGTTAGATTATGAAATTAAAAGGCGAAAGTCGTTTTTATCATATCAGAAAGTGTAAGGAGGGAGTTCAATTTTAGAAACGTGATTTCCTCCGCAATATAGTTATGTATTCTGCCATCTGAGGAACACTAAGGAATTTAACGGATTGCTGCTCTCTAGTTTTAAGATTTTCCCAAGCTTGTTCCATTGGTGGAGGCATTGAAAAAAAATAAATATATAACAGAACCCGAGAATCGTGTGTTTATATTGCTCTTCATATGGGCAGGTATGTATTCACGTTATATTTAAATAATACATTTTTTCATTGCATTAATTAATTTAAATAAATAAAAATAATGTTTAACCATATTAGAATGTAAAGTGTGTAGGTATAGGTACATTAAACCTTGCCAATTGCATCCATTAAATTTTACGGAGCACTGTCGAACGTTTTTTATTTGTTCATTTTGTCTTCTTCCTTCTTATACCAAGAATCAGATAAATGTGAGTGTAAATGGAGGCTGTGTTCATTTATAGCTTGGGGTAATTTTCTCAACTGCAGGCTTCTCCGCAAACATAAATAATAAAACCGATTCCAGTCAAGACAGTTGTCTCTGGATTCACAGAAAAGTGATATCAACCCTTTTAAGGTTACCTTGCCCCCCAGTTCTTGACGAGATTTTCAATTCACTGGTTCGTATAATGGCAGTGACATTTATCATAATCCATGTCTTCTGCAATTTATCAGGAAAACTTAAAACCAAATGATGATGGTGATTCAAATGATTGTGATACTTTAAATGTGGGGTCCTGATTCACACCCTGTCTGTGAAAATTACGCATTTATCAATAACACACATACTGATCACTGACTGTTTTTTGTTTTGTTTTTTAATATAAATTTCCTTTAATAGATAAAGTTTATAAATTATAAAATAGTTTCCTATAGACGCCTAGACAATATAGTAATAGGGTCATTCCATGTCAATTCAACACAGGCTTGAGCCTCACCATCTCAGATTTTCTTGAATTTTGGTACATGTGTACCAATGTGTTTGCTACTTGTATCTACTAGAAAAATTATGAAAAATTGCTGAGATATTTCTACCCGTTTTTGAATTATTGGTCTCTAAAGCCTTCAAAATAAGCCCAGAAACAGAAATAATCATGATTAAAAATAGTTGTAGATGACTAGGACTATGAGATTGGTGTCGTTTACCAGCGCATTCCATGCCATTTCATATGATATACTCGTACAACAATGTAAAGGTTGGTACTAAAGAAATTGTCTTAAAACGTAGTTTAAAATTTTAATTTCAATTTTCTCAAAATGGGCATTTAAAAAAAAAAAAAATTTAAATATAGGTCATACTGCTACTATACCTACACATATCATATGAAACGGCATGGAATGTGCTGTTTAATGACATCAACCTCATAGTCCTAGTCAAATTTGGAAAACATCTACAGCTATTGTTAATCATAAAATGCAAGATTTATGGAATTTTATCTCTACAATTGTTTTAGTAATGAAGCAAGTTCCATTCCACGTTTATATTTTGTTGTATGAATAGATATAATACTAACTATTTAAAAAAAAGTTAATAGATGCCGTTTTCGAGAAAATTTAAATTAAAATTTTAAACTAGGTTTTAAGATAATTTCTTTAGTACCAACCTATACATTGCTGTATATCACATGAAATGGCATGGAATGCGCTGTTAAAAGACACCAATCTCATAGTCCTGGTCAAAATTGTAAAACATCTTCAGCTATTTTCATGATCATGATTTTTTCTGTTTCTGGACCTGTTTTTGAGAGCTTTAGAGATCAATAATTAAAAAAGGGGTTGACATATCTCAGTTATATTTCACAATTTTTCTACTAGATACAGGTAGTACACATGTACCAATTTTCAACAAATTCTGAGATGATGAGGTTCAAAATGATATATTTATATTTATATTATTTATGTTGATTTGCCCAATACCAAACTTCTAAAGAAGTTATTGCTGACTGAAGACATATTTCTTTATGAGTTAATTTCATGTCCTCCTCTTTTAGCTTTCACATTAAATATGGTTGCTCAAATTTTAAATAGTTTAATCGAGGAAGCAGTGATATATAGGTTTATATTTAAGTGGCAATATTCTAAATCTATCCTAATATTTTATTTTTTATTTAATGTACTGATAATTAGTTTATTATCTTGAAATGTATGTCCAAATATCAATTATGCAGCAATTGTACCTAAGCTACTCGTAATGAAGAATATTGATGAACGAACTTATATGCATTTGAAAATCCTATGATAATTGAATTTACCTTTTCAGGAGTTTCATCAGCAACTTCCATTTGATTTTCAGCGGTCATCTTGCTGACGCTGATGCCTGAGGAATAATGAATTTTATTAGTCTTGTATACATTCATATAAATAAATCTCCATTTTATTAAACTACATGCTCCACTAAATCTTAGCATTAATGGTTTTTAAATTATTGTACATAATATGATATTTATTAAAAAAGATTAGGATGTGAAAGCTTTAAAACTATTCATACTATCGAAACATGATGAGTTTCAACTTGGCACATCACACATAATTTAATAAGTTTTAATATTTTCCTCATTTCATGTATGATTGCGAAACAAGAAGAAAAGGGTATGGAATCAGGAAACTGACCACAAAGCATTAATATTTTATATATCAGCAGCTGAACCATGCAGAAAAGGAAATGATGAAAGTGCCAAACGTGAGCAGAGCTGGGCATTATTTGGATAACTTTTTAATCAAATTATAGAAAAGGAATAACAGAGTCCGGGCGTGTTAGAGCGCTAATTAATCGCTTCAGCTTTTCGAGTCTTAGGGCACAAAGTGGGGCGATCCAACTTGGGCAAGAAGAGAGCAAATGAAAGTTTAAATTTGAAAGTACTTCAAAGTAATGTTTTCTTCAATCAACTATATGAGGACAGCTGAGCATATTGTTTTAAACTGCACCGCCTTCGTGGCACTGAGGGCTAAGTTAGTGAGAGCAACGAATTCCATGTTCTCACATAAAACAGCTTCCCAAAACTAATGGAAGAGAGACAAATCTTGAAGTTTAAAAATATAAATAAATACGTTTTCTAGATTGCACTTCAAAAAACTAAATTTATATCTTTCTAATGATAATAAAATGGTATATCAATTCTAATAGCAAAACCATATAATTTTAGTGTGTTATGACAGAACAAAAGTAACATAACTAATAAGGAAATATAGATGAAATTGAAAAATAATGACTATACTTTATTATGCAGTATTCATGAAATCTAGACAATCCATACACTTCTGCTATTCACTTATGAACAGACACAATAGGTGCTAATTTATTTGTAGATTTATCTGTATGAATCTCTCAACTTGATCTCCAGAAAAGTTGGCATTTTCGATTTATTCTCATAAGGTTTAAAATGTTAGAATTGCATGTGTGAATCTGATTAGATTAGCACAAAAACTAGGTTTCGTACTGTCGAGGTAGGTATATATAAGGTAGGTAGGTGACTTTGATATAAGAGTAAAGGTTTTGTCAAAAGTGTGTTACCAGAGAGGACACTTTGTTCTTAGATTTTTACGACTTTCTCCATTACAGCTGAAACGATTTTGATTAAATTTTTCATTTGTCTTCATAGAAATGTTCTGATAGGGCTTAAAATGGTGAAGGGAATTTTTCCTTTACCATTTTAAGCCCTATCACAGACTAAAGTAAATTTAATTTTGATTATTTGGAATAATTGACGGTTTTCCAGTATTCATATCACTTAAAAATATCTAAATATGAAAGAATTTTATCGACAAATAAAAAACTAAAAATGTCGCAGATTTAAAGTTTCCGGTAACTAAATGATAATATTACTTTGTTCAGTTACAGATTTAAAAAAAAAATTAGCTAAAATCAAATTTATTTTTTGATTTATGCACGTGTTCAAGACTTGCCCTGCATTTGTGGGAGTAAGGGCCAGAATGCTGAGAACCAAACTGGATGGGCTGAATGGATGGGGGTCATTTTTCTGTTCTTTGACATCTTTATGCTTTATTTATCCTCGAATATGAAAGATCATGATTATGAGAAAAAATACAAAAAGAACTTTGTTATAATGCTATAATGTAACCGATCAACAAATCTTTAATAAGAAAAATAAGATACATTGACGGGTCGCGGAAAAACGAACTGATAGTCGTAGTAACGTAAATTTTATTAAAAAAAAGTTTACATATAATTTGACAATTTTTGAATATATTCATACTCACAACAAGCTTGGTAATATTACCATCAGCTTGAGTGACATCAATCATTAGATATACTATTGAGCATTATAAAAATTACTTACATAAATAAACATATTCATATACCAAACATATATCATTATAATAATAAACATTAAAAAAAAAAAAAAAAAACGTTCCAATTTTTCTTAGGTTCTTTCTAGTTCCAAACACATTGAACTGCACACGTAATGAAATTTATTTGTGAGTGCTACTTTTGTATACAGTGGAGCGTCGATTATGGGCACGTCAATTATCCGAACGTTCGATTATCGGAACCATTTTTTTTTTTATGTGTAATTTTAATTAAATTGATCATCTAATTTACTTATTGGTAGATGGTAGATAGATTACTGGTAGATATTGTTATAATTATTGTTGTTTTGAATAAAATTAAACAACAATAAAATTATTTTTCTCAGAATGTCTATAACGGAAGCCATCAACAATTATTTCTCAGAAACTGCTTCGTTACATTTTGTATCTGGTTCAAAGTGTGTTCAATGAAATTAGACGTTGAATACGTGTTGGTTTACTTAGAACTGTAAACCTAATTGTTTCATTGCATTAGATTCTGAGAAACCCTTTCCGTTCATTTGACTGGTTGTGGATAGCTTTCAGTTTCAAACCATTCTTGAGAGGTGTAAACCGTATTGTGATCGTTCTTTTTTTCATTTTTAATTAAAACATGTCAACAAAAAGAAAACGAGTGGTACTTTCTGTAAAAGATAAAATGGAAATTATTACGCGGCTAAAAAAAGGTGAATCGGGTCAGACATTGTCTATCGAGTTCGGTGTTGGTAAATCAACGATAACACTGGTCGTCAAGGTTTTTTCACAAGAGATCTGAATAGTGAATCTAGTGGCATTTTCCATCCTGAATTCAGATATGTAGTCAGAATTTTCCCATCAGGCATAGTTTTTCTGTAAAAGCTACTTTTCAAAATATGATTTTAGCGCTTTCTTTGACCTGTCATAGGAATCGTTACCTCATATGTAGCTATTTTACTCAAGCTGTATTATTGAAATTATTTGCAATGTTATGCTGAAGCGCAATAAAACATGACTGTGCAGGTTCATTGTTGTTCATTGTTGTTGTTTAGACATGCTCAGACCTGTTTGGCATTGTGATGTGTCAGTATTGAGCTGACTGTGAGATTGTTGAGTAGTGAAATATTTCCTTCCTTTCTGTTTAGAAGTGTATTGTGTATGTTGTATTTCTGTGCTTTGTTTTTTCATCATGCCAAGAAATTGTGTAAATCATGCAGATAATTTCTGCTATATTTGTGGTGAGCTGACCTTCAAGTCTCAGAGGCGAAATTTGACCCCACTTGTAAAGAAGTGTTATAAACTTTACTTTGGCTCTCAAGTTGGTGATTTTGATAAGAGCTGGGCCCCAAATACATGCTGTGTTTCGTGTGTTAGACTGCTGACTGGGTGGAAAAATGGTACACATATGCCATTTGCAATTCCCATGATTTGGAGGGAACCGAAGGATCATTTAACTGACTGTTATTTTTGTTTGACAAATATTAAAGGAATCACATCTAAAACAAAATATACAGTTAAGTATCCGAATTTGCAATCTGCAATGAGACCTGTCTTACACAGTGAAGAGTTCCCCGTACCATTATATGCAGATACAACCTTAAGTGATAACTCTGGTTCTGACCTGACTGAAAATGACTCAGATGAAAATAAAAATGATCTTACATATGAAGCCAGTAGCTGTTCATCAGAACCATACTTTCCCAATCAGCAAGACCTTAGTGACCTGATTCGCGATTTAAATCTGTCTAAACAGCAAGCGGAAGTTTTAGCTTCCAGACTCAAAGGGTGGAATCCACTCCAAAAAGATGTAAGAATTAGTAGATATCGTAGCCTTCATAGTGTTTTTAAAGTATACTTCTCTGAAGAAAATGGTATTGTGTTTTGTAATAATATTTGTTCAGTTATGGAAACTCTTGGGCTTCAACACCGGCCAGATGAGTGGCGATTGTTCATAGACTCCTCTAAAGTAAGTTTGAAGGCTGTGCTGCTACATATTGGCAATAAACTTCCATCAATACCGGTAGCGCATGCCGCTGATATGAAAGAGACACATGAAAATATGAAACTAGTTTTAGAGAAAATACATTATGGAAAATATGAATGGAATATCTGTGGTGATTTAAAGGTCATTTCTTTATTGCTTGGTTTGCAACTTGGGTTCACCAAATTTTGCTGTTTTTTGTGCGAGTGGGACAGCAGAGATAAGAAGTCTCACTACGTTAGAAAGTCATGGCCAAAACGTGAATCTCTTATCCCTGGCCAGAAAAATGTGGCATGTGTCCCTTTAGTGAAGCCTGAAAAAATATTTTTACCTCCATTGCATATTAAGTTAGGAGTTATGAAAAATTTCGTCAAAACTATGGATAAACTTTCTGATGGATTCTTGTACTTGAAATCGAAATTCCCCAAAGTCAGTGATGCTAAATTGAAAGAAGGAGTTTTTATAGGACCACAAATCCGATCATTAATGGCTGATTAACATTTCGAGGGACTGTTAAATCCACTGGAGAAAGCAGCCTGGCAGTCTTTCAAAAGTTTGTGTTGCAATTTTCTTGGAAACCATAAAGCAGAAAACTATCGTGACATAGTGGCTGATCTTCTGCATTCTTATAAAGCTATGGGATGCAACATGTCTTTAAAAATTCACTTCTTGGACTCTCACTTGGACTTCTTCCCCGAAAACCTTGGAGCTGTCAGCGATGAACACGGTGAGCGTTTTCATCAGCAAATTTCTACAATAGAGAAGAGGTACCAAGGCAAGTGGAGTTCCAATATGTTGGCTGACTACTGTTGGACTAAAATGAGAGACGTTCCAGATGCAAAATATACCCGAAAATCATTATCTTGTTAAAGAAAAAAAGTTAAATTTTGTCGACCAGTGTAATGGGTATAAAAAATAATTCTGATTCAATCGTCAGGTACTCAAATAATCTTGACAGTGAGGCGGGCAGTTCAAATCGTAAATCTATGAAAAAAGCGAAAAGTGAATTGGTGGAAGATGCTGTTTACACTTGGTTTTTGCAAAAACGGTCTTCTGGGCAGCCCATATCGGGGCCCATTTTGTGTGAAAAAGCATTGGAATTAAACTCGAAGCTTGGTGGTGACCCAACCTTTATCGTGTGGACAGTTTTGATCCAGGCTTTCAGCTGCTGACAGAAGATGAAATTGTTGAAAAACTACTACGTGGTGAAGACCTCACAGAGGACGATGATGCAAATGAGGAACCAGAAGAAGATGACTCGGGACCATCTCATGGTGAGGCATTGCAAGCACTGGATTTGGCGTTCCGGTGGCTCGAACGTCAAGAAGAGTCAGACCACACGCAGTTATTACAACTGGAGAGAATCAGAGACCTAAAATGGTCGCTGAGCTGCTATGAAGAGAAAGTCGACATTGAAGCAGACAAGTATTAAAACATTCTTTAAGCCACAGCATTAATTTTGATAAAACTTCGATTAGATACACTTTGATACACACATATTCTTTTGTTGTTATTTTCATTAAGTACAATGTAGCTGAATTAAACAATTTATATTACGTACGTATGTATGTATGTACTTCATAACACCCATTTCTTCACTTTGCACATACATACTATGTTAATATAAATAAACAAAGTTTTTTTTTTTTTTACACAGTTGTTGTTTTTCGATCTTCCTTTTAGTTATTAAATACAAAAAAAATAAATAAAAAAATAAATACAAAATAAATAAAATTTCGATTATCCGAACTTTTGATTATCCGAACCATCTCTGACAACATTAGTTCGGATAATCGACTACTGTACTGGCTCCATTGTATCTGGATACGGTATCATAATTTGGACCATTTAACAGCTGAAGTTCCTCTTCCTTTAGTTTCTTATTTTCAAGTACATTAGTATGGGACAAACTGCAAAGAAATGAAGTGTCCTCCTCATCTTCCAAGCTGCAAAAGGAACATTTGGCACCATTATCCTTACTCCAAGGTTTCTTGTTGAGCTTTAGTCCTTGAGTCCTCGCCCTCATGATTGCCCTCAAAAAGCAAATCTCCTTGGAGTTCCTCACATATGTCAGCCACTCATCCCCAAACTTCAGTTGCTTATAACTTCTTATGCTTAGCTGCTTATTAATTTTGTGAAACTGAGCTGCTTGTAAGGCTGCCATATACATAAACGAACTGATGGTATTCAATGGCATTCAATCTGAGCGTCATCCCGGAATCATACATCATAGCTATATGTCTGTTCACACAACATTCGAAAGCTGCTACTAATGCTTTTTTTTTTTAGTTTCTTTTTATGTAATAGCTAACAATGCCTTTAATATAACACCGTTCGTTTGAACTATACAATTTTCTTCCTTCTAGCCTTCTTCCTACAACGTTTCAGAGATTTATATTATGTTCTAACGGTCAGTTTCAGGCTTCAATATGTTTTATCTTATCAATTTATTGTTGTCGAAGGGCTTCTTAAATATGGGAATTTAAAACTTTTTTTTTTTTTTGGCTTATGAGTGCTTGCCTCAGTTTCGCAATCAGCAAACACTTCATGGTCCGACCCAATTTCTTCATCGAGATAATGTCAATCGCTGATCTTTGCAGTCTAATTCGCATCAAAACATTTCGATTCTCTGCATCTGGTAATGGAGAGATAAACTTATGAGTGTCATTAAAATTAGAACTAGAATACTATTTTTTTCTAGACAGATCTTGTTTAATATCTGTTCCATACCATATTAATGTTATCCCGCAAGAGGGCCTGAGCGCCAAAATCAATTATTTATACATACAACCGCTAACTTTCCTTGAACCTTTTGGCCGTTCTTATGAGGTCCAAAAAGGACAAACAATTGATGTAAGGACCTTTTGCCCAGGGATTCTATCCGAGCCTTAGTGTCGGAAACTAAGCGACTAAAATCGGTAGTTATTTTCAATCAGAATTGAGTATTCTTTAATATGAAGTAGATTTCATAACCAGAGAAACGATCTGATAGCGCTTAAATGGCAAAGGAATAAATCCTTCTCTAAAGTACCTTTTATTTTATTAATATGGAGTAAATAACAGTCCCTTATTATCCCTAGTAACAATGGCCAAATAAAAAATATGAGAGGATTTCATAATCTAATAAAAGAGAAAAACATATTTGTTTTCTTATAGGAAAATTTCAATGTCGGTAATTAGAAAGTGATATATATGTGCTATAAATCGTTGGAAAGCTTAGGATTTAAGAAAGAATAATATCAAGTACAGAAATTGGTAGGTCAATGATAAGAAATATAGAAGTAGGAAAAGAGTATTAATATCCACTTTCCAGTAGAAACTGTCTTAAAACCAAATCTGTGATATACTTTAAGATTAAAAAACTATCGAATATCCTTTTTAATTTTGTTTTAGAGTGGAAAAGAAAGAAACTTCAGTGTTAAGACGAAAACATTGTGTGAGAAGGCAAAGTGCGAGGTGCTCCATTTTATTTACAAATATATTCCAGGGTTTGGATAGGTTACTGATTGTGATAAAATATGGTAATTATAACCTTTCACAACCAATGACTTCTGAGCAAGTGACTGCACTAAAAATGGTCCATGCTTCCATATAAAACAGAATATATTGATCCCACACTCGTTAGACCTGCTGAGTCTCTCGACGAGCCATTAGTATAATCCATGAGTCCATTCTTCAAGTTTAACGCAGAGGTAGCTAAATTTGCTGTTATATATTGTAGATGCTGCCCAGCTGGGAGTATATTTAATAATTTTAATAACCACAATATTAATGAATAAAGTTATGAACGCAGCTGAACCGATCTACACCAGATCAATTTTAAGGACTTCCCTAGAAAGGCGGTTAGGTCCAATAAGCAAGAGCGATGAGTTCCAATAAGATCGCTATAGAACCGATTGAGGGGCTGGACACGATTTAAAAATAAAGAAATAAGAAGAGTTTCTAGTCCATTGTATTACGCTCCCTCTTCCCTCCAATCATGACGAATCACCCATATTATGACCAGGCATCATCTTGCATAAAAAGGAAATATAGGTGAATAAACGGACCAAAAGGTACCATACCTTCCTCGAGAATTTCTTTGACGCATGCGTGTGTTTTCAGCGTTGGCCTTAGGAATATTTAGTCGTCTGAATAAATTCCACTCCTGTCGCAATATTCTACAGTGCATATTGCTCACCTGGTCTTCTCCATACTCTAACTCGCCCATCTGCGCCTTAAAGGCTATTCCAGGACTCAAAAACAGTATAGAGGCCCGATCGTCCTCAGCGTAACAGTCTCTGTAATAACTGCGCTCTGACATCCGAATCCTTTTAGGTATCAGCTGAAGTAGAAACGTTTCTTGACTGTCAATATATCGTTGCAATGATCCTCAGCTGCACTATCTATCGCACTTAGACAGCCTGATCCCGTCATCCTAATGTAGCTTTCATCACAATTGTATTTAGTTTTATAATTTTATCGTGTTTTCACTAACCAGCCGTATAACCGATTCGTATATATTTCTCCTTCGATTCAAACCTTGGGCAGTCCTTTTTATAAATTTTTTTATAACATTTTTATAAATATCGGTGTTCAAACGAAACTGCAGCATTTCTTCAACATAGATCTTTTGTCAAAAATCATACCCTACGTTCGTTTGTTTTTAAAATTGAAAATATTTACAAAAAAAGAAAGAAAAACAGAAATCCCGCAAAAATAATGGAGTAACTTTCTTGTTAACAAGGGCTGTTAGTAAGGTAACGCGTCTAACAAAGAGTTGTCAAAGAGTTTGAAGTGCTTGTTGGAAGAAACCTAATATTTTTTACTTTCAATTACCTATATATGAAATATATAGTAAGGGAAAGTATTGCGATCGTGAAGAATTTCGACTTCCGGTTTTCAACGGAAATACACGTCTTGGGGTCCCCTGAGCCCAAATAACCATGACCCGCAAAATGGTCTGTGTGTGTGTGAGAACAGACTAGTTCTAAAACTATAAACAGTACGAACCTGAAATTGAGTATTTAGTGTATGTATATGCCCGCGATGTGACAGCAAAAATTTCATCCAAATTGGTTAATAGAGGGGGTACTTTACTTCATAACTTCTTGCCCATTTTTAACGTTTTTTTCGATTTTCTCAAAAATAGCTTTAAAGATTTTGATAAAACTGAGTATTGATCCGTGTATATGCCCGCGATATAACTGTGAAAATGTAACTGAGGGGCACTATTTTTCAAAACTTGTTTTCCTATTTTTCCGTTTTTTTCCGTTTTCTCAAAAATAGCTTTCAAGATTTTGATAAAACTGGGCATTTGCTCTATATATATGCCCGCGATATGACAGTAAAAATTTCATCAAACCTGATTGAAACCGAGGGGGCACTTTATTTCATAATTTTTTTCCATTTTTACGTTTTTTTCGATTTTCTCAAAAACAGCCCTAATGATTTTGATCAAACTCGTCATGTTTAATGAGAATCAAGTTTTCTTTAATATCAGGTAAGCTTTATTATTATTTAAATGTTCTGAGGGGGCCTTTTTGTTTTCCTATAAATTAACATTGGTTTTGTTTAAATGGAGAAATTATCTGTCACTCGTTTTTATAATAAGAAATGGCCAAATATGAAATATGAAAAAAAATCAGACAGTCATTCAGAGGAGGAGAGAAAAATATTCTTACATTTCATAAAACACGTTGAGCCTACGCATGCGCAGTACACCTTTAATGACAGACAATGTTTATAATTAAAGATGTTCATGAAAATTAATTGTTTCATGGTAACTAAGTGAAGTTTTTAATAACTACATAGAGAATTATAAAATCAGACGACTTGAAGTATTATGACGACTTGCATTGCCGAATTCTCAAAAGTAAAAATTTTTATTTAATAATGAAAAAAGTTAGTGTACTTGAAAGAGCAAATACAAACAAAAATAATGTAACACTTAAATGGGTATCAAATATTTATTCAACAAAATATACAGTTATCAATGCCAAAGAATTTATAAAACTTAAATATTTGAGCAGGTTACAAAAATGATACACACAATCATATGACATGAACTTAACTGTCAAGACACAGACTTAGACTCACTCGTTCAGTTACTGCTCCTTATATATAAACGTAAATGGTCCGGTCTGGAATGTTGGAAGGCAGTTCCACGCCTTTCAGGACTAGGCCACGGAAAGTTCTAGACCCAAACAGTTCATTCCAACCGCATATTTTGTTCCAACAAACGGTCTGGGAGTTTACGCCATATGTTTTTTTGTATTTGCTTATCGATTTAACGTTACAATAAGTTAATGAAGGTGGAAAAATGTGACTTTGAGAAATGGCATTTAACAAAACACGTCAATTTCTAATCAAAGTAAGTTGGTAAGTGAAAGTTGTGTGTTGCGCGGATTGCACCAGATTTTTTTATCTATAAAGTGTGCTTATGCCATATTTTATTTTATGCCATATACATTTTACGACTTTATAAAATAAATATTATTTTTTCTAAGAGCTTTCCAACGACAGGAGTAGGAAAAAAATTAAATTTATTTTAAGCAAAATCTATGCTCATCTCTCTGATATTATTATTTTTTCTATTGAGCCTTACTTTTTAAATTATTACACCAAACATATTTTATAAATAAAACGGCTGTAAAATTATTGGATAAAAAAGCTTTTTGATTTCATTCACGTTGTACGTGGAGTATGTAAAGAAAGTATTTAAATTGATACAAATTCTATTATTGGCAATGGTTGGTTCTGATTTTTTCACAGTGGTAGAAGGTGAAGGGTGCTAAAATATGAAATAGAATTCGAACGTTCAAATGCGATCGATCAGCTGTATATCGATTTTAAGATTTAAACCCCTATATTTGAACTTTCAATATATTTTCAGCCTCGAATTAGACAAAATCATAAAACATACTTCTCGTTGAATTATATGACTATGTTTTGTTCCGTTAAAATTCCTAAAAAATATGATATTTTTAAATTTAATTTTTTGGATTTTTTCTTATTGAGACCATAATTATTTTAAAATCTTTCAAAAGGAGCAAATGCCTGAAAAAGACATGTTATAAGCAGAAAGCTCAATAGATAATAATACTGACTCATTTCATCTCCATGTATAACCATGTACCGAATGAACTATTTTATTTAAATATAAGTGAAGAAAGGATTCATATAAAAATTAATTTGAAATACTTTGAGCGATGTTATTTTTTTTATTCTCACTAATAAAGGGGATCCCATGCTCATTAATAAAAAAGAATTATTCGATTATCGTCATTTAGTCAGGAGTTATAGATTTTTGACCGCTAAATGACAAAATTTTCCCACTGTGCGACGGCTTCAACCTGATCTGCCCATCTAAGTCTTGGCCATCCTCTCTTTCTTCTTCCATCCACATATCCGAATAGCAGCCTCTTGATTGGGGAGTCACCATCCATTCTTGCAACATGAGCTTGGAACCCATCGTAGTCTTGAGATCCTAATAAAGTGCACCACATCCGCTTCCCGGTAAATTTGATACAACTCTGCGTTGTATCTCAACCCGTACTGGGCGCCATCTTTTATAGGGCCAAACATTCTTCTCAGGACTTTTCTCTCAAAAACCTGTAAGCTGATGGCGTCTGCACGTGTTAAGGGCCATGTTTCTGCGGTGTATGTCAGTACAGGTCTAATTAGCGATTTGTACCGAACTATCTTGGGGTTCCTTGCCAGTAAATGACTCCTTAATATTTTAGCCAGGCCAAAATAACACCTGTTCGCAGTCGTTATCCGTCTCTGCAACTTTTGGCTGGGCATTGCATACTATCTGTGCAAACTAGGGACCCTAGATGAACAAAACTACGCACGCTTTCATACGTGTATTCCCCAAAGGTAACAACTGTATGGTGATGGTCTTAGAGGTTTGGCAACAATCCATTTTTTATTACTAGGCATAATGAGAGACAATTCATTTATCCATAAAAACAAAATAAAATGTACTATATAGAAAGAAATTTTCCTTTGCCATTTAAGCTCCATTAGAACATTTGTATGATGATAAAACATACCTGATATTAATCTATACTTGATACTCATTAAAAATTAAGAGTTTAATCAAAATCATTAGAGCCATTTTTGAGAAAATCGCAAAAAAAGTAAAAATGTGATCAAATTTATGAAATAAAGAACCTCCTCCGTTTAATCAATATTGACGAAAACTTTGCTGTGACATCATGGGCATATACCTACTTTGAATACCAAATTTTAGTTTCGTGCGGTTTGTCTTATTTGAGCTAGTCTGTTCACACACACACGTTGTATTTCACGTTGAAAACCGGAAAATCGGAAGTTGAAATTTTTCACGATCGCTATACTTTCCCTATAAAGTAAAAATAGAACGCTCGGTTTTTTCGGACAACTTCGTCGATGGAAAAATGATTTGTGAAATCCTATGATAAAGGTGATTGGTGTTAAGTGGTGTATCCACTTTATGATAGATAACGCACGGTAGTTTCCTCATTGATTTCTGTCACCAGATAGACGATGTGCAGCAAATTATACTAAGCTCTAAATTTTATGGCTTTACTTCAACTATTGCAGCAAATTATTCTAAGATGTAAATTTTATGGCGTTACTTCAACTATTTATAATGTTCTAAAATGCTAGAAGTACCGGTAAGCTTCATTTTTAAATCCAATTTTCCTATTATTCTATTTTGATTTAAATTAAAATAACATTGAACAAGTGTCAGAGTTATTTTAGCTTAGTAATAGTCTTCTTATTTTATATTATATTTCTGTACTTAAGAATTAAAGAACGCCATGTTTATTTTTTTATTTTTAATAGAATTCAATATAACACTACCCTGATAAATACCTTCAAATACATATCTATACCAATAAGAATCTAACAAACGTTCATTGAGTTGTCTCTTGAAGTAAAGAAAAAAAATCTGGTGTAATGCATGCAACACATAACTTTCACTTACCAACTTACTTAGATTATAAATTGACGTGTTTTGATAAATATGTAAACACCATTCCTCAAATTCACACATTTTTCCACATTCATTTACTTGTTTTTATTTGTATTTGCTCTCTAAAGTTCATTGAGTTACCATGAGAACAATTAATTCCCATTAAATATCTATGTATCGAAACACCTTGACAACCTCCGTTGAGAACGGGAAGTTGAAATTTTTCGCGATCGCAATACTTTCCCTTACTATATATTTTCCATATAGGTAATTGAAAGTAGAAACTTAAAAATGAGGCAAAATTTATTAAATAAAGTGTCCCCTCCATTTGACTAATTTTGATGAAATTTTTGTTGTCACATAGCGGGCATATACATACACCAAATACCTAATTTCAGGTTCGTTGAGCTAGTCTGTTCACACACACACAGACCATTTCGCGTGACTTGATTATTTAGCATCGGTTATCTCTTCTTCTATTGTCTCAGGACTTGCATTTTCATTGGCAATGATTTGAGGGATCGTTCTTCAAATAAGGTTTTCCATCTTTCGAGGATTCCTTCTGTATCCGAGAGTGTGGTCCCATTCTGGTCTTTAATATTCCTTATAAGCTTTTTGTACCCTCCTTTTAGGCGCTTGGCTGTTCTCCAGAACCTTTTGCTATTATCCCGAAGATCTTCATCCAGACATCCACCGAATTCTCCCCATGTCCTCTTTTTGGCCTCTTCTTCTTACATTCGTTCCTACACATCCGAAATTCGGTAACTTTTTCCCAGGACTTACCTTGGAGATATGATAACCAGGTTTGCTTCTTATTACCACCATTTCCTTTATACTCTCATCCCACCACTTGGTACACTTACCTTTCCCCGTCTCCCTGAGCATGCCGCAGACTTCTTTTGCTCTTTATAAAATAGGTTGTTTTAGATTAATCCACAGGGTTTCAACATTTTTATCATGTCCCTGATACTTTCACCCAGTTTGTCTGCGTACTCCTTTCCTTTTACAGGGTCGTTCAGTATATGGACCTCTATGTTCTCAAAAATTTGGGTAGGGGGCAGCGTCCTTTTAAAATCTAATACCTGCCACTAGTAATAAATGGTCTGAGCCTATCTCCGCCGAAGTATCTTCTGATACAGCGATCGAAAATTATATAATCTATAATGCTTTTTCGGCCTTCGTTGGAGAATGTGATCTTATGGACCTTCTTATGTGGGTAAAATGAGTTGCCAATGAGATGATTGTTGTCGAATTTAACTGGAAATGCTATATTTAATAATATTTTTAACTCTTTAAGTAGGTTGTCATAAAGTTTTCCATTGTGACTTGAGTATCCTAAAGAAAAAGAAAAACTCTTAGTGCTTCTGACGTTGTAAGATAATTCATCATGTAAACTTCACATTTCTAGTGTTTTGTGTAATTTACTGTAAATGTTGATGGATGAGGTACATGTCCCACAGCTGTCTCAAGGATTCAATATCTTATTCCTTGTTCCTTGATGGCAATGACGATAATCCACTTGTCATACAAGTTTACTTTTTCATTTTATATTAAAATTACGACTTGTAGTATAATATAATGTAGTTTTGTTTGTGTAAAACATTGGGTAGATTTCTTATTTTAATGATTCGGTAAGCTTTAAAATATAGTAATTTATTACTTAATTTATTTATTACTTAATAAGTAAATTAAGTAATAAATGAACTTGCTATAATATTTTCGTGTTGGCAATACTGCAAAGATCAATGTTGCTGGGTCCCTTAATAATACATTATATACGTACAAACATGGAACGCCTACCGGTTGTTTGACATTGACTAATTCAAGTGTTGGGTATACAGCAATTTTTACCAGCAGAAAGACAGCCTACGATCCCTGAATTTACAATAATAGTTTTCGCTTCTAATAATTATGAAATAAAAAATCTTTCTTAAATCGTGTACACAAACAACGAAACACATATCTAACTATTTAATCGATGACTATCAGATTCTTAAGACCGTACCTTGGACAAATATTCGACAGACGGACGACTTATAGCCCTCACGTCAAAATAAAAAGATTGAGCAAAATGTATTCGAAAAAGAACTAGTGAAAATATTTGGTAAAGAGGTATTTGATCCCCAAAACTGATCAAAATTATTTCCTTTCATTTTTTAAAATGTAAATACCCAGTGGCGGTCCCAGGGGGGGATATTGGGGATCAATCCCCCCCCGAAATTTCGAAAAAAAAAAAAAATTAGTGGGATGAATTAAAAAAATTAATTACGCATCTAACTTTTACGAGTTTTCTAGGGAACTTTAATTTAATTTTGACTAGTATTTTTTATACAGAATTTTGTATATGAACTTAATGTATAAGCATAAGCAAATAAAGTGTGCTATTTTTACGTTTTTTTTTTTTTTTGCCGACCAATCCCCCCCGAAATTTTTTTCTGGAACCGCGCCTGTAAATACCCTTACTTTACTTACACACATCAAAAATTGTTTTTAGTAACAAAGCATTTACCGGAATTTAAATAAACAATATCTACAATATTATTTGATGAACTATAAAAAAGGCGTCCCTAGTTTCACAATTAATATTGATATTATTTTATTTTGGAGCTGTCCTTAAACTCGATTTGCTCTTTCCACATAACAAAAATGAAATATTCATGCAATTTATCATTAAATATACTACTTCGTTTCAGCGAACTCCTACCACTTTAAAAACTCCACAGTATGATTTCTTAGATTCTAAGCTTTGCAAAGATTAATCAATATATATTTTATAAATCAAAGTGCATAATGTGCGTGCCGATAAGGCTCAAAAACAACTCCACGTACGATCAAGAAAATTATGTCGTCGTGTAGCCATATAACCCCTAACGGAAAAGAGGGCTTCCGTTTTTCTCTTAAGGGTGTAAAATTGAAGAGAAAAGGTCTGGAATTTTAAGCCTCTCGCACCATGTAATTAGCCTGTCTGATATTGACATACGAGTTTATGAATGAAAAATTTAGTTCGAGCTCCAGGCTACCAGGAAGCGCTAGGGTGCCTTTCACTCAATGTTTATTGTCCATTCATCCAGTTAAGTTTGTAAAGGTTATATATTTTTTCAGCTTTTATATTTAAATTACTAAAAAAAAAAAAACGAAAATAATTAGTTTCTCTTTTGCTTTCAAAACCAAATAATGATTTTACATCTCTGCAATCTATTAGAAAACCAACTGGATTCCTTAAAAAATTAATTTTTTCGTAAGAAGATTAATTTATCAACACATTCCATTTAATCAGTGTATAATATATAAGTAAATTTAATGCAATAAGAGTAAACATGTCTACAGTAGTACAGTGAGAGAATAGAAACAGATTTGAAAAAAAAAGAGACTAATTGACTGAATATAAATCGAAAATAAAAAGTTTGAAGTGTTCTAATTGTAGTTATGAAAAAGAAGTTGGTTTGATTACTATGTATGATGAGCATTCCATTTGACAAAATGACTAACTCCAATTACAGTATTTTTTCAATAAGATTTTATCATCCCTCACAGTTAAGGATAAAAAGAAATGTGGATATGGTGAAAAAATTGTGCCTTCATGAAATTTTGGTTTTCACTTTGTAATAGTAGTAAGATTCGAGACCTGCAGAAACCGCTCAAATTACAGGGGGATATCTTGAGGGAGGTTGAAATGGAAGAAAGGTCTTGTTTGTTTGAATCTTCGGTAGTTTCTACACTTCTGGATCTAGTAGGACCATCACAGTAGTGGCGGGATGGCTGAGTGGGAAAACGGGTAGAAAATACCGTTGCCACGGACAACCGCACAGGTGACTGAGAACCAGAAGATAGAAGTTCAAAACCCGGAGCCAGGGGAAATTTAATAATACTCGGCATTAATCTCCCATCCTCTCCCCTGTCCCGGGAAACCCCGTATAGCCTAAACGGCGAGGAAGGGAAGGACCAAAAAAAAAAAAAAAACAGTAGTCGGCGCTTAAGGTTTATTCGAAATATAATTTTTTTTTTATTGAGATATCAGATTTTTCAACTATAATCAAATAACTTATTATCTGCTGACTGCTTGGGCTTATATGATTCAGAATCACAGAAATCATCAAAAACGATGCGTAACTATACAAAGTTGCAGCAAAATTAATTGTTCATTTACCATTTTCAACCCCCTATAAAGTAAAGGTTCCTTATCTGGGCGGACTCTGCAGATCTCGAATCTTAATATTGATACCAAGTTAAAACGGAAGTTTCAAGAAGGTGCCAATTCTTTTCTATATTTCCTTTAATGTTAAAGTTTCGGGACGGAGTTAGCCAAGGAGTTTTTACTCCATTTAAAAAATCCTAGGGCCACTACGGGACGCGAACCCGCGACCTTTTATATGTAGGTTGTTATGCTACTAACCATTACACCACAGGTGACCTTATGAATGTTCTATGCCCCTACTTATAAACAACTAGCAAACCCGGCCACTCGTTGCTGTGGCTCAGCAGCTAGACTCCCTTGAATTAATTATATCCTAATCTTGTTAATACAGTCACACAAATATTCACTGATAAAGATGATTTAAACTTTTCAGCTAATAAAAAAGCCTATGGAATTGAGAATAGAACTTTACACGATTTAAAGTGGCAAAGAATATAGGAAAGTTAAAGTTTTTATTTTTTACATCTCAAACTTCAATGTAGGTTGTATTAATGATTCGTTTGTTAAGTTCTGCTTATCAAAAATATAAAATAACATTTAAATATTGAATTTTATAAATGAGGTAGATAACGTTAATTTACAAATATTTATTTACATTAACAATTTACTTTTTTTAGATATTACAATTAAGAATTGTTATTTATTCAAGTACTAATTGGTGTTCAATGTTTTTGGTTAACCTGTTTTTTGCTAACACAAACAGATTTGATGGTTTCCCCACACCTGAGCAGGTGACATACAACAAGCCGCAAGTGGACATTGTTTTCTCTTGAAATTTGTTTATTGCCATGGCAAAATCCAAACGAATAGAAAATTTTAATGAAAATTCTGAAGTTGTCAGGTGAATACGTGGCAACAAGACGGTATCTCCTCTAAACCTTCCAGTCAAAATTATGCTTCAATAACATTTCCTGTGATCGTTTTAATGACGACGACCAAACCTACTTATTTGCAGGTACCTTTGCACCTGTAAATTGTACCTTTGCACAATTTAGGTTAAGTTACGAAGAAGAATGATCGGTGAGCCACTCTTCAACTGGAGATTGTGTGGTGGCATTCCCTGTATATCCAGGGAATTCAAAAATTCAGTTAGGAAATTTACGGCTTCGTTTTCATCGACAGCATTGTCAATTGATTTAATAGAAATGAGCTCACCTGGCAACATTTGTTGTATTTAGACGACTATCCAGCCAATTATAGTCCAAATAATTATTCAAAACATCAGGAAAGACATTTCCTATTAGTTCATTTTTCGTCCCTAAAACAGTGCAGAAATTGTCTGCTAATTTGATAAATTGTGAATTTTGATGCAGCTCTATTTCACCGTTTCCAGTATCGAGCAAATGTTTAGAAAATACATCTGCCTATGGATCATCTAGCATTTATTGCTGCATAATGGTATAATGCATAATGGATGGATCATACGTTCTTATCAGTTAGACAAATTGTTTTAAATTCAGATGGTTATCTTTCAATTTGCGTGAATATTGTATAAAATACTATAAAAACCGATATATAATCTGGTTTTCTTCAATTTCAAAAGACAAACATTAGAAATTACAAATCTTCGCTGACTTTTTTTAAATTTTACAAATAAAGATAATTACACCTCTGCTAAACAGGAAGAAAGTCTGTATTTCATTGGGATTAATTTTTTTAAACTTTGAATCGTTGATTAAGAAAGGAACAAATCTTCACTAACATTTTTTAAATTTTACATATAAAGAATATTATTCCAAATAATAGCCTATTTTAAATTATTAAAATGTATTTACTTTTCTAAAAGTTGTTATTAGGTCAATAAATCGAAACACGAAGCCACCTACTGTATTTACAATAATTCGCAATAAAAGAATATTAGGGACAATATTACGATAAAAACTATCCTATCTTTTAAGTTGGACAAAACTACACACACCGAGCCGAATTTCATCAATATCGGTTGAGTATTTTCTGAATTTACTCCCGAGAAACATCGGGACTCGAGATTTAATATATATATATCCCGCAAAATGGTGAGCGTGAGACCAGATTAGCTTAAACACTATATATATATATATATATATGAGTCACCTAAGTACCGCAAAATGGTGAGTGTGAGACCAGACTAGATTAAACACTATATGTATATATACATATATGTATAGTGTTTAAGCTAGTCTGGTCTCTGACTTACCATTTTGCGGGGCTCAGGGGACTCCAAAACGTGTACGAGTATTTCAGTTGAAAAACGGGAGTTGAAATTTTTTACGATCGCAATATTTTCCATTACAATATGTATTTCTGTGTTAGTTAAGTGAAAGTAAAAATAATTGTTTTATTCATTTCCACAATTTTTTGTAGATTTTTAACGCATTTATTATTGTATTTAGCCCCCTACACGATTGTTTAAATTAATACATCAAGATGTCATCTACAAAGTCCAAAAAACCTGTAAAGTCATGCGCAAACAGATAAAAAAATTACATTTCAGTTTGGATCTAACAAGCTGTACGCTGTCGTCACAGATTTAATTATGAAATACTTTCATATATTTACTTACACGTTTCTTGTTACTAGGTAGGCAATTAAGCCATTTAAGCCATATCAGATTGTTTCTATGATGACAAATCCTACATAATATAAAAGAATACTTCATTGTGATAAAACAGGGTGAGTTTGATTAAAATCGTATGAGCAGTTTTAGAGAAATAGTAAAAATGTTTTAGAGAATAAAAGACGTTGGGATTAAGTTCCCCCTACGTTTACTCGGTCGAGGCTGCTGTCACATCGCGGGCGCATACTTACCTCAAATCAGCTCATTTCAGTTTCGTGCAACAAATATTTCCTCAGCTAGTCTGTTCACAAACACTCAGACCATTTTGCTGGACTTGGTTATTTGGAATCAGGGGACCCCAGAACGTTATATCATATCATAATATATTATATTTAAATTTAATATTATATACAAAAATTAAAATTTTTATTCAATACTAGGATTTTTAAGAAGAGAAGAGCAATCAATCTTCTCGGCAGAAGGGGTAGCTCTATAGTCGAGGGGAGGCACATTGTTTAATGGAACTAAAAACAATTCTTTCATCGATAAATAAGAACTTACGATCATTGATGAATTGTACTGTAACTTTTGCCCATGGTGCCAGCTATTCACAGATTAACTTTTTAAGAGTCTCGTAAATTGCGGTTTAGAAACATTTCATTAGTATAAACCCTCGTTAATCAATTTTTTTTATATTTATCATTCTCTGAGGAAGCTCTTTGAATAATTTTAACGGTATTGTGTTCTATAACACACTAGAACATATTGCCCAGGTTGCAGATACCGTATTCTCTGAGCTATTAACCAGTATATATTAATTCAGTCGGAACAGCCTTTGGTAGATCCTTCTAGGACACTGTCAGCTTCTATAAAATGGGTATCATAGTGAGTCATATCATGTATCGCACGTTGGCAACAAGAAAGTTACAACTAAAAAAACCGTTTGGGTAATCACATGTGAAGTTTCAACTCCATTCTCAATTTTGCTATGTACTTAAAAACAGCGACTAGGCAAAATTGTCTTTGATAACAAATAGTCTACCATTTGGCAGATAGTATTCCTACTCAAAAGAAGGCTACCTGCTTTAACATGATCATACCTTTCATAAAAGAATATGGTATTTTGCGACTTACGCGAACGGAACTATTAATACTATGGTGACTGTATTCTGGCATTGCAGGTTTTGTCATTCTGATTCCAACGGTACTCAGTACTTTATATATTTTGAGCTGTACCTAACCATCTTCTTGCCGACGTGCGATATATTCATTCAATTGTTTAAATATTTTTTATAAGGAGGGAAAAGATTGGCCTTGGCCGGAATTCGAACCCGGATTTCCGTATCACTAGTACAGCGCTCTTACAATTTGAACCACCACGCACATATCCATTCTTTCCCCACAGATCTCGCAAATTTTCTGAAATATACAAGGGAGTAGTCTATTTCTCCAATTGGTAAGGTTTCTTGACCATTGCCAATTTTTAAAAATATTAATTCAATAATTTTTCATGTTTTGATGACTTGAAATATTAAAATTAAATTACTATTTCAATATAGTATTCAATATAATATATAATACATTAATATAAAAAGCCATCAACACTTTATATATACATATACATGATTTATAAGTTTTATAATATAAAATGTATCTAAAGGTTCCTTATATTTATCAGAAAACTTTTTCAGTCATTGTTTTTTTATGTACTTCATAGCGCCATGGACCACAGCCAGATATAAATATTTCTGTGGTAAAGAACATAACTTAAACTGCATTCAAATATGAATAAAATCAGTTTTGATTATCTTAGCCACTAACAAAGATGCATATAAGCGGATATACCTGGTGTAGTGGAGGAGAGACGATGTTGGACTGAGCTGCCGTCCGCCTTAGTGCTCCCGAATGATGCTCGACTCAATGAGATAACGAAATACTGTTGAGTGCTTTGAGATTGTTCTCGGTAACGAATCTCTGTTATTATTTTTTCTAAAAGATAGCTTACTTTTTATCAATATTAATTATATCAACAAAATTAGGCATAAACATTGACCTTTATTTCTCTACGTTTTATTAGCTCGATCATCAGAGATTATAATTGATTGACTTTACTTCTTTTGAAATGTTTATTTATTTATTTTTTCATAACTGCGTTGCAATACAGCCAACTAAAAAGAGAGCTTACAGTAAAATTAAAAATTTTTCACGATCGCAATACTTCCACTTACTATATATTTCATATATAGGTAAGTGAATGTAAAAAAGGAGGTATAAGAAAAGAAATTTTGTCGCTGTTGCGAATTATCTCCCTTGGGCCGAGACCCGAGACATTTGCCACCTTGCCACGTGACCATCACTCGCCGATATTATTTACTGCGTTACTGAATTACTGTAGGTAATAAGTAATTATTCTGAGTATTTCTTGGTCAACTATCGTAACTTCAATTTGTTTTACGTACATCACTGCCTTCATTAACGGATATTTAAGCTTTCATTTGGGTAAAAACATTTTTTTTTTCTGCTGTTTATTTATTGATACATTTATATTTATAAAATTCTATCATATTTTATATTTAATGATTTTCTCTTAATAGGCCATGAAAGACCATTAATCAATACCTCCATATGTGTAAACAAAATCAAAGGTAATTTTTAGGAAGAAATTTTCCGTCATTTGAATCCTATCAGAAAATTTCTATGATAATAAAGAATGCTAAGATATCTGATATTAAAGAATACTCGACTCCGATTAAACATGAGTTAAATCAAAATAGTTAGTCATTCTTGAGAAAATCGTAATGGACCTAGAAGTAGTAAATTTACTGATGTGACAAAACAGCTCTTATGCAAAAGAAGAAAATTAAAAGAAAAAACACCACCATCTTCAAATGACAAAGTTGAACTAACAGAGCTAAATAAACTTATCAGAAAGAAAATCAAGGCTGATCTAAATCAACATAAGGAAAATATTATTAAGAGCATAATGGATACCACCAGGTCAACCAAGAAAATATTATCTGAATTATCTTTAGGCAAACAATGGACATATTCTATTCAGGATAGTAAAAAACGATTAGTGAAGAACAGAGAAGAACTATTAGGTGTGGCAACAGATTATTTCACAGAACTTTATCGGCATAATTAAAAAAAATACAGACCAATCTCGCTCTGTCCAACCATCTCAAAAGTTTTTACTAGCATTATTACCAAACGAATAGCTCCGTATATATTAAAAAAATACAGAGCGCCGCAACGTAGATGCGGAGGACCTGGGTTCGATTCCCGGCCGTGGTCGAATCTTTTATCTTCTAATAAAATAATTTAAAAATTATAAGATAAAAAAAATACTGTTTGAGATTGCAACAAGAAGAAAAAACCCCCGAAATTATGTTATCAGAAGTAGAAAGTGCCATCAGCGTATTCAAGAAAAATAAAGCTGCTGGACCAGACAATATAAGAAATAAGACCCTCCTTGCAGGTGGTTCTGTAATAGCCATGGAATTACTTACATTTTGTCGCTTACATTGATCCTGGAGGAAGAAAGGGTCCCTAAACAATGGAAAACAGCAAAAATAATTCTAATTCATAAAAAGGGCAATAAAAACAACATCGAAAATTACAGACCAATCTCGCTGTCCAACCATCTCAAAAGTTTTTACTAGCATAATTACCAAACGAATAGCTCCGTATATAACAACTTCAATGTCAAGCGAACAAGCAGGCTTTAGGAGAGGCTTTTCAATTGCTGATAACCTTCAGCTGATAAATCAGCTCGTAGAAAAAGCTAAAGAATACAACTTCCCAATTTATTTGTGTTTCATTGACTTTCGACAGTGTCTATCACAATAGCATCCTGGAGCCGCTGGATGATATGGGAGTTGAATACAAATATATCCGAATTATCAGAGAACTCTATACGAATAACAAAGCTTTTATTGAAACTGAAAAATAAGCAGGGGAGTTAGACAAAAAGATCCATTATTGCCTATACTCTTCACAGCATTATTGGAAAGGATATTTCAAAGAGCAGACAATGGCAGCTTGGGGCTAAACATAAATGGATCAAATTTAAATAATTTAAAGTATGCTGATGATGTTCTGATTTCTGATAAAGCTGATGAAATTATTATGATGTTGAGGAAACTGGAATTTTTTTGCTTTGAGGTTGGCCTGCTCCCTAATTACAGCAAAACCGTAATGATGATTAACAGGGAAAAAACTGAAATCAGCTGGAGCAATAAAGTATTAAATTATGTGGAAGAGTTCATTTACTTGGGTCAACTTATTTCTTTCTCTGAAAGCATGTCAAAAGAGATCCAGAGGAGAAACACGTTAGGATGGCAGAAATACTGGGCCCTCAAGCCTATTATGAAAGGAAAATTTGATATAATAAATAAAAAAGTAATTTCTGAAAGTTGCATTCTACCCTGCGTAAGTTATGGTTGCCAAACATGGGCTCTAACAAAAAAATTAGAAAATAAATTAACAGTCTGGCAAAATTCCATTGAAAGGAATGTCTTGAATGTAAAGAAAAAAGACCATGGACATAAAGAAGCAAACAGGATTCAAAAACATAAATCTTCTTGTGAAAGAAATTAAATGGAGATGGGCTGGCCATCTGGCTAGAATCACGGATGGAAGATGGTCTTTAAAGACAACAGAGTGGACTCCTTATGAACTGAAAAGAAGATGTGGCAGGCAAAGAAGGCTATGAAGCAACTACCTAAAAGTTATTGCAGGGCCAAACTGGATGAGGACAGCCAGAGATAAAAAAGCCTGGAAAGAACTGTGGAGAGCGAACCCCACTTCCCAGTAGGAATTGGTCTCCAGGGGAGTTAGACCATTACTCCCTAAGAGGAAGGCCTACATTATTAACAGAAGAAAAATAAATAAAATGTTAATATTGCCTTAAAATGTGTAAATAATATCCAAAAATTATGTGAAAAAAAAAAGTCTTGTAAAACTGTTAATTTTGTAATAAAGGCTTTATTCATTCATTCAAATCAAAATAGTTAGTCATTCTTGAGAAAATCGTAAAAAATGCGATCTAATTTATGTTGTAAAGCGTTTACTCCACAAATTAATAATAACCCCTCCGTTTCCTCAATTTTGATCAAATCTTTACGGTCACGTCCCTAGTTTCAGTTTCGTACGTTAAAGGCTTTTGAGATAGACTGCTCACAAACACAAACAGACCATTCTGCAAGAATTGGTTATTTAAACGAGTATTTTGTTGATATAAGAGTGTCGTATTTTTTACGATCGCAATACTATCCCTTACCATATATTTCAGAAAGAGGTAAGTGAAAGAAAAAATTATTAAATTTGATAAATAAATATAGAAATAACAATTATTCTACCTCCCGTATTCTTATCAAAAATATTTACTAATATTGTTAGTATAAATATTACAAACATGTGTAAAAGGATCAGTAAAGAGAGGAGATGGACATGGCTCCGTTTTATCTACAGCCTTGACCAAAAGTATTAGGCACCTACATTTTTTCTTTGAAAAATATAAAGAGGAAAAATAGAACATCTACTATCATAATATAATTTATTCAAAGATGAAACAAAGTCAATTTAATATTTGGTCATCAAGCCATTGGCTTTTATTACCACACTTTCCCTTTTTGGCATATAATCACAAGTTTTGAACAAACGTCTTTGTCTAATTTTTCCCACTCCTATTTTAAAAACAAAAATAAGTTGTATTTTTTTGTAGGGTAGCGTTTACCAATTGCATTGTTAATTATGCATACCAACTAAATTTTTAATTTCGACCATATCTGCTCAATGGGATTGACGTTGGGGTCTGAAGAGGGCAGTCAAGCCCCTTAATGTTGTTTTTTTTCGAACAATTCTCTACTTTTGGGTGAAACGTGGCATGGAGCATTAGCCTGTTGAAAAACAATGTTTTTTCTGTCATCTCATATAAATATTTTTTCAAACGAAGGCTTCAAAATTTGATTTAACATGGAAATCTAGGTATCGCTATTCATTCTTTCTTCACATATAAACCTTTCTCCAACACCTGAAGCCCCAAATCATTGTATTTCCTCCACCGTGTATCACAGTAGGGACAACACAATCAGGATGACAGGCTTCGCCTTCCATTCTTCTTAAGAAAACAGCACCAGGAGTTCCAAAAGTCTGTACCAAATTCGATACTTTTATGTATTTTTAAAAATAACTATTTTCGTATATTCTACATTGATTTTAGGAAATTTTGGCAATTTTCAATTTCAATTCACAATAATTTATTTACCTGAAAGTTGCTTTCTTAGGACCAAACCACCTTTGCCCAATCTTGAGTCGTCCAGGTTTTGGTGAAATTTTCCTCAGGTAAAGGCTCTTCTTGCGATATGCTTCACTAAGCCAGGGTTTCTTTCTAGCCTTGCAGCCTTTCAGACCATTCTTTGACAGTCTTCTTCTTCTGTCCGAGCAAAAATGTCAACAGAACACAAGGTTTTCATCTCTTCAGCCAGCTGTTTCGATGTTTTCTTGCGATTCTGAAGAGTTTTTCTCCCCAAAAGCTTATACTCACGGTATCCTGGTATTTTATTTTTTCCTGTTCTAGGTTGAGAGGAAAATGTGTTATGTGTCCGATGCCAAAGAAGAATATATTGAAAAGCACAACGAGAGCACTTCATAGTTTTCGCTATCTCGGATTAGCTATACCCTTCCGACGAGATAAAAACAGTTTTTCCCTATTCGATCTCACTTAGTTCTTTTACTTTGACCATTATTAATCATAAACAAAAAGAAAATTTATTTTTTTTAGAATAAAATTTAATAACATAAAATAAACCCACAACTGCTACCAATAAGAGAGCTAACCCTGTACTGGGAAATTTTGTTTACATTTCATTACGTTTTTATAGAGTATTGATAAGGAATTGGGAATTGAAAATAATACATTTAAGGGATCCATTTTTGTCAACACAACAAGTTTTGGGAGCCACAGTGTATATAGAATTATTAAATAAAGTTAAATAGACAATTTTGCAAGGTGCATAATAATTTTGGCCAAGACTGTATATATATACATCATATATCAATCAATTAATCAGACCATCAAAGTATGTTTCATGAATAGCATTCGACTAAATAATAATCCAATAAGGTAAATTAATTATAAATTAGTCATCAATAATCAGAAAGAACGCGGTGCATAAGTATATTGCCAAACTGTGAAACGAAATATATTGAACTCTAAATATAAAAAATAACCTCTCGAGTATAGGATACTAATCCTTTGTCAATCTCCTGACTGTTGAATTTCTATCAGAGATATGGTATATCAGTGTTTTTTCACTCCTCAAATCCTTCATGAGTGTTATGGTTAGAATTTTTTCACGTGCACTAACATTTTAAAAACAGTTATCAATGGTAGGAGACGAGTGACTCTTAGAGATAACAGAAAAAACAACGAGCATTGATGTTATGAATTAGTTACAAACATAGCATCAATAAACCATTGGTACTGCACTCGAGGCCATGGGTGTATCCAGCCGGTTGTAAAAGGGGGGCAGCATGCCACCTGTCTGGGGTTGAAAAGCCAAGCTCTTCTACCTTAATGTTACTTCCCACGACTGATATGCTACTTGCTATTTTATTACTATTATTTGTTCTTTACGTTACTTCCTTATTTTTAGGAAAGTTAAATTCCTTCTTTAAATAATGAAAAATGAACCAATGATCCAACGGCCCTTCCGCTGGCTCCGCTCGAGGCTAACTTAAAGAAGAAACCTTACAACATACGTATTACATTTCTTCCTGTTTTATAACTTCAACCGTTCATTACTTGAGGAAGTAAATAAGTGAAATAATAGACTTGCGATATATGCGACAAAGTAATACAAAGTGATATTCTTACAAACAAGGTGAAGAAAACCTTGACAAATATTGTGTTGATCATTTAAAAAATCTGTTGCGATACGCGTAACACACAATTTTCACTTACCAATCTACTTACAAACTCACAGAAAATTAGCTTTTTCTACGTTTATTTACTTCTTGGTGGTTGTTATTTTCCATACAGTATTATTATTATTGCAAAACTTGATATCCTCCTTAGTTTCGTATTGATCATTATTTATTTTTAAGTTTTCTTATAACTTAACCAAAATAACTTTACCCACACGAAATAATTAAATTATCCAATTTATTAATTTATTGCTTATTATTAACCAATTAAAAAATCCTAATTCTAACAATCGTCAGTATTTTACAACTTTTTGTATCATAAAGAGGAATCGATAGATGGCGAATTTATGGCTCATAGTAAATTAAACTTAATTCCCTAATATTTGTCTTGGATGCCTTTCCAATACCGACAATGATTACTGTTCCACTGAAACCATCTTATATTTCATTCAGAAATATATAATGGGACTAAAGTTTGCAAACTAAAATATAATCATTAAAGATTATAGTGTAGCATATGTTTTTCAAACCTGAAAACTGCTTTAAATAATTTGAGCATCGTTAGTTTTTCAACGCATTTACCCATCTAAAGAACAATAAAAGATGTTATTATTAAATAAAAGTTTTATTTTTATTTGTGAAGGTACAGCAATACCAACCTAAAACTCCATCGCGCCTGATTTTATAACTCTCTATTTATTTGTTGTGCAAACTTCATTTAATTACCTTGGAAAGAAATGAAGGGGTCGGGGCAAAATAGTGCCAAGCAACATTTTAACAAAAATCATCTATATGATGAGATAGAGCACTGTATAGTCATATTTCAGGTGGCATTTCCATCATAGACATATAGTACTACATAATATACAAGAGACGGCAGCTACAGTTTATTTTTGTTAAAAATGTTGCTTGGCACTATTTTGCCACGACCCCTTCAAATTATTTCCATTAAATGTGTACATATGTTCCTACACGGTCTTAAAACACGCGGACAACTCTTTCGCAAGCGCAGTACACCTTTACTTATTAATAATCGGCTGTAGTAATGGGGACAGAGTAAAAGGGTACTGCGCATATGAAAGAGTTGTCAAATTTTCGTGCATATGTACATTTTACGACTTCATAAACTAAAAGTTATTCTTTCTGAAGTACTGAGCTTTCTAACAGAGTTGGGCGTAATCCAATTACAATGTGATTCAATTACAATTTGGATTACATTGTATTTGAATTACTGTAATTGAATTAAAATCGCAATGAATTAAAATAATTGAATTATAACATCAATTACGAATTACTTTGTAATCCCTGAAGTAATTGAATTATAATTGGATTATCCAAATAAAATTAAAACTAATACTGTCACCTAATATAAATAGGTAGGCTAAAACGAAAATGAGTGTGACAAATTTTCCGCTTATACGTCGTGAACGGGTGAATGGATTCTCACGGTTTAAACGATTTTCCGACTATTTAGATGTAGGCTAATAGGAAAATGATGCTGACACATTTTCTGACTTTTCATTCGCTTTTCCGCATATATATCGTGAACGGGTGAATAAATTTTCACGGTTCAAACGATTTTCCGACTATTCAGATGTAGGCTTATATAGGAAAATGATACTTACACATTTTCCGACTTTTCATCTGCTTTTCCGCTTATATCTTGTTTGTTTTTGCTCTCTAAAGTACAGTAATTTTTTTAATTGTGTGATAAACGTTTTACGACTCGTTTTAAGTGTCTCCTCCAATTGATCAATTTTGATGAAGCTTTTACCGTTACATCGTGGGCATACATCAAATATCCAGTTCAATTAAACATTAGAGCCGTTTTTGAGAAAATCTAAAGAAACGTAAAACTTGGAAAAAATTGATTAAATAAAGTACCTCCTCAGTTTGGCCAATTTTGATGAAATTTTTGCTGTCACATCGCGGTCACATACATACACCAAATACCCAATTTCAGTTTACCAATGGGCAATTTACTTTAAAGCTAAGCCGCTGACTCTGCGAGTCATCAAAAAAGTGTCAAAGTAGCCCCATGCGATTTATCATGTAGAAACCTCTGGTAAACGATACCCAACACCAACTTTTTTGGTCGGCGCAGTGCGACGCCAACGCTGAAACGCTTCATATTTAAACCATATTCAAAAACTTTACAGCGAATCTACGATGTCCAAGAAATATTGCTTCTAAATTTCAAGCCGATATATTCAAAATTGCGGCCTGTATCCCGCGACACAGACGGACAGTCAGACATACATACAAACAGAGGGACAAATGCAGGCCGAGTGAAAGGGTAGTAAACTTTTATCCCAATCAGAAAAGTTTTTTGTGAGTGAGAAACTGTCACTGTCCCACTAGCTGCGCCACTGAAATTTGGTCAAAATGTGTATGGCTAACCGCAAACACGTGTGCAATTTTTTTTCGAAATCGAACAACAGGAAGTACCGAGCCAGGTAAGATTTTTTCCCACCCAGTACATAATCAGACAGATCCTTAGGAACAAATAACGTAATCCCAGCTCTCTGTAATTGGATTATAACAGATGATCGAAATAAAAATTCGTAATTGGATTATGCTGTAATTGAATTATGATTGGATTACAATTAAAAAATTGTATTCGTATTTCTAAAAAATAATTCAATTACAATTTAATCGTAATTCAAATGTGTTGAATTACAATTACATTGTAATCGTAATCATAATTCTAATTCAATTACATTTTTGCCCAACTGTGCTTTCTAACAATGTATTGTACGTATATATTATTGCACTCATAGAGTTCTTATTATCATTCATATTTATTTTATATATCTTAAATTACAATAAATCATAAATCACAAGGGGTTGAATTATTGAGGTATGTGTTAAGATGTTTTAAATTCCTAATTTACATGGACAGTATGCCTTTCAAAAAGATAAGCAATGGGGGACTTGTGATAGAAACTATAAATGATAGATGGAAGATGTAGATTGCATTTATTTAATAATATAATTTATGAAATAAAGTGCCACTTTCGGTGACTCAATTTTGACTAAACCTTTGCAATTACTTCGGGGTCGCATCCCTACCTTACTACCTAATTCCAGTTTCGTACAACCCTTTAAAAAGCTGATATGTTCACACTCATATATGTACATAGACCATTTTGTGAAACTTCGTTATTTAGACTAAGGGTAACACAAACGTGTATACTCCAAACGTTTCCGTTGAAAACTGGAAGTAGAAATTTTCCACGATCGCAATACTTTCCCTTACTATACATATTATATGTAGGTAGGTAAAATTTTAACGTTATTATCGCAAACTTAGTTTTGCAGAAATTAATTATTGTTAAACTGGAATAATAAATAACCAAAAAAATTGGTTTTCGAAATAATCAACTAATTATTTGGTTTATATTTATTAACTATTTGGTCCAAATCCATATTAATATATAAATTTAAAAATAACGCTTTCTTTTCCTTTGGAGTGGAACTTGTATTTAAGAAACTTGTATTTGGACACATTTCGGCTCTTCATTCTTATTTTTTTCTTCGAATTAAACTTGCTCTCATCAAAGAACAAAACATTTTGCCAAATACTGGCTGTATTTCCACATTTCAGGTGAAACCAAACTATTCTATTCATGATGGGAAGGACGAGATTTATTCCGTGGACCCGTCGCGAAATAAAAATCAATCCGCCCTGTTATATCCGGGGCCTTTATATTATAAATATTGAATATTAACAGTCGCCTTTTCTAATTTTATGAATACACACAGAAAAGTGGAAAATCTAGTGCAGTGCTTACATTACACAACTTTTAACACCCTCCCTACTTTGGCTAGAAATGGACTTTTTTTTTTTAAAGACCAATGTTTAATTGGGAAGGAAACACGAATTCTGAAAATGAGTTGCAAAACACTTTGGCTCCAATTCTAGCGGGGTGGCCTTTTTGACACCAATTACACTGGTCAACAAAATAAAAGAAATTGTTTGTTTCCTGGGATTTTTTTATTGTTTCTATCTCCATATGAAACATACGTTTTAAATATGAAAACAATTTTTCTCTAACAGCTTTTGTTTTTGAGTTACAGGTTATTAATCTTATTTACTGTTTTTACTCAGATTTTCGTTTTTTTATTGGAAAGTAAAATATATTCTGTTGTTTTCGATATGCCTTTGTTCAGACAGTGTTGTGTGCTCAATCCAGATTATTTTTGCTATATTTGTGGCTAATATATATCTGAAAACCTATTTCAAATTTTGTGAAAATTGCTTATCATCAATAATTTAAAATATATTTGAATAATCAGGACAAGCCATGGGTTCAACATATTGTTTGCCAGAAATGTGTTGTGTGTCTACGGTTATAGTCCAGTGGGAAAAGAGATGCAGTGAAGTTCGAAACTCCCATGATTTGGAGAGAACCTCAAAACCATCAGGACGACTGTTACTTCTGCGTTATGAAAATAAATAGAATTAACCCCGGGAATCGAAGTAAGTGGTCTTATCCAAACTTATCTTCTGCTCAGCGACCTCAATTAAAATCACGACAAGCACAACCTAGTATCTACATCTAAATTTTCTGATGACTCAAATCTCTGCGAAGAAAATATATCAAGTGATGACTCTGATCCAGACTACAAATGTAGCCTTTCAGAACCTCAACCATTTAATCAGAAAAAATTAAATGACTTGGTGAGGGATCTGAACTTATCAAAAGAATCATCTGAAATTTTATAATCTCGTTTAAAAGAAAAAAAATTGCCCACTCCCGAATGCAAAATCACTTTTTATCGTTCCCGAGAAAAGAATCTGTTACCATATTTTTCTCAAGAGAAGGATTTAGTCTTTTGTAACGATGTTGGTGGACTTTTTCAACAGATGGGTTTGAAAAACTACAAGGCAGGGACTGGCGTCTCTTTATAGACAGCAGCAATGGATGGATGGACGACTCTGAAAGAAGAATACACAAATATTTCAAAGGTTATGGAAAAAATTAGGTATCAAGACGACAACTGGGCCATTTGTGTAGATCTAAAAATGGTTTAGATCTACACAATCCCCAACAGGGGGGGTACAAGAAGTTCCCTTGTTTTCTGTGCCTCTGGGACAGTCGTGACAAACAACACCATTGGTCACAAAAGGTTTGGCCAGAACGGGAAGAGCTGAAAGCTGGTATAAAATTTTTTATAAATATGCCTTTAGTTAACCGAGACCGCATTATACTTCCACCACTTCATATTAAACTCGGCATAATGAAACAATTTGTGAAGGCGCTTGACAAAAGTGGCGGATTTTTCAATTTTCTTTCAAGTAAGTGATGAGCACTGACAAATTGATATCCGGTATTTTTGATGGGCCACATATTAGGCAACTCGTGAAGGATCCTGATTTTTTCAAATCAATGTTTGAGGTTGAATCCAAAGCCTGGAACTCATTTGTTTTAGTAATAAATAATTTTCTAGGAAATAATAAATCTGATGACTATGCCCAGCTTGTTGAAACTATGCTACTGAACATGTAAAACCTAGGGTGCAACATGAGCATAAAAATCCAATTCCTGCACTCGCATTTAGACCGGTTCCCAAAAAATCTGGGTGATTTTAGTGAAGAGCAGGATGAAAGATTTTATCAAACATTCCGGTTATGGAAGAGCGTTATCAGGGAAGGTGGGACTCACACATGTTGACCGACTATTGCTGGAGTTAGCAAAGAGATCAAAGATTCAAGAAAATCCTATAAAAGATCATTTGATTGTGTTCAATAATATTTTTTTAACATTTTTTATTAATTTCCTTGCATGTTTCAGTCGAAACAGTGAAAATTCATATTTCACTAAATAAAGCTATTAGCAATCTCCCATAATTTTTTTCATGCTCAGGGCCTTTGAAATACCCAATAACAGTAAAATAAATTAAGGAAACAAAAATTGTGTTGACCAGTGTTATTTTTATGCCTGCTTAATTTTTGCTGTGGGCACTTTCATACAATGATATGAGAGATATCAAACTTTTTTTTGCAGTTTTTATTGATGAATGAACAACGACAAAATTTTAATACACAACATATACGGTTTGTTATCATAACTAAAATAAAGACAATTAACCATCTTAGATGGAATTGGAGGTTGAAGACAATAATATTTATTATTGATCCAGCAGGACGTATTTATTTCATGAATGGATATATCTAGTATATTTTTTCTTAATTTTCGAACCACATTTAAGCTTAGTTAATATTTTTTTGTTTTCTCAAAATCGATAATTTGGCACTTACAGCCATTTTCATTTATCCGCCTCAATAGTTGCAGAAAAAAAATCTGGTGCGTGCGCGCAACACACAACTTTCACTTACCAACTTACTTAGATTAGAAATTGACGTGTTTTGCTTAATATCATTTCCCAAAGTCACACATTTTTCTACATTCATATCTTATTTTTGTTAATCGTTAAAGCCGTTTTTGAGTAAATAAAAAAACCCGTGAAAATGATACAAAATTTATTAAGTAAAGTCCCCCCTCCCGTAGATCAATTTTGATGAAATTTTTACAGTCATATCTCGGGCATATAAATACATCAAATACCAAGTTTGATCAAAATCGTTAAAACCGTTTTTGAGTAAATAAATAAAAACACGTGAAAATGATACAAAATTTTTAAGTAAAGTCCCCCCTCCGGTTGATCAATTGTGATTAAATGTTGGTTATCACATCTTTGGCATATAAATACATCAAATACCAAGTTTAATCAAAATCGTTAAAACCGTTTTTGAGTAAATAAAAAAAACACGTGAAAATGATACAAAATTTATTAAGTAAATTCCCCCCTCCGGTTGATCAATTTTGATGAAATTTTTACAGTCATATTTCAGGCATATAAATAGATCAAATACTCAGTTTAATCAAAATCGTTAGAGCCGTTTTTGAGAAAATCGAAAAAAACTTAAAAAGTTATTAAATAAAGTACCCCCTCCCTTTGAGCAAATTTGATGAAATTTTTGCTGTCACATCGCGGGCTTATACATACTTTAAATACCCAATTTCAGGTTCGCACGGTTTATAGTTTTTGAGCTAGTCTGTTCACACACACACACACACAGACACACAGACACACACACAGACCATTTCGCGGGACTTGGTTATTTTGACTCAGGGGACCCCAAAACGTGTATTTCCGTTGAAAACTGGAAGTCGAAAATTTTCACGATCGCAATACTTCCACTTACTATATATTTCATATATAGGTAAGTGAAAGTAAAAATTAAAAGCCGGTAATAGTAATCCGGATAACATAAAAAAGTGTCACTCCATACCGAAGAATAGGCACAAGATTTTATTATTACGTTGTATATTAATATCCGACCGTGACCGAGTGTATCCGGAAGAAGACAGAAGTGTCTGTTAATCCTTTGTTAAGGCCCCTAAATCAACTGAAAATAATTTTTTCCAAGAAGAATTGAATTCCTTTTTCAATGGTCATAGCTAGAGACCGGATTCTCGTGCAATTGCACTTTTTTTTCGGTTGCTTGAAATCGATCGGGGACAAGTTATTTACACGAATTAAGGCTTCCTGATTAACATATGTAAGTATTATTTTGCACGAAATTGCACATTTTGAGGGTTACTGCACAAATTTGCACATTTTAAGTTTCAGTGCACGAAAGTGCACTTTTTGATATTTGATTAAAAATATTGATTTTTTTTTTTAATTTTTATTATAGAGAATAGTTATGATTTATTTTAAAATCACCAACAATGATACCAATATATGTATGTATTTATAATTTATTTTTCTACTTAATTTTCTAAGAAAGAAAAAATTATTCACGATTTCAAAATATTTCTTCGAACTCGTTACGGAAATGGTATTATGTCGAACAACGTTCCTTTGTATTAAATTTCTTAGAAGTTCTAACTGAATTTGACTCAACCTTCCCACCTACTCCTTTATTTCCATATCATTCTGAAGTTGAGTTTAGTTCGGTAAACAAGTACAAAAATTTTCACTATTGCCCTATGGCCTAAAGTGACAGCCAGCCAATCTTCCAAAATCAAATGGATAAAACCATACCCAGAATTGAAAGAAGACGGGAAAACACGCAGTTAACTGCAGTACAAAAATCCAAACGAACTCCAATTCAACAATTACAACAAACAAAGCTGCTCGTCGTTAGACAATAACAAACAGTTTTTACCGATTTATGCTACGCCATGGTCGCTTCCAATATTCCATTCAATAAACTGCAGTCCAAGCCCTTTAAGTGTTTTTTGCAAAAATACACAAAATAAAACATTCCTGACGAGAACACCCTAAGAAAAAAATTACTTCAAAAACTGTTTTAAACATTCTCTTGAAGAAATATGAAAAATGGTTGAAAATAATTATATTTACATCATGGTAGATGAAACAACAGACCCACGGGGACTTAATATTTGAGGTATAATTGTTGGAATCCTACACCTGGAGATTGAACCCAAACCATACTTCATTTCATGTAAGCAGCTTCCAAAAACGAACTACGAGACTGTCTCTCGATTTGTAAACGACAGGTTAGCAAATTTTTTCTGTCAAACATCCTACCAAGATAAAATCCTTTTATTTTTTAGCGATGCCGCTCCGTATAGGGTAAAAGCTGGAGAAGCATTAAAAGTTTTTTATTCAAATATGGTACATGTAACTTGTGTAGCGCATGATTTAAACCGTGTTGCTGAAAAAGTGAGGGAATGGGGAACATGGATCGAAGCAGCCCTATTTTATTCAGATCATTTTAATAATTTTAAAGAGTTTGTTTCTACTCTTGAAGATGATGCAGTATCTGTGCAAAAAGTAAAATCTTTTTTTAAATTTTACATCTGTTGCATCAGATCTAGCATTTATAAGATCCCATTTATCGGTTCTACCTTCGCAAATAAAAAAGCTTGAAGAGCAAACCTTAACGTTGAGATCACAGATTAATATTATCGAGAAAGTTGGAGATGAATTTACGAAGCATAATATGGAAATGTACATTATTGTAAATTTAATACGATAAAATTTTAGAAATTTCTATATGATAAATTATTATTAGTATTAGTATATTATTAGTTTTGTTTAATTATGATTCCTAGCAAAAAATTTTTTTTGTTGGTTTTGTAAGCACATATGTATATAACAATAATTATATAAATATGTTAAATTAATATTTGATTTTTTTAATTATACTCCTCCTCTTCACACAGCAGAAGGTTTAATTGCACGTTTGTCAGTGTTTTTATTTCTATTGCACGCTTGTCAGTGTTTTTTATTTTTATTGCACGTTTTTGCACGTTTGGCTAATTTTTATTGCACGTTTTTAAAATTTTTACTGCACGAAATCCGGCCTTTAGTCATAGCCATTGGAAGTCTGAAATCCAAATCTAATTTGAAGAAGTGTTATAAATAGAGACCGGATTCTCGTGCAATTGCACTTTTTTTTCGGTTGCTTGAAATCGATTGGGGACAAGTTATTTACACGAATTAAGACATCCGGATTAACTGATTTAATTATTAAATTAAATTGAATTGAAATTAAGTTTTATTTTGCACGAAATTGCACATTTTGAGGGTTACTGCACAAATTTGCACATGTTAGGTTTTCAGTGCACGAAAGTGCCCTTTTTGATATTTCATTAAAAATATTGATTTTTTTAAAAAAAATTATTATAGAGAATAGTTATGATTTATTTTATAATCACCAACAATAATACCGATGTACGTATGTATTTGTAATTTATTTATCTACCTAATTTTCTAAGAAAGAAAAAATGATTCATGATTTCGAAATATTTCTTCGAACTCGTTAAGGAAATGGTATTATATCGAACAACGTACCTTTGTATTAACTTTCTTAGTTCTAACTTGATTTGACTGAACCTTCCCAACTACTCCTTTATTTTCATTTCATTCTTAAGTTGAGTTTAGTTCGGTAAACAAGTAAAATAGTGAAAATGCCTAAGGTGACAGCCAGCCAATCTTCCAAAATCAAAATTTGGATAAAACCATACCCAGAATTGAAATCAGAAGGGAAAACAATTTTTTGTTCTTCTTGCAATAAATCAATTGGTTCCGGTCGAAAATCCCAAGTGGATGCTCATTGCAACTCAAGTAAATACATTCTATCTTTTCAAAAATAGCACACGATAGCATTTGACTATTCCCAATATCTTTTTATTTTTATAAGTTGGCACACACAGTTAGCTGCAGCACAAAACTCCAAGCGAGCCCCAATTCAACAGTTACTCCCACGAAGCTGCTCGTCGTTAGACAATAAACAAACATTTTTTACCGATTTATGTTAGGCCATGGTCGCTTTAAATATTCCATTCAAAAAACTGCAGTCCAAGCCCTTTAAGTTTTTTTTTTGCAAAAAAACACAAAACAAAACATTCCTGACGAGAGCACCCTAGGAAAAAAATGATCTCAAAAACTGTTTTAAACATTCTGTTGAAGAAATACGAAAAATAATTATATTTACATCTATCTATTGTATATACACACACACACACACACACACATATATATATATATATATATATATATATATTATTAGTTTTGTTTATGATTATGATTTCTGGCAAACAATTTGTTTGTAGTTTTTGTAAGCACATAGGTATGTATATTGCAATAATTATATAAATATGTTAAATTAATATTTGATTTTTTTAATTATACACCACCTCTTCACACAGCAGAAGGTTGAATTGCACGTTTGTCAGTGTTTTTTATTTTTATTGCACGTTTTTGCACGTTTGGCTAATTTTTATTGCACGTTTTTAAAATTTTTACTGCACGAAATCCGGCCTTTAGTTATAAATCTGTTTTCAAAAAGGATATCTCTGGAAAAAAAAAAAAAAAAAAAAAAAAAAAAAAGGATAGCTCGGACTTTCTGCGAAATCCATGAATTTTGTGGTCGTATGATTATGGTGCCCTCCGTCGTTTAGAACTACATTTAAGATTTTTTTCTGTTTACGGTGTTTAATGTTAGCTTTAATCTCCTTAAATCCATTAAAATAATCTTTTAAATAACCCAAACAAATTTTCTAGAGTTTTACTTATTTCTTTCCAAAATTTTCATTTTTCAGAAAACGAGAGCGATATTACATTCTACTGATATTATGTATCTTTAATTAAATATATTATTTAAAAAATGTTATTTATAAGGTTTGTTCTAACAAGCACTTAAAACACGTAAATAACAAAACAGTCTGATCATGTTCTCCCCCCACTCTATTGATTCTGAAATTCGAACACTACTACTAAATGAAATGATTTGTGAAAGTTGTGTTTGTTTTTTAAATGATGACCAGTTGTGTGAGTGATATTTTTAAAACATGACATAACTTATCTAAGAGCTTAAGAACCATCCTACACAGTTGTACTTAGCACAACTGAATATGAAGTGGAAAATAGATATCAAATAAAAATATTGTTTATTATTTTCTTAAGGCTCGAATAAAAATCTTCAAATACCGTATTCGTTTAGGACAGTAAACAAACAAAAACCATATTTTCTTAACAGGGCTCAAGTAATATTTTGGTCTAGGCTTATTAAACGCCTTTAAGCAGAAATTCTCTTATTCAGAATGTCATGAGAAAGCAATTCTCGTCATCATGCTTGGAAGCCAATGAAAAGAGCTTTACCAGAATGAGAGGCGATCCTACATGCAAATGAATTTAAGGATGTTTACAGAAGATTGGCTTAAGATTATTTACTAGTGAGTGAATCGGAAGAGTATAGACAGAAACAATGGCTACTTTTTTAACAATCCTATTTACGCTCACCGATAAAGCAAAAGATACTTAAGTTTTAAAAGAAGGGGAAAACAGCAATGTTGATAGCAACGATAATAATCAGTGTTTCATAAAATTCATATTCATTCTGAGCGCTTTCAAACGATCTGTTGAGAGGCATAAGAAAGCCAATGAAGATATTCCAAGTAAGAAAGTAAGTGCACATACTACTTTAATTCTAACATATAACACAAAAATAAAAAGTTGGGAAAAAAAATAAAACGTTTGCAATAAAATGACAGAAAGATGAGACAACAGTACGAGGAAATATAAAGAAAAAGGCACAATAGAAGATGTTGCTGAATCATAAACCTAAGATGAACATTAAAAGGGAATTAATCAGAAATTCTTAAGAAGACGATGGATCCCTTTAAGTTGTAAGAGTGATGATGTGAGCATAGGATTTGGTGAAGAAGAGGAATATTGTCTGGATATAAAGGGATGGGTGCAGTAGAAGCAGAGCATGGAGAGGAAGGGGACAAAGTCGGAGATTTAGAGGAAAGTGAACCAATTTCCGAAAATATTTTATCTTTAACACATTTAAGAACTTTCAAGTACAACAATGGGCCATCTATTTTTTTTTTTTTAATTTATTGGTCGATAATGTATTTGATTTGTTGTTACTTCAACAGAAAAACTTCGGTTAAACGTTGCTGGTAAATCAATTGTCTATTAATCAGCCTTCCCCAAAATATGCACCACTATAAAAGTTAAAATTTTACTGTACGAAATATTACATTCATAATACTATTACTTTATAAAATGTGTATGGATCAACAAGCCCACCCATCCAAAAAATAATTTTAATGTCTAAAGATTAAATAATTTTTGACTTATCAATACGAGATTAATTTATGTTTAAACTAACCAAACCAAATAAATTTTGTATTGAATCCATTTGAACAAACGGCTAGTCCGTACAACCTAGAAACCAGTGGCTGTCCACTCTCAATATAGGTATCACTGAGACAACTGAAAGTATTTCACATTATTGCAAAAAAAAAAAAAAGAAAAAATCTGGTGTCATGCGCACAACACAAAACTTTCACTTACCAACTTACTTTGATTAGAAATTGACATGTTTTGTTAAATGCCATTTCTCAAAGAGACTTATTTTTCCACATTCATATCCTTATTTTTGTTTGAACTTGCTCTTTAAAGTACACTAGTTTTATTTATTATTACATAAAAGTTTTTATCTGTGATAATTCGGCAATGCAAGAGTGTAGCTTGTGTGTAGCGTGTAGCTCCATGTAGTCTGATTTTATAATTCTTATGTAGTGGTTGAAAACTTCATATAGTTACCATGAAACAAATTATTTCCATTAAATGAACAGAACATCTTTAATTATAAACCATGGTCTCTCATTAAAGGCGTAATGCGTAGGAGTGGGCTCAACGTGTTTTATGAGTTGACGGAATATTTTTCAAGTTTTTTTTTTTAAAATTTTGATCCTTTATTAACTTCACACTATTTTTACAATATACGGTTCTACGTTTCGGCACTAAGCCATTTTCAAGAAGAACACCTGTGACCACATTTTTTCAAATAAAATAGGCTGAGTACCCTTGTCAAAAATTAAAAATCTTTTTACTAGTTAAAAACAATTTATGAAAATATTTTATTCAAGTTCAAACAAAAATAAGGATATGAATGTGGAAAAATAAGTCTCTTTGAGAAATGGCATTTAACAAAACATGTTAATTTCTAATCGAAGTAAGTTGGTAAGTGAAAATTTTGAGTTGTGCGCATGGCACCAGATTTTTTCTTCTTTTTTTTTGCAATAATATGAAATACTTTCAGTTGTCTCAGTGATACCTATATTGAGACTGGACAGCCACTGGTTTCTTGGTTGTACGGACTAGCCCATTTGTTCAAATGGATTCAATACAAATTTTATGTGGTTTGGTTAGTTTAAACATAAATTAATCTCGTATTAAAAAGTCAAAAATTATTTAATCTTTGGACATTAAAATTATTTATTGGACGGGTGGGCTTGTTGGATGGGTGATCTATACACATTTTATAAAGTCATAGTATTATTAATGTAATATTTCGTACAGTAAAATTTTAACTTTTATAGTGGTGCATATTTTGGGGAAGACTGGTTAATAGAAAATTTATTTACCAGCAACGTTTAACCGAAGTTTTTCTGTTGAAGTAACAACAAATCAATTACATTATCGACCAATAAATTAAAAAAAAAAAAAAAGTAGGTGGCCCATTGTTGTAATTGAAAGTTCTCAAATGTTGTTAAAGTTATTGCATCATGAAATACAAACATACATGAAAACAATACAGTGGCGGATCCAGAAAATTTCTGAGGGGGGGGGGCGCACTTTTTTTTTTTTTACATTTCATGAGTAATGAAGGTCCTAATTTAAAATACATATTAGTACATAATGACGTAAATTACTGTAAATGTTTTAATACAATGCATTTTCAATTAATGGACTTGAAAAATGACTAAATATAGCTCATTTTATATGAAAATAGTAATACTTTATGAGTGTCCTCACCTCTCGGGGGGGGCGCCCCCGCGCCCCTTCCCTGGATCCGCTACTGAAACAATAGTAGGCACATTTTATTCCTGGTAGAAAGAAACTGGTTTCTTGGTCTAAAGGCCAAATTATTGAAATTACTGTTATGCATAACTTTAATACTTGCTTATTTTCTGGCTTAATAGACTTATAGGTAAACTAAAATAAAAGAAATTCTGGTAATAAGAGATTATATTTTCAAAAGTAAAAAGCATAAAAAAGGAGGATAACAAGTAAAATATTATTAACTGACATATATGTGATGCTACTTGACATGTCAGGTCTCTTCCCTGTGCTCACACATTTTTTATGTTCCGGAACAGCGGGATTACTTTGCTTGCTTGCTGCCTATGGGAGCCCGGATACCTGAAGAGAAGGGCCGAGTGTGACACGCAGCTATCTGCGTAGCATGTGCATCGCCCCTATTCTCACAACATATTTCTGCCTTCTAATTGGAAACATCTCTGCGTCCCCTCATGTGCACCAGCTCTAAGGACCCAAGCATGGGTCATAAAATATTTTCGTTTAAAAAAACTTGACTACTATCTGCTTAGCCTCAAGACAAATATAGAATTATTATAGGAATATTTTTCTATTTTTCTCCTGTATATGTTTACTTGATTTTTTCATATTTCATATTTAGCCATTTCTTATTTTTATGCGAAACGAGAGACAGATAATTTCTCCATATAAACAAAAACAAAGGTACTTTATAGAAAAACAAAAAAGGCACCTTCCCCATTTAAGGCCCTCAGAACATTTTAATAATCATAAAGCTTACCTGATTTTAAAGAATACTTGATTCTCTTTAAACATGACGAATTTAATCAAAATCGTTAAAGCTATTTTTGAGAAAATCGAAAAAAAAAAAACGTAAAAATGGGGAAAACAGTTGTGAAATGAAGTGCCCCTCCGTTTGATCAATTTTGATGAACTCTTTGCTGTTATATCGCGGGAATATACATACACCAAATATCCAGTTTTATCAAAACCGTTAGAGCCGTTTTTGAGAAAATCGAAGAAAACGTAAAAATGGGCAAAAAGTTATGAAATAAAATACCCCCTCTGTTTGACCAATTTAACACACATACACGCCCGCACGCACACACACACCAGTTCGCGGGACTTGGTTTTTTAGACTCAGGGGACCCCAAAACGTGTATTTCCGTTGAAAACAGGAAGTCATAATTGTTTACGATCGCAATATTTTCCATTACTATATATTTCATATAGTATGGTAGTGGGCAAGTGAAAGTAAAAAGTATTCCACTTTAATTTTTCAGAATTAGTCGAAAATTAAAATCAATGGATTTCATTATTTATTGAATAAAATTGCAAGCATAAAAGTTTTTGATATATCAATATGTATCTGAATTCGAAATGAAGAAAAATTATTTCATAATTTTTGCCATTATATTTAATAAGGCGCGCCATGGAATGGATCCTGTTGAGGGTTTATTTATCTCTGAAGAGGGAGCATAGCTGTGGTGGAAAGCTGGAATCTATTAAAGCTAATCAAGGCACTTTTTAACAGAAAAAAAAAACGTGATAAAAAAAAAAATAAGTCACATAACCTCTCCAAACAGGCCTTGCCCAGGAGCCACTCTTCAGTACCTTTACCAAAATTTTGATATATTGAAGGTGTTGCACATTTTTGTACCCAGACCTGATTTTAAAATGTGCCTGAAATTCTGCTGAAAAGAAATTTTATCCCTACTTCCTGTTTACCAATAAATGAATCGAAAGCTGAGATTATAGGGAAGTTGAGCAAAATTCCTGATGCTTTAGGTGGAAGGAGCCTTCAAAACCTTCAAAAATTGGCCACTGTTGTTACTGTACTTTTTACATTAGGTGTTATCAGTGTTTGTCAGGAAAGCAGTTCAATTAAATAACATAAGATAGATATTATTATTGTTTTTTTCACATCACTTAATTTCTATGATTCTAAAACTACAAATATTCTTTCTGAAAAAACACTCGGAAATTGAAGTTTTCACTTTGCGAAAACATTATCCTTTTTTTTTTATTACACTCCCGGTCAAAAATATCGCAACACCTAATAATTTCTGAAATTTAAAATAAAATGGAGAGTTTGTCTCCTGATTCCATTACAGGGTGAAGTATGATAAGCATTAGAATTGTCTAGGAATCTTATGAAAGGATTAGGGACGTAAGGTCTTTTTCCAGTGATAATTCACACAGTTCATTCTGTACTATCATTCATTTCATTGTTTGTTGTTCATTTCACGGTCATATTGTAAATAATTTTGACCTAGTGACTGGACCCAGACATTAAAGTGAACAGACCTTTGCCTCTCAGTCCAGAGGAATCCATTCCTGTTGTCACTTTAGCAGAGGTGGGCCTTTCTGAATGTCAGATCGCGTTAAGTGTAAATTTACGTTATTCAACAGTCCTCAGAGGCATCAAATGGCACTAAGAGACAGGAAGGCATTCAAGGAGGCCAACTGGAGGAAGACCAAGGGCCACCATCAAGCGCCATCGACTTTCTGTAAGTTCAAGCACTCTGGAGACGGGAATAGATGAATCCAGAGCTCCAAAATCTACTCCTTCAGGTCCATAACTTACGCTTATCAAAGCAAACTGTCGGGAGGAGGCTTAGTGAAGTTGAACTTACCTCAAGAAGGCCCGTTGGTCACCAGGGAACATTGTGTAGAGAGGATTGCATTTGCAAGAGAAAATTCGAATTGGACCACGGATGACTGGAAGCGCATGACAAAACAAGAGTCTCTCTCCATAGTTCCAGATGGTCGAGGCAGAGTCCAGAGAAGGCCTCAGGAACGGTCCAGCTAATGCTGCATCATTCCCCGCGTGCATTTTGGAGGAGGCTCTTTAATGTTCAGGGGAGGCATCTCCTGGGGAGCTCATACAGATCTTGTCGTGGTGCGTGGTGGGGTTCTGACGGGCCCCAGGCATGTGGAGGTGTCATGGATTTCATGCATTTCATTGGCCCAGACCCACTGTTCATGCATAACAATGCAAGGATCCACACTGGGAGCTGCGTCACTGACTACCTTGATTACACAGAAATCGAAAGATTTCACTGGCCTGCAATGACCCCTGATTTAAATTGTATAGAGCATCTGTGGGACACACTAGTAGAGTATGGTTAAAGCCCGAAATCCTGTACCCATGACATTGGCAAGGCTGGAAACAGTAGTTCTGGAGCAATGGGCACAGAAAGCCATTCAAGACCTCATTAGAAGCATGCCAAGGCGCATGGAAGCTGTAATCAGAGCTAGAAGGGGAAACACGGCTTATTAAGAACATTTTGCATACGATCAAAGGTTTATTTACTTCAATAGTTCTAATTTGATTTAAGGGCATATTTATTTTTTGTTTATTTTTTTGTGAAAAATACTTTTTTATTGCCCCAAGTTGCCCAAATTAATTAACCTTGTTTTATTCTTCTATTTTTTTTTTTTTTTATAATTGGACCAAATCCCTAGAAGCCAGGTTTTAAATTAAATTAAGAATATACAGGTGTTGAGATACTTTTGACCGGGAGATTAGTTAATTTGATAAAAAATCTTTCTTATTTTATATTAGCCTTTATATTCCTATTATTAGGAATAATGAAACGCTGTAAACTAATCAAATCAAACAAAATAAAATTTACTTTCAGGAAGAAATTTTTCCTTTGCCATTTAAGCCCTATCATATCATTATTATGATGACGAAACCTAGTAGATAGTCCATTTAAGATTTATAAAAATCATTGAAATTAAATCTTCAGTGTCTTGTTTTATGTATCAAAAGATTTTCTTTTTTAGATGTTTGTCAGAGCTTTTTGCAGAGAACCAAAAACTTAGGGTTCATTCTGCCTTCTCTGGTACTATCCTCATCCTAGTTATCCTAGCTTGAATGTATCACAGCAATGAAATGTATCCTCCCCCAAGTCAACATTATCTTTTCTTCATTCTAGTTTTCAGATACTTGCTCCTTTCAATGATTATTGTGAGTATGATATGTCTAAAAGAAATCAATAAAGAGGCGGAAGATCAATATTATACTTACATGTTTTCCAGAGAATTTGTCTAATGTACTTTTAAAAAATTAAAACCTTGAACAAATCCTTTTCCACAATCTCCTAATATTTTTAATTCCAATGGGTCAAATTTAAATATTCCTAATTAGGTTTGGATGATTTCATGCTAAGCTCCATGACTCTGTGAAGAACATTATTCCTCTATGTCCCTGGTGCAGCATTTCAGAATCTACTGAGCATTTCATTGCAACCTACACCCAGTTTGGGTCTATAAGAGCTAAATTGTAGATGGAAACAGGAACAATAATTTGTATGAAAAAGCTTCTGTACTTGAATTCACTGTGAAAATTCACTCATTTTTGAGAATGGAATTTAATAAACGTTACATACTTTAAAATTTTTTTTATTAAAATCACATATTTTCAAATGTTTCACATATTTTCAACTATCAATTCTTCATGTAACTAAAAATATATTATATCACAAAATTTATGATGGACATTACATTTCTTTATTTTTAAATGTTTCTCTTCATTAATAATTATATACAAAACATACATCAATAACAAAATAATTAGATACAATTCATTATATTAAAAATTCTTATGTCATAATAAGTAAATTTCTGTACTGTTAAAAGTATTAAACATTATCATAAATTTAAAAAAAAATCTAAAGGCAATGAATAGAAATATTCATATTATTCTGGCATTCAAATCACAGAATATATTAATGGCTTTTTTAAAAATTAATCATGGTAATAAATTCCTCAGTCTTGGGTGATGGCAATAAAAATCACAATAAAAGAGCATATACTTTTGTATTTCCCTTAATGCCTTTAAACATGACATTAACCATATTTTATGAGACATAGAATATACCAATAACCAAAAAACCTTGCAGCATTGCAACCCATCTGACATATCAAACTTTTCAAGATTTCTATCATGTGATATCATTGTTAGTTTCTGATTGATATTCTGACTCCTTTCATTTCTTTTCAAAAGGTTGATCCATTGATTTTTCAAAAATCAATGGAAACAGTATCACCAAAATTTTGCATACTTCAATTTTCATAATTTAATTTAGAATAAATTTTGTGGGTTCATATGCTTTATAAAGGCCTTATGCTATAAAATTTATTAATATGAGTGTTTATATAATTTATAAGTACCTAATTAACATTTTATTAAATAAATTTTTTATCTGATCAGAATAATCTTTTACTTAATGTCATGTTTAATGTTATGTTTAATTAACTCCTTGAAATAAAAAAAATGATAGAACAATGTTGTTTTCTAGATCTGAAGAATAAAATTTTACAGATATGTTATTCTTTAGGTTTAATTTGAGCTGCTTAAATATGAAAAATGAAATAGAAATAGCTGAACAGGTAAAAAATCTTTATGAATTCTGTAATCAAGATGAGTTATTAGAATAATTTAAAACAATAACAGTATAAGTTCATCACAAGTTATTAAAATTTGCAGTATCAACTTAATTTTAATTAAATGGTGAAGTTTATTCATTCCACCCTACAAATGATATGTTTAATGCTCCATTGATGTAATGGGGAGTAAGTAGATATCTTTTTTTAATTTTAAATTTTAAAAATAAAATCTCTCAGATCCTTTGTGCCTCTAGATTTTAAATTTTTAATTGTATATGCCATAGGGTTTACGATATTTAATTTTAAATGATTTTAGCCAGAGCAATCTGGTAGTCCTTAAAAATTTGCCTAAAGCTAATTTAAAAGAATAAAAATATTTCATGAGATAAATGTTATTGTAAGGCTCAACTGACTCATTTATTATGAGTCTAATTTAGTGATATTGATAAATTATAAACAGTAATACGGAATAGAATTTTACTGTAATAAGGTTTCCTAACATTTGTTCCTAACAAATCATCAAATAACAATAATTTACTCTATCAAATATCTTGTGCAAACAAAATTGTTCCCAAAATTAAAATAAAATAAAATCAGTCTCAGTCACAGCTAGATAAAATGTTAATATTAAAGATGAATCTAAAAAAAAAAAAAAATTACCATCACTAATCCTGATATACAATCTTAATTCAACAAGCTTCAATATAACTTAATAACGAATTGAAATATTAGATCTTAATACACTTATTTAGGTACAAGAATAATTTACATTATACATCAAAACTAATTTAATGATAAGAAGTCTTAATCATTACTGTATAATATTTACAATAGTTAATAATTATATTTACAATATCATCTCCTGCTCTTCTCAATTCACATTGCTTTCTTTATTTGACTCACATTAATAGTAACAAGATTAGGTTCAGACAATCAAAAAGCTTAGACTTTTTACATACTAGATGTAAAAGACATACCTCATCCTAAAATTGCTTCACCTTATTAATTTTTGTTGGACTAGATCATATCCTTGTCTGTTCTATGGCAGTTTCATCCTTTTTTTCTATTACCGTTTTAGATCGATCAACATAAGTGTATTGACAGGCAAGGAAAATAAAATAAAACATTACTACAGACATCAGTCCAGAAAATAGGAACATCTCATAAGCCTGAAAATTTATAAAAAAATATTTATAACAATCAATTTTTCACAAATGCCAAAATTAAGTTAAAGCTTTAGACATGTTGCGAACTGACCACCCAATTTGTCAGATCAACCTCAATTGTACCCTATGGTTGGATCGTGTGTAGGCTAGATAGACCATGAACGGATGGGTGGCCAGTGCAGGAGAAACATCCAACCTACAACTAGTCAGATCAGAACGTCTGAAGGGTCGTCAGGCTGAGTTTCTGACTAAACTATTCCACCGACCTAGTGATAAAAATTTGCAATTCAATGGCCAAAATTCTATTACTCTTGAATTAACGAATAAGTCTTTTTTCATTTATGAACATTGGTTCCCTTTATTAGTGAGGAAAAAAATGTAGGTGTTGTTCCCAGCAATCAATAGGGGACTTGTGGTCCATAAGGACCACATGCAAAAGCAAGAAAGAAAGCTGAAAGTTATTTCAGACATTTATCATAAATTTAAATAGCAAATTTTTTAGTTTTGAATTTTTTTTTGCAAAGTTTTAGAATTGTCATCCCTTTTTGAAAGTAGATGTCTTGAACATAAAGCAATTATTATTTATTCATCTAGCAGTTCAGAAAGAATCTTTGGGCTTTGCTATGAATGTTTAGTTATGAAAGAAAATATTTTTAAAAAATTTAAATTGCTAATAAAACACGATTTTGCAAAATAAAATTTGTAATTGCATATTTGTGTGAAAATAACATTATATAAAGTTGAATATAAAAATAAAAAACAATTTACCGCATTAGCCATTTTAAATCCAGCAATAATCAAAACAATGATATTTCCAAATGAGTCAGTTAATAGCCATAGAGACATTATGACAGATTTCATGCTATCAGGACTCTGTAAAGAAATAATAATATTAAATCATAATAATCACAATAATAACAATACTTCTATTAGCACACTTTAGCAGGAACCTACCAATTCACAAATTGAAAAAAAAAAATTATAACAAATTACACCCTGACCCCATTGTTAATCCTGGGCTGTTGTAACAAATAGGAAACTTACCTTGGACAGCCCGAGGACCTAGAGCACAGCAGTACAGTGCCTTGCGGCATGGTTGCACATTAATATCTGTTAACCTGAAAGTTGCAGTTTATGTTATATTTTTTATGTGCTTTTTACATAATAGTTTGATTCCTTCCTGGGTCAAATCAGCAAATTGCATTGTATTAAGCAGTTCGAGGTTGTGTATCTTCGCATAAATGACCAAGGAGAAAGCTTTGATTTCTTGACTATGCCTAGTAAAACTTTTCTCAATATGGAAGATATTTTTACGTAAATTACCTTTATAACGAGGCAAATTCACCAGGCAAAATGATGAAAATGCTTAAATTTTCTTTGAAATTGGAAATTTAAAAAAGAAGTTGTATTTAGGTCCTTGTTTTATGATAAAAAGTTGATGACAAATTTAAAAGTTTTTAAAATTGTAATTTTTTTTTCTTGGTAATTACATTGTGTTAGACATGTGCTGTAACCGAATAAGCATAGTTGCCCGTTTTCAGGGTAACTTTGCTACTGCAGTATTTGATTTATTTTTAACACATTTGATTTATTTTAAACATAAACTTTTACCCCAACAGTGATTGTTTCACATATTTTGAAAACAGAGGTCCAGGATTAATAAGTTGGGGGCAGTTTCAAAGAATTTCTATACTTATCAGTTAAAATCTCACCTGCGGAAAAAAAAAAGTCCAGCAAAGTTTTACTACTTTATGGCACCAAAACTCTTTTAATATTTTAGATGAAATTTTAAAAAAATTATTACAAAATTTTACTATGCATGATTAGTAAAAATAAATATAATATTGCAAATTTTGAATTATGAAAATATTGCAGTCTGATGATGTGGGCAAGAGTTCAAATGCCACAGTATTTATTAGTTTGATATGACTGAATAAATTAATAATTATGAAGTCTATATTGGGAAAAATATCTGTATTGATCCTCAAGACTTCTAATAGGAATATGTTTTTGTTTCATTTTTAATTAACATTTTTACCTCACTATATGAAAATTCAAGGCCAGTGATGGAGAACATTATCTCTGCGGATGTAATCACCACATATTGAGGAATTTGCCATAGCATACTCATTCCATTTGGTTTTACCACAGTCAACAGTTTGCTGGTCTGAAATTTTTCAAAGAAATAAAAGTAACTATTTTAACAAGACGTAGCATTGGTTTGACAAGGTTCTAACTGCTCAAGAGTAACTTCTGAGAAAAACAAGTTTGAATTTTCCTTTTGCAATATTTTATTTATTTATTGATGAATTTGTTTTTTATGCTTTCTGAGGGCTTACTACTACTTTATAAATCAGAATAAGAGGAAACATAGCATTTTAGTTTGTCACATAGTATGTATACAGACTATGTACTTTTGCTGTTAGAACCTTGTCACTCCCAACTTTGATCAACTTGAGAGTGACAAGGTTCTAACTGCACATTCAACCATGTCAAATTGAAAACGCAAGTAAAAATCAGGCTTATATGGAAAATGACATAGTTTATTTTGTGAAAATTTACAATATTAAACAAATAAACAACTATTTTATACCTAACTTTCAAGTTTTACATGAGTTTGATAATATTTTTTTAGAGTCTTTGCACAAAAAGTCTGAGAATTTCTGCTTTCTAGTTCAAGATAGCATTGTAGAACTCTCGATCCTGAAGGGGCATGTAAGGATAAGCACTTTTAATGTCTTTTTTCTCAAGATCCGGTATTGGGGTGGTACATCGAAGAATTTTTGTACGTACTTCAAAAACAGAGAGACGTGAAGGCTCAGTTTGCTGCTTCTTAGACTTCTTCGACTTATTGCGCTGTTTTGGAGTTCCCATGAATTTAATGTTCGCAGCGTTGTAGAGCTCTAATTCATCATGACTCGTTTTGTATAAAATCTCCCTAAATGCTTATGTATGCTGAACTACGGATACTTTTGTATAAGGCACTGCTTTGTAGTTTCTTAGTTTCAGAGAAGTTGTTAAAGTCAGAAGCTCTCATTTGAATGATTTTATATGGATTTTGAGGATTTATGCCTATCAACAGTCTTATTAGACCTAACGGTGAATAAAATTCGATTTTTTTCATTGCCTTTTCAATTTGTGAATGTACACCATCAACCTCTTGCACACATCAATGTCCTGGCAATGAGTATTTCATTGTCACTGATTTTATTTGAGGGTGGTCCCTCAAAAAGTCTAGGATAGCGTTTGATATTATTGAGCTCCTATTCTGGGGAACGCACGAGTCTGACCAAGTAATGAGCTCACTTATGTCATTTTCTTCAGCGACAACTTCTAAAATTCTTCGCAGGCCACTTCCAATGTCATTTCTGGATCTACCTCCAAACGTGTCATTCCAAAGAGCACAATAAATTCTTTTAGTCACACTATAATATGCTGTTAAGTTGAAACAGGTCAATTTTCTTAAATAGAATAGTGAGCTGATTTCTGCATGTGGAGTCAATATAACATTCTCTAGGTCAAACAACAATACTGGTAAGTTTTTTCCTCTTTTTCTTTCTTTCAGGATTCCCTCATTACATTTTTCAGACTAATGTGCCATTCCTAGTAAGCTTTCATTTTTTCAGTCAGAGTTTCTGTTTGTTTGGATGTTTTATACATTTCACAAAAATCGCATCTATCCATTTTTGGTATGTGAAATCCCAAGTTAAATTCAGTGTCAGAAAATCTTTCTGTATTGAGAGTCCTTTACTGGATGGACTCCTTCTTCAGAACACTGTTCTTTATAGAGTTCAATCATTTTTCCAACACTTAAATGTGCACCTCACGAGTGTAGAACGCAACAAATGTCCCCCAAACAAGAGATCAAAATAAGAACTGTTTACATTAGAATCAAAATGATAACAGCTGTGTTGCAGATAGAACCTTGTCAAAGTGATGCTCAAAAATGTTTTTCTTGCAGTTAGAACCTTGTCACTTTAGTAATTTGGTTTTTTACAATAGTACTGCCGTAAAATTAATACAGAATATAGTAAACTATATCAATTCTGCCAAAAATGTCAGTTAGAACCTTGTCAAACCAATGCCACGAAAAATTTATCATACAGTTCTTTCTGTTAGCAATGATAATACGATTGACTTTAAATTACAAATATTAAATCTTCACATTCAACTAATACATACCATATTATTTAAATTCCCTTCCAACATTAAAACATAAATTCCACCTTGTTTTAAGTTAATGTCTGTTATATACTTGTCATTAACTGCAATGGAATACCTATAAAAATTTTAAAAATAAATAGAAAAATTTAGAGGCCAGTGTTATCTTAACAAAAGGGATAACATAAAATAAAATTGATCTAACTGCCTTAATTTTTTTAACAGCTTACTAAATATATAAACAAGGAAGAAGAAAGTAATCTGCTATCCGTTTAAAAAATTACTGTTATTCCTAATGAGGTCTTACCTTCCAAACAGAGGCATTCCAATCTGCTTCGACTGATGAGAATCATAATCAACAGTCAAGTTTCTCATATTATCAGTAGTTTTTGCTAATATTGTCAACTGATCAACACCACTATAAATAATCCTAAAAAATACACAATAATGATAATAATTCATTCGTTAATTAATTCAATTAATATTTGCTCAAGTAAGAATATTAATAAATATGTTCTAGTACCAAAGCATTTTACATCCCCACTATGCGGACATTCACATTTTCCTGCCAGATTCAAATACTTCCCCTAACTATGTAACACCTGGATTATAGGGAAGGAGTATCATTAAAATATTCATAATTTTCTGATCTTGTTAAAGTTATATAAAATATAATGAACCAATAAACATTAATTCAGTGACAACGCTTGAGAAATGATTTTTCCTAAACAAATTTTTCATCAATTCTAATATTACAATGGATATTGGTAGTAGTTTAATAGAGCAAGTTATATATTGATATATTTATATATATATATATATATATATATATATATATTTATATATATATATATATGGTAGATAGTGTCAACTAATTTTGAAAATTGTACTAAGAAGTATTTCAAATAATTCATTATATAAAACAAAAAGCTTTTATACCTATATACAGTACAACCTTTATAAACCGACACATATTGGACCAGACAACCACAGGATTATCAATAAATTCCGGATAATCGGAAGAAAAATAAAAAAATTATTATAACATAATATTTTTACTATAATGTAATATTTATATTGGTAAATTTGTATATCTAAAACAAAATATTATGTACCTATGAAGAATACGTTCATGTTTAATAAAAATAACTGGGAAAAATTCATAAATATTATTATGCAAAGTAATCATTAATTCTTAAAAAAATAAAGAACAAAACCCTCAATTGTTCTTGATCATAATCAAATCCATCCCTCCTAAAAATCCTGAACAACATTCATTTCTTCTTTCCTTAGTTCCATATTCCATAGTTAGCTAAGTACTAGAGAAAACTGAATTAATGATGCTATTTCTGTTGGTTCCTGGTTAGTATTGTATTTTTACTGTATGTATTTATGGTCGTTTGCTTCCCACATCCTAGACTATTCTCTCATACTATTTATGTCATGCAATGAAACATATATTGAAACAAATCAACATAGCAATAGCTCATGTTATTATTAATCTAGACAGTGAGCTAGGATGAATAGTTGCTTAAGTAGAATCTAACACATTTAGCTCTGTGAGGTTTTCAATATCTTCCTCGTTGGATCATTATGTCCCCCACATATATGTACTATCAATAAAACCTTTAGATTTCAGTAGGCAAAATTTTGAAAACATTAATATTAATTCAAACTTAGAAATATTAAATACTAATTGCGGTACTGGATTGGTCCATTTTGAACTGATTTTTTATTTTTATAAAAATAAAACTGAAACTAATAGGAAAAGACTCATTTATTGCTTTTGGAATATAAAATAAAGTTTTACATATTTTCTTTAATACAGTTTGTATAAGTAGGTAATTCCATAAAATACCCAAACCAATATAAATGAGAAGTCTGCCCCATTAGTTAAAAAAAAAGGAATTTCCCAAAACTTTTTCCTACCTGTAAAAACCCATTAGAGCCTCCTCTTAGCTCCAAATAAAATACATAACCAAGTAGATAAGATAAACATCAATTACAAAAAAAAAATGTAAGGGAGTACTGTTCTTGCAAGAAGCCTGGTTATTTCCCCTTAATTTTTCAATTAAGAATACCCACATAATAGAGGCTGGGTGTGCCTGCATAAAAGGGTCTCCGGTGTTATAATTATAAGTTCCATAGGCTAATAAAGTAAAACGATGTTGAGCTTAAACAAGTATATTAGAGAGAGTGATACATCCATTACACTGTAACACATAATGACATTGTGCCACCTTAATATTATAATACTTAACACACCCCCTCAATTAAAACTTCATTCAAAATAAGGTTCAATTTCAAATAACAAATTTTGAGGAAATAAATTATACAGTAAATTGACAAGAGTCTTTCGATATTTGAACATGAAACATGAAGTTGAAAAACATTTGAAATTTATCAACACCAAGTGCTTTAGTAAGATGTATCATTGGAGTTAGATGGCAGTATAGGGTTGGAAACAAGGAACTATGGAGCATTGCCAGACAGCAGCCTATAGAGGAAGAAATAAGAAAAAGAAAATGGAGGTGGATCGGCCACACGCTCCGAAAAGAAGATGGGGCCATAGAGAAGACAGCGCTGGATTGGAATCCCCAAGGATCAAGGAAACGAGGGTAACCGAGGCTGACCTGGCGGAGAAATGTGGAAGAGGAATGCAGAGCGGCTGGCAAATCTTGGCAGGAGGTCAAGGCTCTCATCCGGGATCGGGATGGATGGCGAAAATTTACTTCAGCCCTATGCCCCCGCAGTGGTGGCAACAGGAAATAAGTCAAGTAAGTCAAGTGCTTAAGTAAATAAATCAATAACATTTTTCTCAGAATTAATATGGTGTACAAATACTAGTTTCTTTGAAATAAGGTCCTTTACAAAATGAAATTTTATATCAATATGTTTAGCCTTTTTTGAATTTCATGATTGTTTATGAGTGCAATAGCACTTGTATTATCAACCATTAATTTACCACTAGTTTTGGTATCACAAAATTCACTCACAACACCACACAAGTTTACAATTTCTTGACAAGCCAATCCTGCAGTCATGTACTCAGCTTCCTTAAGTGCCAAGCTATAAGATTACAGCCATAAAATGCCACAAACCCACTGACACTTTTTCTTGTTTCGGGGTCGCCTACCCAGTCGGCATCAGAGTATCCCACTAGTTCATGACTGCTACTCCTTCAAAAAATAAGGCCCAAGTGTTTAGTTTCTTTAAGGAACTTTAAAATTCGCTTCGCCGCTTTCCATGTCTGGTGAGTGGTCTTGTCTAAATACCTGGCTAAGAAACTCACAGGAAATGACAAGTCTGGCTGCGTTGTAGTGCTCAAACTCATGAGTCCGCAGACCACGCTTCTATAAGGAACTTTATCGAGAGGCTTGCTATCTTTGTCTATCTTAAATCCAGCCTTCATTGGAGTCAATACCTTCTTACAGTCTTGCATGGTGAAAGTTTCTATCAGTTTTTCGACAAACCGAGTCTGAGTAATTTTAATGTCCTTTTCATGTTGTTTAACTTTCATTCCCAAGAAGTTAGAAACATTCATCTCTCTAACATTAAATTCCATTCTTAAATTATTGAGTAAATCATCAATAGCCTTATCATCTCCAATAATAATACCATCATCAACAAATAGCACGAGAAATACATCTTTTTTTGTGATGAAGACAGAAATCATAATTTGACCTATTAAAGCCAAGCTTAACCATGTACAAATTAAAACTCTCGTTCCAGAATTTATGGGCCTTTTTCAAACCATAAAGTGCTCAATTAAGCTTTAAAGTCTTGTTTGCATTATTGACACCTTCAGGAGTTTTTATGTACACAGGATAATCTATAATAAATTAAATAAGGGTGGCAGGATGGCTGAGTGGGCAAACGCGTCAGAAAATACGCCTTGCCCATGGCAATGTATGACTGAGAACCGAAACATAGCAAGATCAAAACCCGGAGCCAGGGGACATTTAATAATACTCAGCATCAATCCCCCCCCCCTCTCCCCTGGCCCGGGAAACCCCGTATAGCCTAACAGGCGAAGAAGGGGAGGACCAATAAAAAAAAAAAAAAAAAAAGGATAATCTATAATACCATTAAGAAAAGCAGTAGAAACATCAACTTGCTTTATTTTCCCATTATTTTGAAGGGAAACGATAATAAAATTCTAACAGTGTCTATTCAACAAACTGGGGAGTAATTAAATGATTCCTCACCTAGGGTATGCTCCTGGAATCCTCGAGCAAACAATCTCGCCTTCTTCCTTCCATCTTCCTTCACTGTGAAAACCCATTTTATTAAAATAGGGACATCTCCTTCAGGTGCTTCCTCTTCAGTCCAAGTACACATCTTCTTGAGGGCCTCGAGTTCTTTATTAACGGCTTCCTGGCATTCTGGAATTTAACTGGCAGCTTCATAAGTTGATGGAATCTCTTCTGATGTTGATAGCATACAATACGTTTTATACAGCTCAAAATCGCTCAAATATTTTGGCGTTTATCTGATTCTCTGAGGTCTTAATGAATCTTCCGACATTGCTCGATTTCCTTTCCTGTCAACCTCCTCCGTGTTGTTACTTCCTTCACTGTCAACTTCCTTTTCTTCTTTTTTTCTCCGTTGATATTATCAAAGGAACTTAAGTCGAGGTAGATGGTTACATTTTTACCAAGTTTTTAGGCCATTTGGATCTCATCAGATGTAGCATCCCTTGACCTGACCATTGGGCAACCAAATTCTGTACCTTCCACCGCAATAACTTACCATTACCCCCTCCTTGCTTCTAGGGTCCAACAGTGAGCCTTTTGGAATAACTGTAGGCCATGCACAATACCCGAAGACATGAAGTTTTGAAATATCATTTCTTCCATTCCAAATATCAGATGGGGTCAGGGATTTATCCAAAGTTGAGGTAGGAGAACGATTTAACTCATAGGAAACACCTGGCTGCCTCTCCCCACAAGAATTTCGGAATTCCCGAGTCATCAATTTTAGTGCGCACTATATTCAGAACAGTCCTGTTCATTCTTTCACTTTTTCCTGCCATCTGGGAACTGTATGGTAGAGTTCCCTAATACCTATATTAGAGCAACCTAATACCTTAATTCAAACAAATTTTTTTGAATGAATTTGATGTAAACTCACCGCCATTATCCAAGCGTTATCCAAGACTCTTAACTAGGGCACCTTGTTGTCTCTCAAGTTCAGCTATGAAATGGATTAAATTCCCTTCTGCTTCACTTTTCTTATGGAGCAATTTCACAACTATGAAATGTGTAAAGTCATCCAAAATTACCTGCATAAATTGGTTTGGATCATATTATATATATACTTCTTGCTAGCTCCTGAGTCCACAATTAAAAGATTATTTGATGACAGCTTGTTGTCAACCTCTTCATCGGCTTCAGCAATATTTCCCTGAATTTTCCCACGAAAATTTCCTCGAAAATGTTTATTTCCACGAGAAAAACTATTTCTTGGACACTGAGCCTTGTAATGTCTTTTGTCACCGCAAATGAAGCAGCCACTTTGAGCCTAGAAGGAAACTTCGTTCTGTGATCCACAGCTTGGTGATGCCGTTTTTAATTTTAACTCTTCATCAAGTAGATGGGCACGAAAAAAATCCATTTTGCCTTCCGGGACGTCTCCAACGCCGTTACAACTGCACTAAATTCCTCTGGTAGGGATAACAGAAGATGACATACTTTGTCTGTTTCGCTCAAACCAGATCTTGTTCTTGTAGATCTCTCATATTAGAATCGAAAACTAAAAAGTGATCCATGCTGTCCTTAAGAGAGTACTTCGGGTTAATAAGCTTTCTCCACAAGGTAAGCTTAGAGAAAGATGTCGATCTAACAAAAACTTCTTTAAGTGCTTTAATCATTGCTTTAGCCGTAGGACAATCCACAATCAAATCTAAATGTTTGTCTGAGATGCCTTGGATTATGATAGTCTTCACTTTCGAATCCATAACGAAGAAATTTTTCTTCCCTGCATCATCCATGGGGGGACCTTCCTCCAATATGCTTTTAACTTGCTCTTTTTCCAAAATAGAAGAACCAATTATTGAAATTTGTTCCAACGAGTACGGGATCTGACGATCCAACCGCCACCATAACTGAAGCTAACCGATATCACTAACTACCGATGAATTTCTTCACGAATACGCATTCACCAGATAAATACTTAGCCATTAGCACTCTGGGCCCATAACCTGTTATAATTATAAGTTCCTTAGGCTAATAAAGTAAAACAATGTTGGGCTTAAACAAGTATATTAGTGAGAGTGATACATCCATTACACTGAAACACATAAGACTACTGTAAAACCAGTGCCACCTTGACATTGTGCCACCTTAATATTATGAAACTTAACATCTGGGCCCCAGAATGTTCTGTGGCAGAATAGAATAGATAGAGATATCCTAGCATAGCCAGAGTTGAACTAAGGACCTTGAGCACTGTGCCTAACCATTGAGCCGGCCTGCTCCCCAATTAATGGAAGAATATATTATTTCGTAAATCGAAATAATTAGTTAAAAAAACATTGTCGGACCAAGAGTGGAGTATTGTGCTCTATGAATGTGATCCATTAAAAAATATATAGAAATAAAAACAAAATCCCTTGGGCTAAGGAGAAGGTAAAAGTGGAGAATATGTAGAGCCTTCTGAGCAAGTAATTTTGTTATCCTAACAATTCCGTTATCGCTGAGAATTTTGAGCATTTAACGACAGCACAGATGTCATTATAAAATTCATCATAATAAACTTACTTTAGTTTAGGGCTGGATGTTGGAGACTTAACCATTTCTTTATTCCCTCCAGTCATATTTAATTGTATCAAAGAAAGGTTATTATTTTTAATTAAAAGTATGTATGAAAAAACCTAAAAAAGAAAATTTCATTAGCTGTAACATTTTTCTTTTTATCTCAAATATATTAATAAGAAAAAGCTATGATTTGATTTACTTGGGGAAAAAATATACAAGTAAACAATACACAAGTATCTCTCCTGTTATTTTGTACTGGATTTTTTTTTTGTCTACTAAAAATACTAGTAAGAATTACTCGATGCACACTTGTAACTCATTTACACTTATTTACAGAAACTTTGCCATGAGCTCTAAAAAATATGGAATTCACCTGGTACTGACCGAATTACAACCTTATATTAATCTTTATTACTACTAGACAATATAAAGTGCCACTTATAAGTATCTCAGCTGAAAAAATAATTTAAACTTGACTGAAATAAGGGATAACTGTAATACTGTTATCCTAATATAATGCTATATAATATAAGCATTTTTTTTTTAAATGAGAAATAAAAATTTGAGGATACCTTGTTTTCTTTAAGTTCCAGAGTACCAGTCCAAGAACCTGCGCAGGCTGTTGATATGGTCACATTTACAGGTTCAGAGGAGATTTCATTTAAGTCAAGGAAACCTAAAGGTGGCAACTGGGGTGTATTTGGAATTCCATTAATATTCGCCGGACAGTTGATTGTGTTATACAGAACAAGTTCTGATTGCCCACTTCCAGGTAATGATGGATTCTCTTGCTTTAAAATTAAAAGATCAAAGAAGAAACATCTTTAAATTTTGATTAATGATTGGTCTTTAATTCGAGCTTTAGTTAAAAATTTGATTACCTGGATGCGAAGCTCCAGAGCTCCCGATAAAAGAAAAGCAAGAGCAGCAAGAAAACCTCCAACTACCAGTTTCTGAAGAGATGTTCTCACTAATCGCAATTTAGCTAATATTGGATAAATTACACTTTCAAAAAGTGGAATGAAAATAAGTACAAGCACTGAATTGAGGGTTTGCATTTGGTCTGGTTGAATCGTGAACCAACCTAAATCTCCATTCATGCGACTAGCTTGAAATGTCCATTTGGAACCCTGCAAATAATTAAAATATTGAAATAAAATGAAATAGAAGTTAGAAAATATAATCTAAAACTGTATTTATTTATATTTTCAAAGTACATTTGACGAAACATACAAAGTAATATTGTCAACTCCATTACATAGTATATATTTATATATATATTTTAATGTTAAATCGTCAAATATAAAAACATATGGTTTAATATCCCATACCGTTTGTTGCAACAAACAAAGCGGTTGGAGCAAACTGTTTTGATCTAGATTGTTAGATTGATCTAGAGCTTCATCTACAGCGTTCCACCAGCTTCTACGAAGACCTTGAACCTTCCAGAGGGTCCATTTTACGACTATATATAAGGAGCGAGTGACTAGGCCAATTAGTCTAAGTCTGAGTCTTAGTCTGTGTCTTGACTGTGAAGCTCAAGCATATTATATGTGCTATTAAGTTATCATTTTTGTAACCTGCTCGAATATTTATGTTGTTATAATTTGTTGGTATTGATATTGTTATATTTTCGTTGAATAAATATTTGGTAACCCACAGAAGTGTTACAACTGGTGTCAGGTGTGGGGGTTTAAAGAAGAAAAAAAAGTAGTGGAGCTAAGGAGAGAATTAGAAGAGCTTGATTTAGACACTACAGGTTCAAAAGCGATCTTATTGGCCCGGTTACGTGAGTATTATGTTGAATCAAGGCATAGATCCTGAATCATTAAAATTGGAAGATTGTCCTTCAAAGGCAATAAATGATAAATTGTTTAATTTATCTGGTGAAATAAATGAAAAGTTGACTAGCCAATTGGCAGAGATATACGAAAAACTGACTAGCCAATCAGCAGAGATAAATGATAAACTGACTAGCCAATCGTGAGAGATAAATGATAAGATTACTGTCCTAAATTCCAATTTGTCTTGGATTAATGACAAATTGGCCTGCCAAGCAGGCAAAATAAATGACAAATTGCTGAACTTATCTGCCGAAATAAATGACAAATCGGCCAGCCAGTCTACCGAGCTTAACGAAAAGATGGCTAGCCTGAAGTCAAGCTTATCGGCTGAGGTCGATGACAAGCTGACCAATTTGTTGGGTGATGTGAACGGACTGAATGACAGGTTGAGCGGCCTGTCTGTTGAGATGGATGGCGTGAATGACTGGTTCAACCAGAAGCAAGGGCTATCGCTTTTGAGGAGGAACTTGAAAGATTGAAAAGAATACTCGAAAAAGGGGCCCAGGTGGTCGTCAGGGGGCAGCTCTGCTCACAGCCATTACGGGACCGTTGGTTTTAGCCAAGCCTGGATAAAACTACTGACTTTTGATGATAAGTTGTCCTGGTTGAATTACCTCAAACAGTTCAACGCTGCGGCCAGTGCTAATGGGTGGTCCCCTAGAGATAAGGCAGTTGCCATTACGGTGGCCCTCAGAGGCGACGCTTTAGATGTTCTTCAAACGATCAACACCGACAATCCCTGCGTTCAATTTACAACGTTCCCTACGTACAATTTTCAAACGTTAGTAAGCCAACTCGAAATGAATTTTGGCCACTTCCACCTCGAGCAGGTATACCAGTCTCAGCTGAAGAGCAGGAAGCAGAAGGCGGCCGAGTCTATCCTAGAATTCGAGGCGGACGTTGTGAGGATGGTAAGACTGGCTTATCCAACAGCCCCAGAAAGTTTGTTGGAGTGTTTAGCGGTCCAAGCTTTTGTTGATGGCCTGCAAGACTTGGAACTTCAGAGAGCGGTGCGGCTTGCCCGCTCTAAATTGATAGTGGCTGCACTAACCATAGCGTAGGAGTTTGAGGCGGCTACTGAGGCTTCTCGTAGCTATGGATGTGTCCAGACCACGAGTACCACCGACCGTGACAAGGTGAACCACTGAGACTTAGAAAGTGTGATCTCAGGGGTTGTGAAGGCTTTAGACTCGCTTAGAAGGAGACCAATCCGGTGTAGGAAATGTGGGGAGTCGGCAATACCTGATGCCCTAGAGAACATTGTTTTGCAAGTTCTAAAGGCCCAAGAGTCCTGGAAGAGGAGACTAGTATGGTGCTGGAGCTCTGGGGAGCTCGGACACATTAGGAGTTCCTGCAAAGGAAAAGTGGCTCCTGACACAGGAAAAATAAGACACGCCAATACCCGGAGGATGAAAGCTTCCCGGGACACTCACCAAGGTCTTTCCTCAATGATGGTAACTTCTTTGGGACACCGAGACGACAGCTCATATGTGGATGGCAGCATCAACGGCAGGAGGCACACTGATGCTCAGACTCCAGATGGCAGCTGAGGACTGCGACCGAAGAAGCCACCCTATCGCTGTCAATAAGACACGTCACCAGCGATCAGATGAGGAGACCAAGCGGGAGCAGAATCAATCAGGGTGGATACGAAGACGGAGAACTTTTTGGGCTCTACAACCCACGAGGAAAGTGGGGTCTCTACATGATTAAGAAGCACATCAACGATGTGGTCTACAGAATGTTCAAGTATCCCAAGGGAAGGCCTATGATCGTCCATCAGAATCACTTGGTGCCATATGCAGGGAACCACGATGCAAAGCAAACCACGAGGCACAGCGAATTAGGGAAAAGACAGTTTGTTTGACCCAGGGAGCAGGCATGCATGGAAAAAAGACATCCAGGAGGAATGTTTCTAAGGAGGGGGCAGTTTAACGTTAAATCGTCAAACATAAAAACATATGGTTTAATATCCCAGGCCTTTTAGTGGAACAAACTTTTGTTGGAGCGAACTTTTTTGATCTAGATTGTTCAAGCCTCATCTACGGTGTTCCACCAGCTTCCAAGAACACCTCGAACCTTCCAGAAGGTTTGTTTTACGACTATATATAGAGAGCGAGTGACTGGGCCAATTAGTTTAAGTTTAAGTCTGAGTCTTGACTGTGAAACTCAAGCATATGATTTGTGTGCTATAAAGTTATAATTTTTGTAACTTGCTCGAATAGTTATGTTGTTATAATTCGTTGGCATTGATATTGTTATATTTTTGTTGAATAAATATTTGGTAACCCATAGAAATGTTACTATATATATATATTTATATATATATATATATATATATATATATATATATATATATATATATATATATATATATGTATATATATATTTTTTTTTTTTTTTTTTTTTTTTTATACAACAGAAAGTCTTTTAAAAAGATCTTTTGAAAACATGTCCCAAGCTCAGCATAGGCTGGGTAAACATTGTTCAAAAAACCAGGTGGAGAAGTTAGCCGTACTAAAAGCTTTACAGTATCTCTTTGAAAATGAGTCAGAAACAGAAGACAACATCACCATTTACACAAACAACATGAACATCAGACATTCAATTAAAAATTCATAGATACATGACGAACTTACTGACAAAATCAGAAACCATTTGGCTACACTACATGATCAAAACAAATACATAAACATAGCCTGGGTAAGGGGCCACTCAGGGATAGAGGGCAATGAGGGAGCGGACAGGCTTGCTAAGCTAGCGGCTCACAGTGATCTCCCGCTGATATATGGTAAGGTTCCGATATCCTAAATCAAAGAGGACATCCGAAAGGATACAGTAGTTAAGTGGAACCTAGCCTGGACTGCTTCCTCGAAATCACCGAGTCTCCATAGATTTGTTCCTCTCATCACATCTCACAATTAAAAAAGAATACTAAGCACTGACTACAAATTGACACAAATACTTACTGAACACGGCCAAACTAAAAAATATTTAACAAGCTTTAACATATTAAACAATGGCAGTGCCCAGACGGACAAATACACAATTTTTGACACTTAATATTTGACTGCAAAAAACTAGACAACAATCAGGCAAAACTTATACAGAACGTTCTTTTAAAATGGCCTGAAACAGAACAGAGACTGATGACAAAATTTAAAAAGACTTCCTGGAATTTATTAGGAAAATAGAATTTAACTGACTGACTGACGAATGTAGGAAGGCAATTTAAATTATCTGTATTTATTAGCTTTGTACATTAGGCTACTGTAGCTTGTTACGCTTTTTATTTTATTTGTAAATTCTCTTTAATATAATCTTTAATAATAATTGTATATTATAAATTTTAATAATTGTAACGTGATTTATATTGCGAATTTTTTGTAACTTTTCTTTTTTAGTTTGTGTTTACATCAGGGGTTGAAAATATAAGTTAATTTTTATTTTAAAAAGTTTGTTAAACTTATATTTTTTTTTTACCCTACTTGAAGTTTTTATTGAACATTAACTTTTTGATATTTGATTGATTACGAAAACTTTTTGATAAAGTTATCTTAAAACTTTTATCCAAATAACTTTTTGCATAAAATTTCATTTCAAAATGTTATTCTGTAGTAGTAGTAGTAGTAGTAAAGTAAATTTATGAATTTCAAATAAAAATAATTATAAAAAAGTTATTCTAAAACTCATACATAAAAAGATTTTAGTAAAAGAAAATAATTTCGGAAAAATTGATTTTAATAGATTACAATTTTTAATATTTTGTAAATATGTGTATTATTTTTAAACTACAAAATTATGTTTAACAATACCATGGAATCAGTACAGTTAATTATCATAGATATATAATGTATAATATTGTTACTCAATATAAACATATTTAGATTATTATTCAACAATCAGCATTTAATTTAACAAGTAAAACAATTTAAAAACATTTTAATTTACACCTATAATCATCAAGAATAAATTTCAAAGTAGCCCCTCATTTACGCAGCTATGTTATAACATTTCTTTGCTTATTTTTACTGCTATGGGTTTTAATTTGTTCTAGCTACACTTCAAGTCACTAGTAGTCATATAATTCGTAAAAAAAAACTTTCATGGAACCTAAATAAATGGCTTTTCAAATCATTAAAACATAACCTTTAATTATTCTTTCACAACAGTTGTTGAGATGTATCTGAAAAAACTCCGAATCATTCGGTCTTTTTTGCACACCTTTGTAATTTGTGAACCGCTTACTCACAAATAATAACTAAAACTAAAATGAAACGGTCTGGTGAGATGAGATAATGAATGAACACTAGACTTGTTTTGATTCGAGAAGAATGAAATAATAGGATAGGAATAAATATACCTATCATTGGATTATTCATCAAAATAAACAACAGTATAAGAAAACAATCTCTTTTCCTATGATAAAAACTTTTATTATTACAACCTAGGGCGAAAAAGTTATTGTTAAACTCACACTTTAATTTTAATTGCTCAAAAGGTTTAGGTGAACCTTAAACTTTTTGAAGAAAAACTTTTATCATAAAGTTATTTGAAAACTTTAATTGAGCAAACTTTTTCGTAATAAGTTTTTCAAATACTTTTAAAATGAAACTTATTTTAAATGGAACCTTGACTCATTAACCTCTGAAAAACTGAATCCTTTTTTCGACTCACTTTCCCAAACCCTGGATCCTATTTATTCGTTATCATCCATAGATGAAATGGTGGAATGCCTTTCTTCTAATCTTTACACCTTCCTAAATCAACATGCTCCCCTCAAGACCTCCACCATTAGACGCCCTCCCGCACCCTGGATAAATCCCGATATCAGAGAGTTGATGAGAAGAAGAGATGCTGCCAGAAGACGATTCCAACGTACCCGTTCCTCTGAAGATTATACCCATTTCAAGTCCCTACGGAACCTCACCCAATCTTCCCTACGACGTGCTAAGGCACTGTTTTTCCATAATTCCCTATCACGAGCCCTCGATCCTAAGTCCAAATGGAAAATCCTTAACAACCTGTCTATGGTAAAATCCAAAGCCTGCACCTACTACCCCATCGATCCAGATGAACTAAATTCCCATTTCGCTAATTCTCCATCCATTCCTCAACCCTCTTCATTTTCGTTCACACAAAGTTTTGATCCAGATAATTTTTATTTCCTGAATATCTCACCTGAAGCCTTACTCTCATCTATCCTCAAGTCCAGGACGAATGACTTTGGTCCAGACCAAATTCCTGTGAAGATCATCAAACTCTGCCTTCCGGTAATATTCCCTGCCCTTCTACACATATATAATTTCTCTCTACAAAATTCTTGCTTCCCAGAAGCCTGGAAAAAAGTTATAGTCCGTCCGTTAAATAAAGTGCCTGTTCCCTCCTCAGCTTCCGACTATAGACCTATTTCCATTCTCTCTAACCTATCCAAACCGCTCGAAAGAATCGTCCACTCCCAGCTCAATGATTTCCTCGAGCGAAAAGCTCTCCTTAATCCTCTTCAATCTGGCTTTCGCTCCCATTACTCCACACAATCTGCTCTACTCAAGATTACTCAGGACATTCAATCCTCCATAGACGAAACTAAAATGACCATCCTGATTCTCTTCGATTTCTCAAAAGCGTTCGATACCGTCAATCATGAGATCCTCCTTTCTAAACTCCAAAACCTCTCCTTGTCAAACAGCGTCTTAAAGTGGTTCCTCTCCTTCCTGTCCTTACGTTCACAAACAGTTCATATCCCTGATAAACCTCCTTCCTCACCTCTTTTACTAACACGCGGCGTTCCACAGGGGTCCTCACTTTCACCAACACTCTTCTCTGTGTACATTAATGATCTTCCGGATTCCATCAACCATTCAAAATACCACTTATACGCCGATGACCTCCAAATTTACTTATCTTTCCATCCTAACGAGATGCTAGAAGCAATCCAAAAATTACAGGAAGACATAGATAGCATAAACGCCTGGGCAGAAAAAAATGAATTGAGTCTAAATGGAGAAAAAACCAAGGCTATCCTGATCGGCTCCAAGCATCTCATTAATTCCCTTTCTTACTACCCCCTACTTTACCTCAAAGGCCAACCTATCCATTTCCATCCCCATGTCAGAAATCTTGGAGTGATCTTTGACCAGCATTTGTCGTGGAGTAACCATATTTCCCAAATCACTAGAAAATCCATCGCTATCCTCAAACAGTTCCGCAGATCCCGTGATTGCATGTCCTCCAAAACCCGTCAACTCCTTGTTTCCTCTCTTATATTTCCTCATTTTGATTATGGCTGTCTTGTATACGGGGGACTGTCTGGTATGCATGATGCGAGGTTAAAGAGACTAATGAATTGCTTCATTAGATTTATCTTTGGTGTCCCCAGGCGCTCCCACGTCTCAAGTTACTATGCTGAATTAAAATGGCTCTACCCAGTTTTTCGGCGGCAATATTTCCTTGGTGTATACCTTTTCCGAACGTTCAGAATTAAAAAGCCTCTGTATATCTTAAATTTATTTACACCTTGTTCCTCCATTCACTCCCTAAATACCAGATCCCAAACCTTAAATCTATACATCCCTTCCTACCGAACTGCCTCCTTTACAAAATCATTTATCGTCCGTGGTACCTCCTTTTGGAACTCTTTACCCGTTTCTATCCGTAAAAATGCATCCCTTACATCTTTTAAAACCCAATTATTCCTCCACCTCCTTAATCTTCAAACTACCGCAACTATGTAAAATAATGAAACCTGTTTCAATTTGCAATACTTATCTGTGTTTGTATACATAAATCTTGTTTCTCTTTTATTTATTTCTTTAAGTTCAAATGGTTGAAAAATAGTCAACTTATATTCTAATTTCTCATGCTATTGTTTTTTGTTTTTTTTTTTGTTCAATGAGACTTGATTTTATTTTATTTCTTTAATTAACAATTTTGTTCTTAACTAGCCAGACAAATAACTCTGGATTTGTACATATATTGTTATTCTTAGGGGACAAGACGTCCCAGAATAAAAATACTTTTTCTTCTTCTTCTTCTTCTTCTTCTTCATTATTTTTTTGTATAATTATGATAAAAAAGAAGAATAAATGCTCATAATATTTTAAAAAGGTTAATGACCTTTTCGACCTCTGGTTTATATTGCTACTTTAGTTTATATTTATGTTGCTACTTAGTTAATTTATGTTTATATTGCTATTTACTTTATGTTTACATTTCTACTTTAGTTTATATTTATATTGTTTTTTAGTTTGTGTTTATATTGCTACTTTAGTATATAGTTATATTGCTATTAAGTTTATAGTTATATTGTTTTTTAGTTACTTTTGTAACTTTTCTTATTTATTTTTTTTTAGTTTGTGTTTTTCGTATGTAAAATAATTTAGGTATAAACAATTATAATTTGTTCACTATATAATATAACATGTAATACATGTAATGTGCCTAATAAAATAGGCATGGAGCATGTAAATCATTCAATAAGCTCTCCGTGTTTGGGGGCTAACATAGAAGGAAAAATATTTAAAAAATATATGTATATATTTTTTTATTTATACATACATTTTATACAACAGAAAGTCTTTTTAAAAAATCCCATAGCCATTCCCAGTCTGAGAAACTTTAGAAGCTCTATGAACATAACTGTAGTTACCAGTTAGGAGAATTGTGGCTGAATAAGTTACTGAGTCAGTCGCTAAAGAAATTGAATACAAGACAAAAAATACTGGCCATTGTTGCTTTCTGTTTATACCTCACTAAGAAGTTTTTTAACTTCTGAAATATATACTGAGCCCCTTGTAGCTTCTTACATCTAATCCTGGCCGAATATTATATTTCTAATTATTTTGCTGTGTCTCTTTTTCTGATACATCAAAAATGATTTTATTAAATTTCAGAAAATTCTCATGTTTCACAGCCATTAATTCAACAATGATTGAAAGAAGTTAGCATGATGAATCATTCTATGCTTTCATATTATTTTCTAATAAGTTTAACACTAATTATAATGACAATAATTATAATTATAATACATAGCATACCTGCTGATCAAAAAGTGCCCAAAATACAACGGTAGGAGTGAATAAATATATTATTTTCAGAAGAACTTTGATATCTGCTATTAACTTTGAACTGTATTTATCTTCAGCATAGTCTAACCAATGATCTTTCTTTTCATTGGAAGCAATTTTTTTGGCAACTGCATGCTAAAAATAGAATAATTTCATTTATTCTAGTCTGAAATAAATTATTTTTTATTAATACATTGTGCTATATTTTGTAGCAAACAAATCTTGTGTGGTTGCACATCACAAAACTTTTACATACCACCCTCTTTTCTTTGACTAATAATAGACATTAATTTTTGAAAATTAATGTATAGTATTCTTCTCAGGTTATGACACTTCCTATTTCTTTATTTAAATCAATAGATAAGAAAATATTGATTACAATAAGAGTCTGAATAACCAAGTCCCACACAATTTTCAGTGAGTGTTTATTTGTGTGTGTGTCCGCGTGTGTGTGATTGTAAAAAGACTAGCTCAAATGCAAATAATGCAATTATATAGCTGCTAAACCATAAACGTAACACATTAGATTGCAGACCATTCCTACTGCAAGAAAACAATCTAAACTTGTCTCATTTTCCATGTCGAATCCCTCTTAGAAGTTCTTTTCAATATTACCTATGCACTTAGTTACTTTCATAGAAATTTTTATAAAATTATTTTCATCTCTTCTGGAGCATCACATAATTCATAAGGATATATATCATAGGCTACATTAACGTGCCGAAAGATGTGGTGGATGAAAACATTGTACTCTTTACAATTCACCATAGCGAATTTATGACACAATATCTAATCTACCATAGACTTCCCCTTTCTGAAGCTTCTCTGGTGGATTTTGTTTTCTCACTCTCTCTTCTGCTAGGAGTGAACCATGCAAATAAAATGTTAGCAAAAACTTCAAACCCACATATATATGAACACATCAAATAAAAGTTGTAGTATTTCCAATAATTTTGTATGCCTTATTTGTTTTGTGTGTTACCCTGTTAAAATAGTTTATCAAGCTTGAAATATTTATATTTGAGTTAAATTTTTTTCAAATTAAATTGTGATTTGCTTTGAATCAATTATAAATAATCAAAATTTCAATTTTATAAAACAATTTATGTATCTTTATGTTTCATAGAGTTAGCCAATAAATAGATCATTTCTCATGGTAATCAGCTTTGTTTCTTTCAACTCTCTCACAAAGAATACAAGCAGTAAAAATTAACAATAATAATAATATGTAATATATACATATGGTACTTACACTAATACATCCACTAACTTCAAGGGCAATATTCCCTTGTGGGCTATTCCTCTTGTACATAGGACTGCCCATAACAAATATGACTGAAAAATAAAATTTTATTTAGGAATAATATTTATCATTAGTATTATCTTCCATTGATTCTTATTTTTCAATATTAATCAATTAAAATAATCAATTATTTTATGTTAAAATAATCGAAGGGCTTGCTTGCTCTATAGAGGTTTTGAACATGAAAGTTCTATAAGCTTTTCTAGAAAAAAAAAAAAATTGATGTAATAATTTATCAGATTTTAAATAACAAATTAAATAAAGTCTACCTATTATATCGTCGTCACCATGCTAAAGTAATGAATGTGCATAGGTTTTTCGTTGCACATTCGTTACTTTAGCATGGTGACGACAATATCTAAAAAATTATTTTTTTAATTTTCATCACATTTTACAGAGAGCCCTTGAATTGAACATATTTTTTCTGAATATTTACCAAGAGATGCTATCATCAATGCTGCCGGCAAACCAAATGCTAATGGGTAACAATCTTCATTGCTGCCAAGACAATGGTATTCACGCAGCATTGGAGTCAAGAAGGAGGAAAGAACACTTCCAGCATTAATAGAAAAATAAAAAACAGAAAAGAAACGTTGGAGTTGTCGTTCTTGCTGTGGTAGAACAAATTGGTCCCCACCAAAAGAAGAAACACATGGCTTTATTCCACCAGTTCCCACCGCAATCAGAAACAATCCAAGGAGTGATAATTCTCTGAAAATGTCAATTTAAGAGATCATCTGTACTTTAAAATTGAAGATAGAATATCTTAAAAGAAAGTATATTAAATAAAGGTACAAGTATACTATCTCCCATCATTGTTCTTAATTCCTACCTGTGTGGAATGCTGAGAGCTTCAACAGATCCAAATGAAAGTACGATGTTCCCAGTAGCATAAATTAAAGAGACATAAAGTATGGTGCTGAAAAAGTATAGTATCAAATTATCAGTTATAATGAATACAATACAGTTTCAAAAAAAGCTATTCATAGTTTCAAATGAAAATGACATGTTTCATATAAAAATCTCATAACTTAAGTAGCTATTTAAATGCACAACATGAGGCTATAGTCAAATAAAAGTTTGCTATAGTTAATTACATCTAAATACTATAAAAGAAATAAACAAAAATCATTGTAAATTTCATAGTATAGTAGTTTTATTTATTATTTATAGCTCTACATCTGTGTAACTCCCCATCTAACAAATTTGATGAATTTTTTTTTTTTTTTTTTTTTTTTTACAGTATAGTAAAAAACAACTGGACCCTTTGGAAGTGGAGTTCTTTGAACAGCCTACCGAGAAAAGCGAATTACACCACTTTTAGAGCAGTATTCACCATGGCATTATGACCGATATTATCATTAATCGTAGAACCATTTCAAAAACAACAACATGCATTTACAACAACCGATGAAGAGTGCAGAGTTTAAGGGGCAAGGATTACAGGGAAGCAAAGTTTCTTAATGTAAGTTATGCAAAAATTGTGATCAACCTTAACTTGAGGTTTTAACCCCAACATATTAAAGGATCTTTTGGTCTTTAATCACTTTATTAAAGTTCTTTAGATACTTACGCTGAATATACCATGGATCATATATAGAGAAGAATACATAATTATTAGCTGTAACTAGACTTGAATACAAACTAAAATATTATTTAAGCAGTAGCACTGAAAAGATTCTTTTACTAGTTTTAAAGATAACGTGCCCATATGAGACTCTAATAGTATAAATCCATCAACTTAAACAAACATTTTGTTGTCATTTATATTTATTTTTTTATTGTGATCGATAAATGAGGTGACTGGTTTCAAAACCAGCAACATCCATTTTCAACAATTTTTCAGGACTGATCAAAAAACGATCAATTGGAACTGCTTTTGATAAGAAACAGAATCTTTTAGTATTGATTTTCGAAGGATCTAGATGTTTTTGAAACAAAAGCGTCTAACACTTTATTTTTTAACATTAAAAACGTGAAAAAAAAAAATTGTTTGGAAAAATGGATGTAACCCGTTTTGAAACGAAAAGCCTCAATATTTAATATTATTTGATAATTTATACTTTTTTCTGAAGGGGAGAGGGGAAATAATTGTATGTTGATTAGAAAATAAAGTAAATTGAATGTAAAAATAATGTTTAATAGTTATTGTAAAATTTTGTTTAATATTTATAAGTAGATTATAAAAATCTTACTTGTATTTTCCCAACCAAGCATCAGCCATTATTCCTCCAAAGAGAGGAGTGAAGTAGCACAACATGACAAACGTGTGATAGACTATTGTTGCATTATTTTCACTGAATTGGAGAGAATCTTTGAGGTATAACGCCAGAACACCTATAAGATTCAATGTCCATTTAAAAAAATTATCTCTCAAATATTATAGGAAATTTGTATATTTCCGACATTCATTTTTCACTAACTATACATGTTTTATCTTAAAATATGGAGCTGTTTAATAATTCAAATATTTAAATACTGATTGTTGCAGTAATGTACCTGAGAAGGGGGGGGAGCTAACCCTGGGCCCAACTCACTGAAAGGTTCACACAGTTAGGGATCATGTACTAAGAGGCCCTAAAACAGGGGCATGCTATAATTTTTTTAAAATTTGAATGAATGACAATTTTATTGCCTGGTCGTCGAGACCTCATACCTAACGGGTCAAATGACTGGGAACATTTTGTTAAACAATTGATTGATCTCCAACTTTATTCACATAGATTGTTATATGTTATGAGTGAATGTAATTATATCAGTTTATGACATATAGTATTATGTTATATCAGTTTTGCAGACCAAAAATTAATGGAGTCATACAATAGGTGCTTATTTATATTAAGGTTTTTTAAAGATTACATATGCCCCAGGCCCTATTGGTTCAATTAGGCCACCACTGAATCATAGGGAAATCATTCACATATTACATATGGCCCTTTATTAACTATGATGGTCTATATCTCTAGAAGTAGATTGATCCAAGACCTGTTCTAGAGAAACTAACATAAAATCAAATTTATCAACATCACAATATAAATAAATATATGTTGGCAAAATAAATGTTTTTAATATGACTATTTTTATATAGAAGGGATAGGGGCATGATAACAATCAAATAAAATGATTTAGTATAAGGAACCAATAATATATTGGAAATAATTAAGAAAAATGATTTAGTTTTAAAAATATAGTAGCAAAGTATGGCCTAATATAAAATTAAAAACATTTTAAAAGTAAAGCATTGGCATTATAGTAAACATCAGGGATCGAATTAAACAGTTAACTCTTTTCATTTAAAAGTAAAAGTTTAACTTTTATTAACATGTGTTGATCGATAAAAGTATATTTTTAACTTTTACTTTTATTATCATATCGTCTTTCAAAACAGTGATTTCATAACTTTTATTTTCAAACCTAAATAATAAAAGTTTTTATTTAACAGTTTTAATAAACCACTTACTTAAAAAGTGTTGTCTAAAAAAAAGATCTATATCAAATTTCGGGGGGAAGGGGTTAAAATTTACATTTTCATTCCAAAATTCAATGGCGGAGGGGGGGGGGCTGGGCATTACCAGTAATGCATGATTTACCGATTTAATTGAAATGAGGGTGTATCCTTATATTTTCAGATTCTTAGAATTTGAAACATTATAAGTTTAAAGTTTTGGTTGTGGGGGAGAATGTGGGGGGGGGGGGGCGGCGCTAACATTTATTTAAATATTTACTGATTTCATTGAAATGAGGAGTATTAACATGTTTTCAGATACGTGAATTTCGAAAATATTTTCAAATCTAAATTTCAGCGGGAGGGGGGGCGCCTCAAAAAGTGCGCCCTACTGGCCATACTAGAAGAATAGCGATAATAGTATAGTTTTTTTTTCTTTCAAACTGGTCTTAAATCAATTGAAATGCCCATATTACCAAGTTTCTTAGTTGAAGCATAAAAAAATTACAAACAAGGAATTATCCAAAAAAAATAATTCCCCTCCTCCCAGAAATCCATAGTGGACATTACTTTCAAAAACACCCCCCAGGATATCATGATTAAATTCCTTAATGTCAAAGATATTAGAAAAGTATAATTGTTTGATATTTTTTAATCCCCCCCCCAAGAAATTCATAGTGAACAGTTCTTTCAAAAACACCCCTCAGGATATCATGATTAAATTCCTTAATGTCAAAGATATTAGAAAAGTATAATTGTTTGATATTTTTGAATTTGAGTTTGGTCAAAATCGTTAAAGCCGTTTTTGAGTAAAAAAAAACAAAAAAAAAAGTCATAAAGAGACAACAGTTATTAAGTAAAGTGCCCCCTCCGTTTAACGAATTTTGATGAAATTTCGGCGGTCGCATCACGGTCATATACATACATCAAATACCAAGTTTGATTAAAATCGTTAAATCCGTTTTTGAGAACATAATAAAAAACACGTGAAAATGGGACAACATTTATTAAGTAAAGTGCCCCCTCCAATAAATCAATTTTGATGAAATGTTGACTGTCGCATCACGGGAATATATATACATCAAATACCAAGTTTGATTAAAATCGTTAAATCCGTTTTTGAGTACATAATAAAAAACACGTGAAAATGGGACAACATTTATTAAGTAAAGTGCCCCCTCCAATAAATCAATTTTGATGAAATTTTTGCTGTCATATCGCGGGCATATATATACACAAGATACTGAGTTTGGTTAAAATCGTTAAAGCCGTTTTTGAGTAAACAAAAAAAGCACGTGATAATGAGACAACAGTTATTAAGTAAAGTGCCCCCTCCGTTTAACCAATTTTTATGAAATTTCGGCTGTCGTATAGCGGTCATATACATACATAAAATACCAAGTTTGGTTAAAATCGTTAAAGCCGTTTTTGAGTAAACAAAAAAAGCACGTGATAATGAGACAACAGTTATTAAGTAAAGTGCCCCCTCCGTTTAACCAATTTTTATGAAATTTCGGCTGTCGTATAGCGGTCATATACATACATAAAATACCAAGTTTGGTTAAAATCGTTAAAGCCGTTTTTGAGTAAACAAAAAAAGCACGTGATAATGAGACAACAGTTATTAAGTAAAGTGCCCCCTCCGTTTAACCAATTTTGATGAAATTTCGGCTGTCACATCACGGTCATATACATACATCAAATACCAAGTTTGATTAAAATCGTTAAAGCCGTTTTTGAGTAAACAAAAAAAGCACGTGATAATGAGACAACAGTTATTAAGTAAAGTGCCCCCTCCGTTTAACCAATTTTGATGAAATTTCGGCTGTCGAACCACGGTCATAAACATTCATCAAATACCAAGTTTGATTAAAATCGTTAGAGCCGTTTTTGAGAAAATCGAAAAAACCTAAAAATTAGACAAAATTCTTTAAATAAAATACCCCCTCCGTTTGACCAATTTTGATGAAATTTTTGCTGTCACATCGCGGGCAGATACCTACACTAAGTACCCAATTTCAGGTCTTTGCGGTTTAGTTTTTAAGCTAGTCTGTTCACACACACACACACACACACACACACACACACACACACACACACACACACACACACACACACACACACACACACACACACACACACACACACACACACACACACGCGCGCGCGCGCACTCACACGCACACGCGCGCACACACGCGCACACGCGCACACACACGCACACACACACACACAGGCACACACACACGCACACGCACACACACGCACACACACGCACGCACACGCACACACACGCACAAACACGCACGCACACGCAGACACACACACACACACGCACACACAGGAGTTGCTAGTCTTCCATCGGGCGCCTCCCTAGGAGGGGCCTCCCTAGGAAATAGGGGAATTCCCATCATATATGATGGGTACCGGGGAAATAAAATACCCGGGCCGGACCAAAACTAGACTTAAATCCAGGCGGCTACCTGGTCAGCGTCTGTTCCTCAGGTTAGAGGCGGCTGTATCACACCTGGCAGGAGGTATAAAATGCATACTTATATTTGTGAGAAGTTATGGAGAGGAAAGAAAATTGTATTACGGTGCAGGGGCACGGAACCCCAGTACCGGCGTCGGAGGAGGGTGCGAAAGCGGGCTCCCCGGCGTCGTCATCATACGACCGCAGTGCTACAATGGTGGGAGACTTGGCTGTTGTAGCATCCCAGGATACAAGATTAACAACTACAGAAGTAATGCAGAATCTTGGGCATAAGATCAATGATTTGCTTACGTTTATTCGGACGAAGCACAATGTTCATGGAGAAATTAAAAGATATACCTGTGAAATTCGTCTATACTTTGAAAAGTTAGAAATTGCTGCCTCGCCTATAGAAACTGGGGATAGTGAAACTCAAACAATGGAGCCTAGTCCACCAAGGAAAAAAGTAGGTGGCAGAAATAGAGGAAGAATCATTACGTCTTCATCATCTGAGGCTCCTCCAGCTGAAAGAGTTGAGAAGAGGACTAAACCGAAGAGTTCTGGAGAATCGAACCATGAGTCAAACCAGAAAACAGCTCATTTTAAAAAACCTACAGTTGAGCATAAGTCATCTTCCGAAGAACAATGGCAAGTTGTACGCAAGAAATCGAAGAAGAAAACTCGCATCAAGCCTCCGAGACCTGATGCCGTAGTTGTTACGGTATCAGAGAGCCAGACTTATTCAGACGTTTTGAGAAAGATAAGGGACAATCCTGCGATGAAGGAGCTGAGCTCTTCAATAAACAAAGTCCGGAAAAATAATAGTGGTGATCTATTGCTGCAGCTAGACCATAAGAAATCGGAGAACCTCACCACTATGAGATCTACAGTAGAGCAAATGCTTGGTGAAGGAGCAAAAGTGCGGACATGGACGGAGGAATCTCTTTTCGAACTCAGAGACTTGGACGCAATTACCACAAAAGAGGAGGTTGCGGAGGCCTTAAAACTTCTATTGGGTGAAGAAGCAGCACCGATCACAGCGGTAAAATCGCTGCGTCCAGCCTATGGAGATACGCAAACGGCGGTTATTGCCCTTCCAGTTCTTCAGGCAAGAAAGATTGTGGCACTAGGGAAGGTACGCGTAGGCCTGGTCGAAAGCCGCATACGCGAGAGAGCAAAAGTACAAAGGTGTTTCCGGTGCTGGGAGTTTGGCCATATAGCTCGCCACTGTGTTGGAGAGGATAGGACTTCATTATGTCGGAAATGTAGTCAAGCAGGCCACAAAGCTGCTGACTGTGAGCTGAGTCCTAACTGTGCAATATGTGAGGGGAAGAATAACTCTGACCACCTTTGCGGGAGTAGTAAGTGCCCAGCTTTTCGTTTAGCACTGCAAAATAAGACGCGTGTTCAACAATACCGAAGATGAAGATACTTCAGTTGAATTTGAACCATTGTGATGCTGCTCAAGATCTCCTTTGTCAGACTGTGCGGGAACTACAAATTAACGTTGCTATTCTATGTGAACCGTACAAGAATTTGGATGGATCCTCATGGGTATCTGATTACAGTGGAAAAGCAGCTATTTGGGCTTGTGGTAGCCAAGGGATTCAAGAGATGGGAGTGTCCCAATCTGGCTTTGTATGGAGTAAGATTAATAATATACATATTTATAGCTGCTATGTCTCCCCCAGATCCACAATTGAAGAATTCGAGAACTTGTTGCATCGTCTAATCATAGATGCCAGTGGTCATGGGCCAGCAATAATAGCTGGTGATTTTAACGCATGGGCAACGGAATGGGGAAGTAGGACGACGAATCGCCGTGGTGAAATTCTCCTGGAAGCATTTGCCCAAATAAGTGACATGGTCCTAATGAACTCCGGGACCGACCCGACCTTCACTAGAGCAGGGAGATCTATTATCGATATAACATTTATGAGTGACCGCCTGCGAAGAGGTGCTACTTGGAAGGTCTGTGACTTCTTTACACACAGTGATCATCACGCCATATTAATTACACTGGGTATGCCAATAAGGAGGAAGATTCGTCGATGGAGAACTGCAGGCTGGAATGCTAAAACATTCGATCAAGAGACATTTGCGGTTATGCTGGAGGATGTTTGCGACATGCATGGCTCATCAGAGGAAAAAGCGTCTATCCTCACCTCTTTTATTGTTAGTGCGTGTGACGCAGCTATGACTCGATCAAAGCCTGGTAAACACCATGCCCCAGTTTACTGGTGGACGCATACTATTGCTGACCTCCGCCAGTGTTGCAACATAGCAAGGAGACGTTACCAACGAGCGAGGCATCGACCATAGTTCGACACTCTTCGGGAAGATTTCAAGACTGCTAGAAGAAACCTCCGAAGAGCCATCAAAGAAAGTAAACGACGTTGCTGGAGAGAACTGTGCGATGAAATTGATGCAGATCCATGGGGTAGGGCCTATAAGATAGCCCTTAAGAAACTTAGTAAAGTTTCATCGCACCTCCCCACTAGACCGGATGTTTTGGATAATATCGCTAGAACATTATTCCCGGAACAGGCAGCAACTGTTAGATGTATGGACAATCTCCATACCTCCGAGTTTACATTAATTACAGAAGAAGAGGTGGAAGACGTTGCCACAAATATTCAATATGGTAAAGCACCTGGATTGGGCGGCATTCCAAATGTGGCTCTCAAGGTTGTACTTAAACAACGGCCTGACCTTTTCAAGGAATTATTCAATTCCTGCTTTCATGAAGGTACTTTTGAGATAATGTCAGGATAAATAAAAATATAAATATCTCAAACAAAATAAAATATAATTTCTTCTATAAGTATAAAAAATAAATTAAATAAAACTTATTAAATAAAATAATGATATATACAGACGATATTAAAAAGTTCAGTTCTATCTTCCGCCACATTTAACTTCATGCACAACTTAGCTCTTTGGCGCAGCTTGGTAATTAACCTCGTTGTGCTAGGACGATTAACCACTAGGAGGTTATTGCGCTCACCACTCGCCAGTATTTAAAGATAAAGGAGTATGACTCACCGCTCGCAGTGCTGTAGATTCTCCAGGTCTTCAGAAGTCCTTCTTTGGTTGATTCGGGAGGAAATCTCTGATGAATTGGAAAATCCTGCTCTTGAACATATAGCCTGTGCACTGACTCACGATCTACCACCAGCTGATCATTATCTACCCGGGAGATCAATATTTAATCAATAGATAAGATCTGCCGGGAAAGTGAATTTTAATTTTGCGATGGGGATAGATGTGGCGGAAAATTTAAGATAAAACTAAGTCACTACACTACTCCCCCCTAAGTGACGGAGTCACAGAAACACACCTTGCGTTTCACAATTCTTCCAGAGCGAGTCTTATATTCTGGCGATGGTTCTGGAACTGGTTGAGGTTCGACCGTCGTTGCAGGGTTTGTTGGCTTCATCGGCGAATTTTCCCTCTTCAAAATAGTAGGCGAAGGAGTCACTGGAGCTGGTTCTGGGAAGATGGTGATGGATGGTTGGTCATCTTCGGTTAGTATATAAGCCGGCTTCAATCGGTCTAATGAAACATTTGACTCTCTATCTCCAATGAGGATCTTAAAATGTTTTTCTTGACGGCTAAGTACTTTATGTGGTCCTGAATATGGTGGTACTAGGGGTTTGCGCAGAGCATCTTCCCGTAAGAAAACGTGTGTACAAGTTGTGAGATCCTTGTGTTGGAACGTCTTACGGTCAACATGTCTAGCTTCGGCTGGTTTAAGTTTTGCTAGGTCTTGCTTAAGAAGTTGCAGAGCGATACTAGGTTCTTGGAAAGAAGGAGTCTCTTCCAAGAATTCACCAGGGAGCCTTAATGGTTTTCCGTATAATCCTTCAGCGACGCTTGCACCCATGTCCTCTCGGAATGCGGATCTTAATCCTAGCAGTACAGATGGCAGGATTTTTACCCATCTGTCCGTATCGAAATGAGCCATAAGAGCGGCCTTCAAGCTTCGGTGCCATCTCTCGACACATCCGTTAGCTTGAGGATGGTAGGCGGTAGTTCTCTTCTTATCAATACCGAGAAGAACCGTCAGCCTTTGGAATATTTCTGCCTCGAATTGCCGGCCTTGGTCGGTGGATATTCTGATGGGAGTTCCAAATCGTGCTATCCAGTAGGTGTAAAAGGCTTCTGAGACAGTTGCTGAAGTAATATCCTCCAAAGGAATGGCTTCCGGCCATCTGGTAGCTCTATCTACCATGGTAAGGCAATAGCGTTTGCCGTCCGATATTGGTAAGGGTCCCACCAAGTCCAGGTGAACGTGTTGGAATCTTCCTGAAGGCTGGAATGTTCCTAATGGGCTAACTGTGTGGCGTTGAATTTTAGCACGCTGGCAGGGAATGCAGGTTTTGGTCCATTGCCCTACATCCGCATTCATATTTGGCCAAAAGTAGCGGGATGCTAACAGTTTTCTAGAAGCTCGAACGCCTGGGTGAGATAGTCCATGTAGTCTATCGAAGAAGAGTTTCCGGAAGTTCTCTGGAACGTAGGGTCGTGCCTTGCTGGTCGAGGTTTCACAAAGGAGAGCTTTGTCAAGTCCGGGTATGGTGATCAATTTCATATCAAGATTTGGATTGTTCTTGAGGTCCTTGATGGTGGGATCGGATTTTTGAGCATCGGCTAAAGCTGAAAAATCATAGGCAGTTGAACTTCTTCCACACGTGACAGGGCATCAGCTACCACATTTTCATTACCGGGCCGGTAAAATATAGATGTGGTAAACTGGCTGATGTAGTTGAGTTGTCTGATCCGCTGTGGCGGTGCATTGTCAGCTTTCTGCGTGAAGGCATGAACGATCGGCTTATGATCGGTGATAATACTGAAGTTCAGTCCCTCTATGAGTGATCTAAAATGCTTAATGCCCTCATAAATGGCGAGCAACTCCCTGTCATAAGTGGAGTAGTTCTTCTGTGCTTGAGTCAGGGTTTTGGAGAAAAATCCGAGTGGTCTCCATATCCCATTTTTCCGCTGTTGGAGAACTGCGCCGATTCCGGTGTTGCTTGCGTCGCAGGCTAAGGACAACTCTTCGTTGGTAGATTGATGAGCGAGCTGGGCAGCGGCTGCGAGGTTTTCCTTACATGTTTCGAAGGCTTCTAGAGTTTCTTCCGTCCATTCCACTGGGCGCTTGTCCTTCTTTTTCGCTCCATGGATAAGCTTGTGAAGTGGCTTCTGGATCTCGGCTGCTCGATGAAGACACCTCCTGTAGAAATTGATCATACCAAGGAACGTCCTGAGCTGGCTGATGGTAGTGGGACGAGGGTAGTCCAAAATGGTTTTGACCTTAGATGGTAGAGGACTAATACCTTCTTTATTGACTAAATATCCGAGGAAGTTAATCTCAGGTCGGCCAAATATGCATTTTGAAACGTTCAAAGAAAGGCCGTTCGCATCCAGTCTCTCGAATACTTGTCGTAGGTGAGCCTCATGTTCATCCTCATTCTTTGATGCTATCAAGAAGTCGTCAAGGTAAGGGAATACAAAATCGAAATCTCGCATAATGTCATCTGCGAAGCGTTGAAAGGTTTGTGCGGCGTTTCGTAGGCCAAAAGGCATGCGCAGATATTCAATAAGCCCAAAAGGTGTTATTACCGCAGTTTTTTCTACGTCCTCTTGTGCCACTGGAATGTGGTAGAATGCCCGAACGATGTCCAGAGTTGAGAAAAGGTTTTTCCCATGCAACTGCCTGGTAAAGTTCATCAAGTTTGGGACGGGATAACGATCTTCGATGGTTAAAACGTTCAAGCGACGATAGTCTCCACAAGGGCGAAGAGTACCATCCTTTTTGGTTACCACATGTAGAGGGCTAGACCAAGGGCTTTTACTAGGTCTGCAGATTCCCTCGTTGATCAAATCTTGGAAATGAGCCTTGATCGCGTTATACTTCTCCGGTGGAAGTCTTCTCGCTTTGCTTGTAACTGGGTTACCACGGGTGAGTATGTGGTGTTGGACAACAGAACGCGGTGGGCCTTTGATTGGTGATGGTCTTGTAAGATTGGGGAAGTCCTTCAGAAGATGAGAGTACTTGCAGTCGCCAGGAATGGTAGAGATTGAGGGTAGCGAAACTATCGATACTCGTCCAATCGTTGCTAAGCCTGTCTGCTGATCTGCGAGTTTCTTCTGCCGGAGATCCACTGTTAGACCATAGTAATATAGGAAATCAGCTCCCAAGTTGGGCTTTCCTATCTCGGCAATGATGAAGGTCCATTTGAGAGTTCGACGGAGTCCCAAGTCCAAATGTATCGTTTTCTCACCATAAGTAGGGATGATTGTGTTATTGGCTGCCACTAAGCTGAAACTTGATTGTACTTTGTGGAAACGAGGATTGCGAGGAACGGTAGAGATAGTCGCTCCAGTGTCCACAAGAAATTGTTGTCTAGTCCTCTTATCCTGCACGAAAAGGCGGCGTTGAGGTGCTACAGAGACGGCAGCCGCTTCATCCGCCTCTAAAATTAGTTTAAAGGTGGTTTCCAGGAGCAAGGTTTCGTACACTTCAGTGCTCGATCCTTAAATCGCTTGTGGTAAAAGCAGAGGCCTTCTGATGACTTTTATCGGTCCTGATTTCTGTAACCCGATCTCGAGTTCCTTTCTCTACTCTTGGAGCGAGAACGGGATTGTCGGCGAAGTTCAGCGACTTCAACTTTAAGTTGACGAATCTCACGGACAAGCTCTTCGAACGATGTTTGAGATTGCGAAGGTCCGGGATGCGATGATGTAGAAGCGTACACTTCATTAGGAGCGTCGATTTCTGCTATCTTGTCAGCAGTTGCGGCGAGTTTATTGATATCGTCTTGACCAGTCGATGCGAGGATAGCTTGCATCCGATTCGGGAGATTACGGAGCCATAAGGTACGAACAACATCCTTACTTAACGTTGTGCCTGCTTGTTGAAGCATAGTACGTAGGAGTTGTGAAGGACGCTGATTTCCTAACTGGGAGTCCTGAAGTAGCCGTTGGATACGTCTGGATTCAGATTCTCCATAGGTTTCAATAAGTCGTTCCTTTAGACGATCGTAAGGATTTGTAATCTTAGGATCGTCAATGATATCTGCAACTTGCTCGATGACATCGATTCCCAAATTCGCCATTACAGATTGATACTTCATGATTTGGGTTGTGACCTATGAAGTATAAAAAACTGCTTCGACGTGCGCGACCCATAGCTTCGGGTTTGCCTTGTGGAAAGCTGGCAGTCTGTTGTAAGCTCCGCTGAAAGAGGAGACTTCTGTTGGCTCCTGATTAGCTAAAGTCGGATTAGTCGTCTGATTAATAGTTATGGGCGGATTTTGAGGTGCTTCAGAATCTGACATGTTCGTTATTCAGGGGTCACCACTTGTTGAGATAATGTCAGGATAAATAAAAATATAAATATCTCAAACAAAATAAAATATAATTTCTTCTATAAGTATAAAAAATAAATTAAATAAAACTTCTTAAATAAAATAATGATATATACAGACGATATTAAAAAGTTCAGTTCTATCTTCCGCCACATTTAACTTCATGCACAACTTAGCTCTTTGGCGCAGCTTGGTAATTAACCTCGTTGTGCTAGGACGGTTAACCACTAGGAGGTTATTGCGCTCACCACTCGCCAGTATTTAAAGATAAAGGAGTGTGACTCACCGCTCGCAGTGCTGTAGATTCTCCAGGTCTTCAGAAGTCCTTCTTTGGTTGATTCGGGAGGAAATCTCTGATGAATTGGAAAATCCTGCTCTCGAACATATAGCCTGTGCACTGACTCACGATCTACCACCAGCTGATCATTATCTACCCGGGAGATCAATATCTAATCAACAGATAAGATCTGCCGGGAAAGTGAATTTTAATTTTGCGATGGGGATAGATGTGGCGGAAAATTTAAGATAAAACTAAGTCACTACAGTACGTTTCCTAAACCTTGGAAAAGACAGCGTCTTGTACTCATTCCGAAGGGCAAAGGAAATCTGGAGGACCCATCAACATATCGCCCAATCTGTTTGCTGGATACTATAGGCAAGGCATTTGAGAAGATCCTAAGCCTCAGGATACAAGAATTCACTGAAGGTGCAAACTCTCAAGGGCCTAATATGGATTTCGGAAAAGGCGATCTACGTTACAGGCTATTGAACAAGTGACTGAGACTGCCAGCAAATCAATTGCAGGAGCGAGATGGAAGAGAGGAGCGAAGGGTTTTGCTGCAATCATCTCTACATGTTAAAAACGCGTTCAACACGGCGAGGTAGACCTGCATATTGGATGCCTTAGAGGCTATGGCTGTGCCTGCTTATATAATGAGAGTTGTAGCAGACTACTTCAAGGACAGAGTTCTGCCCTATGCTTCAGACGTTGGACCAAGGATATAAAAGGTAACTGGTGGCGTCCCGCAGGGTTCAGTTTTAGGGCCTCTTTTCTGGAATATAATGTATGACGGTGTTTTTAGGCTATCATTGCCGGAAGGAGCTAGAGTTGTTGTTTTCGCAGATGATGTAGCTGTGGTAGTTGAAGGGAAGTATACAGAAGAAGTTACCCTGATTTCCAATCAGGCAGTGGCTACAATCCGAGATTGGCTATCAACTGTGGGCCTGCAACTAGCCGGTTGCATATGTGATGCATATGATAGGTACGGGCCTATCCGCGTCTTTTGAAGATTTCCACCTACCTTCGTAAAAAACACACACACACACGCACGCACGCACGCACGCACTCACGCACGCACGCACGCACGCACACACACACACACACACAGAGACCATTTCGCGGGATTGGTTAATTGGATTCAGGGGAACCCAAAACGTGTATTTCCGTTGAAAACCGGAAGTCGAAATTTTTCACGATCGCAATACTTTCCTTACTATATATTTCATATATAGGTAAGTGAAAGTAAAAAATCATCTTTAACCACTCTACAAGATGTGGTATGTTTTTTGAGTTTCCTGAAAAATGTGTTCAGGTGGAACGAACGAGTTTTGCATCTCACCTCTTCATATGGTCTGCTGTATATTCTAAATTTTTAAACTATTAAGCAAAATTAATAAGAACAATTACCTCGCATGCCATAATAGCAAAATCTTTCACAAAACTCATTGATAATGATGAAAAATACTGATTTGGGGTACTTCAGTTTCTGGAAACAAAGGAAAAACAAAAGTTAAAATAGCATATGCATAAAATAAATAGAAAGAAATCATTGGAAATATTTGCACAAACATAGCTTAACTTATACCTAAAATAGCAGCACGTCTTACAAAAACCTAGAAGTTTTTATTTTTGAATAATATTTTATAAATTGAATTTATAGTAGAAAAACAAAAGATAAACTTAATTTTAATTGTAATCCCTATACTAATGTGATTAAAAAAGAAGAAAAGAAAAATAACACTACAAAAGTGAAATGCACTTTAATAACGAGCAGACCCGACCAAGCGTTGCTGTGGCTCAGTAGCTATAATGCGTTGAATTAATTTTATCCTATTCTTTTTAATGCAATTAAATCAAAATTCACTGATACAGATAAAAACGTTTCAGCTAAACTAACAACCTACGGGATATACAATAGAACTTTTGGCCACATTTTAAATTGTTTGGTAAAGAATTTAGAAGGGTTAAAGTTTTTATTGTAAAATGGAAAAGGAACTTATAAAGAATATAATTGGAATAAGGCTTAGTACAATCACAATAGACAGCGAAAATGTATCAAATTAATCTTTTGCCATGATACATATTAAATAAATTCAGAATAAAACATATGGTTCTACCTGAAACAGGTTATGAAAAGTTCTCAAACCATGTTAAAAAACCATATGTTCTTACAGTACTAATAAAAAGTTATTATATAAAGTACCCCCTCCCTTTGACCAATTTTGATGAAATTTTTGCTGTCACATCGCGGGCATATGACGGCATATATCGCGGTTTATAGTTTTTGAGCTAGTCTGTTCACACACAGACCATTTCGCGGGACTTGGTCATTTGGACTCAGGGGACCCCAAAACGCGTATTTCCGTTGAAAACCGGAATTCGAATTTTTTTTAGGATCGCAATATTTTTTTTTTTTTTTTTTTTTTTTTTTTTTTTTTTTTTTCGTTGGAATTATCCATACAGTCAAATCGCAATGCTTTCCCTTACTATATATTTCATATATAGTTAAGTGAAAGTAAAGACACGGATTTTCCACGTCCAAGCAAAAAATAGATTTGGCAACTGGATGCTTACCAAGCCTAAATATCGAAAAAAAATGAAGTTTGTCAATAAATCAACTTATACCGCCATCTGTTGGAAATTTACAAATAATCACACTCAATTGTAATATAATGAGAATTTCATTTGCAATAAAAGAAATATTGGGGTCCATAATCGAGATAAAAACTATTCTTACTTTTAAGTTGGACAAAACTACATACAATGAGCCAAATTTCATCCAAATCGGTCGAGCAGTTTCTGATTTTACCTCCGACAAACATCGGGACACGAGATTTTTATATGTATAAAGATTTTGATTATATATATATACATATATATATATCATAAAATTCTTATGATCGGGAGATGGGGTCACTGTGAGGTCATGCACCAAGTACTCTTACTAGATGAAATATATAGATTTTACGTTTATTTTAAAGGGAACCTCAAAAACTTATTTTAGTCCAAATATTATGCGAAATGCAACCGGTTAGGACAGCAAGACTTGGCGATTTGTAGCGACCCAATTAAGGACTGCTGATGGTTTAGAGTATGGCTAGCTTTGCTTATGGCTGTTGAACAAAAGTATCATAGGCTCAAGCCTCCAAATCTTGATTACATTTAAGGTGAAATATGGGCTCATGAAAGTCAAAACTTCCAATCAGCATTAGTCCTTTGAATAAATACATTTGTCATTGAAATGTATGAAAAACAGAGGAGCTCCATCATAGCAACCAATCACTTAAAAATGGTTCATTGATAAAAAGTATGATTGATACCAGAAAAATATGATTACCTTTGCAGATGTTTTATCCATTTCATTCGTCCCATTCTCAGCAACCAAGTCAGGCCCGCCACCTAGAACATAAAAAAAGTTATTAATTTGTATTCATTTCTCAATCTTGGCACTATTATTAAAATCCGAACTAGAATAAAGAGGAAACAGTGACTGTAACGCCAAAACAGCATTTACGAGTTCCATTAAATTTCACAAAACCCATCTCCTCTGAGGCATTGAAAAACACATCATATGATATGTACGGTAGCAAACACAATATTTGATTTGTAATAACTCATCAAAGGATGATTAATTTACTTCCAATTGCTGAAACAGAAATTACGTACAGTAGATATTGGTGCATACCCAAAATTTATTACTTTTACATTGACGTTAATCAACTGGAATCATGGGCGGATCAAGCCGATCGTAAAGGGGGGGGCTGCAGTCCTAAAGGGAGGGGCTGCCCCCCCTCCCTTCATACGGATCTGCTAATCAGCTTTTTTACGTTTATGTTCCTTTCCCATAACTAAATTTCTACTTGTGTTGCACATTATTTGTTCTTTAACTTGCTTCCTTACATTAAGGAAAGTCAAATTCTATTTTTAAATACGAAAAGTTTTCCAAAGGGAGGGGCTGCAGCCCCCACAGCCCTCCCCCCCCCCCCCCCCCTGGATCCGCCAATGACTGGAATTAGCAATTTATACAAACGATTATACATATTTTTACAATTTTCTAAAAAAATAGCTACAAAGTTTTTATATAATTACTTAGATATGTCGATTTCGATCTATATGTGATTTTGTCTATTCTTTAATATCGGGTAGGATTTTCACTATTGAAATTGTCTGAAAGGGCTTATTTCTTCTTCCAATAAAGTACCAATTATTACTATTTTTGGTTTTTATCGATAATTAACAGTAACTCATTAGTGTAAGTAATATGAACGGATCAAATATAAAATATGAAAGAATTTTATAATCAAATAAAGCAGAAAAATGTTCCACCAGATGAAAATTTCAATGTCCGTTATTGACTGCAGTAATAAATACATGTTTAGTATACCTTTGGTAAGTTATGAATTTCAAAAAAATTAATACAAAGTTTATAAAGTATTTATATGGGTGAAAATCAATAATTACTACTTTTATAATATTAAAAGGAAATATCTTGCAAGGAGAGCCTTCACTTCATAGGTTTCTCCAATCAAGAATTCAAGATAATTAGTCCCCAAGATCAAGATCCAATTTACTTTATACGCCAAAAAGCATTTGCAAAATTTTTCAAATAAATATCTTCTATATGTCATTTCTAAAAGCTTTTTTTTTGTCGGTTTGCTATAACTTTTTTGATCCTAGATCCTATTCGATGATGACCATTTTATAGATTTCCTTACCCTCCAGGTGGGAAAAATCGTTAGATCTGCCAGATAACGAGATACGAATGAAAGAATACTCTATTTGCGTATGACTAAAAAAATATCGATTATTTAAGTACCGAAGTAAAAGGTCTCCATATACCCTAAAAAATGAAAATCGGACTATTAGTTACGTAGTTACCGACTTTTGAATCCTGTTTATGTTTTTGTTTCTTCTTCTTAAAAAAATTCTTTTTTTTTACCCTAGGGTGAGTTTATTTAGTCAAAAAATGCAGGCTATTTTTCATTGATTAATATGTTATGCGAATTATTCGAACGGGACAGCTATTAATATTATTTGCCGCGGTAAAACCTCCTAAGTGACAAAAACATGATTTTACAAAAGAAGCAAATAACTGATTTGTAAATATCTTAATAGTAAGTTTTTCCCAGAAAAAAAAATGGGCAATTCAATGTATAACAACACAATACAATATAATTATTACCACGAAATTGTACAATTAAAGCACTAGAAAAATATATCTGATTTATAATGGTCCTTTTTACGATGCGGTAAACTCTTACACATTAGAGGATTCTTTTTTATCAATTAAAATCGTGTTACGATTTTTTAACACATGAGTGCTTTCCACTTAGCTCATGGGCGGTAAAATCTTCTTTCCAATGATACCAAATTCACGTTTTGGATTTTTTGTTACATAGGAGGTTCCACCGCGGCAACGACGATTTAACGAAAATTATTTCCATGGTAACAAAATGACTTATTCATAAAAACTGCATGGACTTATAAAAATAGACGCCAAGGAGCATTATATTTAACATTGCCATATTTCACATAATTTCTTTTTTTTTTATAATTCTTTAGTGGGTGAAGCGTTAAAAACCAAGTGATGCTCAAAATGCTGTAGCTTTTCTTGGGTGGAAAACATGGTACAATATAATCTTTAATAATTCTATTTTAGTTTACAAACTGTAGTTCCATTATATAAATATAAAACTATATCAGTAATCGTTTTCGGTTTCTGGAAAGGCTTTAGAGACAAATATTCAAAAATAAGGTTTCAATTTACGATGAGCCGTAAATACACCTTTAGTCAATTCTCATTCACAATAAATTTAAAAACAAACGGCAAACAAAGCAAAAAATTCGTTACGAATGAAAAAAAGATTTATTTTAGACCCAATAAAAATTAATAATAATGATTAGAAAAGTACTCAGGACTTTCAAATTTGGCAATAATTAGAATACTATTCGTTATCAGGAATAACAGATAGAAAGAAGTAAATAAATGCAGAAAAAGCTTTTTTCTGTGAAGTTCCATAAATTTTTAATTAACATGTAGTTTAATAAATGACATAGTTTCAATCTAATAACTGTTAATGGTAAAAAAAAAAGAAACTGGTGAACGTGTCTACCGAATAAGTCCCTAATTTTTTAAATAAAAAGCATCAATGGTCAAAAATTGTTTACTCATGATATAAAATTTACAAACCTCATGTAGCATACATATATGTATCATGTAGCATACATGTCTACATATCATGTAGCATACATGTATGTGTTTGCCAACTGTAAAACAATAATTTACAATTCAACTATTAGCACTGTTATTATTGCAAAAGATGCCTCAGATTATGTTGGTTCCTTCAGTGGAAATATCAGAAGAGCTGGATGTAGATTGATGGAATTCAAATTTGTCTTCAGCGTTTCGATGAAATGACGGAATGAAATCTTTCTAATAATAATAATAATGTTTTATTGAATAATAATAATTACAAATTATACACAAAAGAGACAAACATTGTACGGCATGGAAATCCGTCTGCCGGAAAATTTATACAAAAATTTAAACAAAAATTACTGGTACAGTGAATAAATAATAATAAATTAAAAAAAAAAAAAACAGATATAAAGTAAAGAAAAAAAAAATAAAGAAAAAATAAAAATAAACAATAAGAACTAGATTCTTCTGATTAAAGTACAAATATAAAACAAGGAAAGTACTGTCCAATATAATTACTATTCTGATTATGGGTTAAAAAAGAAAATTCAAGTTAAGTAAGGGTTGCAAAAACAAAAGATATAAAAGCATTAAGAAATGAAAATAATGTAAATATTACTATATAATAAAATATATAATATATAATATATATAATATATAATAAAAAATTATATAAAAATAAAGAGTGAAAAGAAACGAAAGATGAATTCTGTCTATGTTGGATGGATTAAGTGGTAGCGATGGGACCATGCATGTCGAGTATAATTTACAATTTTACGGCAATCTATTTCAGTGGGGGCATTAAGGAGAGAAATTAAAAAAGTCGTATGGACAGTACTAGAACCTAAAAACTGTATTCGGATGTTACTGAGGGCTGAACACTCTGCCAGGAAATGAAAAAGGTCCTCTTTTACGGGTAGGTTACAAAGTTGGCAATTCGTATTTTCCCTATCAAGCCATGGGGTGTAATTTAAATAAAGGAGTTCGCATCTAACAAGGGGAGGGCACAGCTATTGGGTCGTCGATCGGGCCCATTTTTTTTCTGGTGATTCTACATCGAAAAATAGTCGACACGTGTCCGAGCGTTCCGTCCAATGGGCCTTAGGTTTTGAGAAATAAAATAAAATACCTTGAAAATCCTTTATTTTTTATCTTGAGTTAGCAAAATGATATCGCCATGATTCTTTCACTAATTCATGTATTTTAGAGAGTAGATTAAAGGAAAAATACAATCGTTAAAGAATTATTCATATTTCTTCAATTTAATTTAAAAAAAGCTTCAAGTTTTCGAGTAAACTAGGTTTATAAATTTTTTCAAATAAAAAACAATAGCAGAATTGAGTTCAGCACCTCAAGAAACCCTGATGTCTTAAATATCATCCAAAACAAAAAATAAATTGTTTTTCCTGTCAGGAGCAGCTTAAAAATGTTTCAGCAAAATTGTATGTGTAGTTTCAAAAGTCTGCATCTCGTATTGAGCTGATCCGATTTTTACGTTCTTGAGCTCGTTGCATAGAAGAAAGCTTCCTTTTTCTAACCATATAAATAACTATTGTATTATCTCGGGAAGCTCTTGTAAAAAATAGTCCTCAAAATAAAAATTAAATTCAAACTTTTCTTTATATTATGTTGATTCCTGAACACGTAAAAATATCTCGATTAGGTAAAAATGTGTAACTCTAGGGCCTTTATTTACCCTATAAATTTGATGAGAATCGGTAGAATTTTCTCCGAAATATGGTCGGAATTTTGGATGTTTAACGAAATTGTAAGGCCTTAGCGAAACTTTTAATGCAATTTTTAATTTTTATTTTTTTTTTGTAATCTTCCCAAAATTTACTTATAGGTTTTTTTGTTTGTCCTCAAAACGAATCTGAAAACTGTTATGAAACAAAAACAGTTTTGCACAAAATGATTTTTTAATGTGAGTATTTTGCCAGAATATTCCATCAACATAACTCTAAAAAGTAATTATTTCCATCCTTTTCACGATGTTTTTATCACTAGTAAATTCATTTTACGGAGCCTATTTTGTTTTTCTTGGTCGGCTAAGAGAAAATGGGTTCATCCCGATAGTTTCACGTTCGCCTTACAAAAAATTATTTTGAACTTCAAACGAACTAAAATTTAAAACTACTTTTTCTCAATGATCTATCTGCAATGTGTTTTTTCTATGCCCTCGCCATCAACAAGTAGTACTTTTTTCTTATGGATATACTTCCAATGTGAAGGTGGTATAATGAAACAAGTGCGAACTAAAATAGAAAAACGTACTTTGTACTCGTCCACATATACTCTTTGTTTACTTACTGGTGGGGGTAGGTGGGGGATTTTAAAACTGATACGATGTGAATCATTCCTAATTGTTATTTGTTATTGAAAACTCTTACAAACCTCTCTCTCAAAGTGATCGACTAACTTTTTATTTTCATTCATTCTTGGATTTTTTTTAAATTATTAGTATTGTTTTTGGTTGTTACTCGGCTCATTTGTTTCATAACAGTTTTCAGATTCGTTTTGAGGAAAAACAAAAAAACCTATAAGTAAATTTTGGGAAGATTACAAAAAAAAAAAAAAAATTAAAAATTGCATTAAAAGTTTCGCTAAGGCCTTACAATTTCGTTAAACATCCAAAATTCCGACCATATTTCGGAGAAAATTCTACCGATTCTCATCAAATTTATAGGGTAAATAAAGGCTCTAGAGTTACACATTTTTACCTAATCGAGATATTTTTACGTGTTCAGGAATCAACATAATATAAAGAAAAGTTTGAATTTAATTTTTATTTTGAGGACTATTTTTTACAAGAGCTTCCCGAGATAATACATTAGTTATTTATGTGGTTAGAAAAAGGAAGCTTTCTTCTATGCAACGAGCTCAAGAACGTAAAAATCGGATCAGCTCAACACGAGATGCAGACTTTTGAAACTACACATACAATTTTGCTGAAACATTTTTAAGCTGCTCCTGACAGGAAAAACAATTTATTTTTTGTTTTGGATGATATTTAAGACATCAGGGTTTCTTGAGGTGCTGAACTCAATTCTGCTATTGTTTTTTATGTGAAAAAATTTATTAACCTAGTTTACTCGAAAACTTGAAGCTTTTTTTAAATTAAATTGAAGAAATATGAATAATTCTTTAACGATTGTATTTTTCCTTTAATCTACTCTCTAAAATACATGAATTAGTGAAAGAATCATGGCGATATCATTTTCCAAACTCAAGATAAAAAATAAAGGATTTTCAAGGTATTTTATTTTATTTCTCAAAACCTAAGGCCCATTGGACGGAACGCTCGGACACGTGTCGACTATTTTTCGATGTAGAATCACCAGAAAAAAAATGGGCCCGATCGACGACCCAATAGCTGTGCCCTCCCCTTGTAAGTTTAAACATCCAACATAAATCGTTCCTAGTAAGATCCCAAGAACAGCCATCTTTGAACCTAAAAATTGTGATATCATGATTTAATTCTTTATACAAAAGAAATCTATTCGAATTCCTCGCGGCCAGTTCACACTGTTCCCTATGATGGCACTTGATAGCGGTCAATAATACATCTAACTGGTCTTTCCATAAAGAAACACTATCCAGAGTGCTTTCAAACCTACATGAGTATCTTTCAGCCAAATCACACCATGCTTTAAACCAAAAGATATTGCGCTTAATCACTTCTAACGCTATAATTTTAGAAAGACGGTCGTCAGCTGCGTTCACCACTTTAAGACAATACTTAAATTGTAACTTTAAGGTAAACACCTCAAGCAAGTCGGTAGCTGTTTCTAAATAAACCATGTTGTTTGGCGTAGCAGGTGGCAAAGAGAACAATTTTTTAATAAAAAAGCGCTGAAATTTTTCCAACTCTTCATACCTTTGATAACCCCAAACTTGAGCTGCATAGCATACTATAGATCGGATTACAGCATCAAAAATATGTTTTTTAGCAGAGAGAGTGATTAGATCATGAGACATAAAACTTGACCAATTTCTGTTTAGCCCCATTTTAGCAGCCGATATGCGCTCTTTCAAATGGTACCTGAGAGAAAGGCGGGAGCTTAATGTAACGCCCAAATATCTGTAAGTATTCACCACTTCTATTGACAGCCCCTTATATTTCCATTTTTCTGCAGCGGCCAGTCTAACACCATTTCTAAATACCATAATTTTGGATTTTGAGAGATTAACTGTCAGATTCCAGTTATCACAATAAGATGCCAAAAGGTGTATATTTCTCTGCAATGTAACCCTATCTTCAGCAAGCAACACGATATCATCAGCATACATCAAAATGCTGATACATGTACCTCCTATACGAACTCCTCCTTCAAGAGCAAGAGGAAGATCATCCAAATACAAAGAAAATAGAAGTGGACTGAGTAAACAACCCTGGCGTACACCACTATTCACAGAAAAAAACTCAGAAATTCCCTCAGTACCCATGACAGCCGATTCAGATTTCGAATAAATATTTTTTAAAATATTGATAAATTTAGTGGAAACTCCTAAATTATATAATTTCAAAAATAAATAATTTCTAGAAATGCTATCAAACGCGGCTTTGAAGTCCACAAAAAATACAAAGATTTTTTGTCCTTTCTTGAGCAGTTTAAGTTTGATAATGTTTAACAGGACAAATAAATTATCGATAGTGGAGTATCCACGTCTGAAACCTGTTTGGAATTGACTGAGGATATCATTTTCTATTACAAAAGTTTCTAATCGTTGTAGAAGAAGACCTGTAAAAATTTTTGCAGATGCATCAAGACAGGATATACCCCTATAATTTTGCACATCATTGATGTCGCCGCGTTTAAATAGAGGAAATAGAATAGATCTGCTAAAGGAGTCTGGAGTGTTGCCTGTTTCGTAAATTTGATTAAAAAGAGACAAAAGTTTAACCAAGAATATATCGGGAGCATGCTTATAGAATTCGTATGGTACTCTATCCATACCTGGGGCCTTATTGTTTTGTAGGTTACTTATTACCGACTGCAGTTCACTTAGGCCAAAGGGGAGATCTAGAGTGGTAGAATATATAATTGGTTCTGCATAGAGTACAACTAAATCATTATCGGGGGGATTAAGTAAGTTTTGAAAATGATTGACTAATTTGGACAGATCAATATTACCGCAAGTAAAATTTTTACTTTCACTTACCTATATATGAAATATATAGTAAGTGGAAGTATTGCGATCGTGAAAATTTTCGACTTCCGGTTTTCAACGGAAATACACGTTTTGGGACTCCCTGAGTCGAAATAACCAAGTCCCGCGAAATGGTCTGTGTGTGTGTGTGTGTATGTGAACAGACTAGCTCAAAAACTAAACCGTGGGAACCTGAAATTGGGTATTTAGTGTAGGTATATGCCCGCGATGTGACAGCAAAAATTTCATCAAAATTGCTCAAAGGGAGTGGGTACTTTATTTCATAACTTTTTACGTTTTTTTTCGATTTTCTCAAAAACGGCTCTAACGATTTTGATTAAACTGAGTATTTGATCGATTTATATGCCCGAAATATGACTGTAAAAATTTCATCAAAATTGGTTAACCGGAGGGGGGACTTTACTTAATAAATTTTGTATAATTTTCACATGTTTTTTTTATTTACTCAAATAGGTTTTAACGATTTTGATCAAACTTGGTATTTGATGTATTTATATGCCAGAGATGTGATAACCAACATTTCATCACAATTGATCAACCGGAGGGGGGACTTTACTTAATAAATTTTGTATCATTTTCACGTGTTTTTTTTATTTACTCAAAAACGGTTATAACGATTTTGATCAAACTTGGTATTTGATGTATTCATATGCCCGAGATATGATTGTAAAAATTTCATCAAAATTGATCTATGGGAGGGGTGACTTTACTTAATAAATTTTGTATCATTTTCACGGGTTTTTTTATTTACTCAAAAACGGCTTTAACGATTAACAAAAATAAGATATGAATGTAGAAAAATGTGTGACTTTGGGAAATGATAATTAGCAAAACACGTCAATTTCTAATCTAAGTAAGTTGGTAAGTGAAAGTTGTGTGTTGCGCGCACGCACCAGATTTTTTCTTTTAAAATGATCAGTTAGGTGCCAAAATTCCTTCGAGTCTCTTACCCTTTTAAATCTCTCAACTACGGCATAAAGATGTTCTCTCTTTTTTCTAAAGCATAAATCCTTATAATTCCTATTAGCTTCTAAATAATTATGTTTGACAAAAATAGAACTAGTTCGACGAAAAAGGTTTAATAATGCAAATGATTTATTTCTTGCACGAAGGCATTGTCCATCAAACCAATCGTTTCGTCGGATATTTTTAACATATTGAGAACATGTAGTAGGTGAAAGGGAAGAGTGCTTAATACAATCAACTAAAATATTTAAAAACTCTTGAGAATTCGAGGGGAGAAAAGAAATGGTTTCAGTAGCCAGTTTCAAAGAATTTTTATAAACATTTGTATATTTATCTAACCAAACTAACTGAGGCAGAAGTGGTAAAACATTACATTGTAAAGTGTTAATAAATGAGATCTCACAAAAAAGAGGAAGGTGATCAGAAAAAGGTTCTGCCAAAATTCTAAAATTAACAATACAAGATATATAATCAACAGGAAAGCAAATGAAGTCAATTACAGATTTACCTAAACTATTAATAAACGTATATTCACCTTCTACATCATTAAAACGACCATTTAAAATAATATAATCATAATTATCACATAATCCGAGTAATTTGGAACCTCTACCATTAATAACCTGATCCTTAGACCTCCTAAACAAATTACATGTAGGGTTATTTAAAATTATATCACAGGGAAAAGACTGAGAAGCCGCTATTCTAGCATTGAAGTCACCGGCTAAAACAAATTTAATTTGTGAATGTTCTGCAAGAAAGTTTTCTAATTTACCAAAATCTGAATCCCAGGAGTTACCACACAGGTATACAGGCAAAATATACAATTCAATTTGACTTTTAATATAAACCACCTTGACATCATCAAGATCAAGAAATTTAACCTGATCTTGAGGTAAATTAGATCTGATTGCATACAATTTACCACCCATTGCACGACCAAACCGAGCTTGTTTCGTTGCAGAAATCCAACACAAACAGTATCCATCAAAGAATTTACTGTAATAATCAAATTTACTATCTATAAATGTTTCTAATAATACAAAAATCTCATATTTCTTAATAAATTGTAAAAAAGAACTTGCTGGGTCGAATGAAATCTTTCTATTTAGGACTAATTTCTAACGGGTGTTCATTTGTTTGAGGTTAATTGTTGCAATTTTGGCAGGTGGGCGCTTCTGGTAACCATTAGTGATTAAACATGATTTAACCAACACTGATTAGGCAACCATGTGTAAATTTGCAGCATCCGTGTGGGACAAGCATGAATTATTCTCTTCTTGAAGTTTTTGTCCCGTTCGCTGTACTCTTGTTTTATCTGACTGTATAGGTGCTTTATTTTTTCAAAATTATTCCAAAATTTGATGCTGATGTTTCTTCAATTGATGTATCCAATCTTCCAACGTGAAATCTTAAATTTATTTAAGTCAAGTGACTCTTCCCTTCGTGCAAGCTTTGTAGCTTGATCGTTGACCGATTCCATTGTGAGATGGTATCCAGTTTAGAATATCTCTGATTAAATATTTGCATGGTCATGTGCTATCGATTGCCCTACAATACAATAATACATCCGGGAGGATGTAGCAACGACCCTTTATTTCTTTTCGGAATCCGCTGTCTATTGGAGAACCAACTAGACGGCTAATGCTTTTCTAAAGAAAAGTAAGCCTCTCTGCGTAGTTATACAGAAGTTCCTTTCAATTTTTAATAGCGTACACTGCGTACCCCAACTATTTTTCAGTTCGGAGGTCTCAGTGAATGGGAAATCAAAACTTTTATAATCCACAAACAACTGCAATATAGTTTTTTTGTTTTTGAGGATAATTAAAACAGCTGCAAAATAGTTTTTTTATTTTTAAGGATTATCCTTAGCCTTAGTTAGCCAAAAATGTATCTATAAGAAGTCTCCATATCTTCCACGCTGGCATTTTCAGATCTTGGATGCCTCTAATATTGCTCATTTCAATGTTCTTATGAACACATTATCCTCAATATTCGTTAGTCCGGGCATTTCAGATTCATCTTCAACTAATCATGGAGTTAGGGAATATAGAATACATGCCTTTCATTTTGGTGTTTACTATAGCGATTCCGTCTTATGTTTAAGGTGGTTCTTTTAATGCAGTTTTTCTTTATATATATATATATATATATATATATATATATATATATATATATATATATATATATATATATATATAAAATAGACCACCATAGAGAATTTAGCTTCTTCTTAGATTTTGAAATAATGAATGTATTTCTATCTGGATACCTAGCTTGAATATGAGATGCTATCAATATTCGAGAGTTACCAACGGATAGTTTCTCTATATGACCCAATGCCCCCCCCCCCCTGCCCACTAGAAATTTTAGATCGATGATTTTTTTTTTAAATCATTATGTCTGAAAACATAATAATCTGATTTTTATAAAATTGGAATAGATTTCAAGGGAGGCGGAATGCTAGCGCCAACCTTTGAAATTCAACAACGATGATATTTAAGCAACAATGGCCCAAATATAAAAATATATTTCGATATGGAATGAAAACAAAATATACGTTTACTGAAAGCTGTAGTGGATAACTTTAAAAAGTACTTAAATTAAAGTCGATTACTTTTGAAAATGGAAAGTACTCAAGAGTTGAGTAATACTTCTCTGCTCTTTCTATTCAGCTTACTATTTACCCTTACCTAATGACAAATGATTTACTACGCGAGGACCTGAAAAGCCTAAGAACTATCAAAATTTCCACCAAATATTGATTTTTCAATGTAAACCCCTTAGCACAATAACTCAAAGCTACCACGGATATGCTCAAAAATGAACTCCAAACATCTGCTTATTTCAAAATTTTGAAAATTGAAATAAAAAATCTTGAGATTGAATTTCATAAATAATAAAATATTTAATATTTTGGGTTCAAGTTAATCTTACATCGCCATACATGGTTTTCGAAGTAATCTATCATATTGCCTTCTAAAGTCAATATAGGATTCTGATTAGATTCGCTGTAAAAAAACAACAAATGCATTTAGGTTTGGAAGATGATTTGAATCTGGCAGCTCTTCAGGCCCTTAACAGCCTCCCCCCTTGGCTGCAAAAGTGCTTTCATTGTACGGTGGCCTAGGTTTTTGCCTCGAATGTAAATTCTTTAGTGGAAAAAGTGTTCCTTACACGAATTTTCTGTCTCTTAATTTTTTTTTCCAAAGGTTTATATATTTTTTTCTTTTCAGTTATACACTTGTAATTGGTATATTTTTTGTTGTTATAGTATTTTTTTTAAATATTCTTCTGTAATACAATCGACGACAGAGGCCGCCCTTTCTTTGCATTCTTAAAATCTGAAGTAGATTTCACTTCCTCTATCCATAGCTGTTCGCTGCATTCGCTGAGGACTAAACTGCATCTTTGATGTGGTGTATGGTAGCTTACTTAATATTTTGGAGAACCTAAAAGCTAAACTAACACTAAAATTATGAAAATCTTGTATAATGAAGTAAAATTCAATCTTTACTTGACTAAAAGAGTTACTTCCAAAACTTTATCTTTTCAAAAAGGTATATTTTCTTCCGATGTTTGGAAGCTTTGGCAAAATTAAAAATAAAAACAATCAGGCACCGGTAGACTATAGCATTCCAAGGACCTTGCAAGGCAGCGGGGCTCCTTGATGGCACAGCTTATTGAGGAAAATTAAATGGAGGAAGTAATGCCAAAGGACCGGCATGGCACCCAGCCAGCAGGCCAAGCGTGTTAGAGCGCTACCCGCTTCAGCATTCTAGAGCCGAATGGTAGCGCTCCGAAACCGCCATGGGTGGGTTGGTTTTATTTCTTGGCTGGCCTCTCAACCATCAGATTTTAAAAATTACTTTCAGATAAGATTATAGGAGAATATCAAGATGAATTTCGCCAGGGAAGATCGACAAATGACCCAATATTCCAAGCCAGGCAAATATAAAACCAAAACAATTAAATATGATATTGACACACTCCATCAGTTTATCGGATTTAAAGCAGCACATAATAAATTAAGTGGACCTCAGCAGTTTCTTGCTATGAACGCGTTGAAAGTTCCTGAGTAACAGTAAGACTAACGAGAATAACGCTGAATGAGAAAATAGAGTCGAGTAGTATTCTAAAAGTAGCGAATGGACTAATCAGCCAGGGGGACGCTTAGTCTAGCCTCTTCTTCATTGTGGCGTTTAAACAGTTATAAGAGATTCATGAAAAAGAATATAAGACATGGGCTGGGCACATTTTTCCTAGAACCATCCAATTACTGGATTATGCCAACAATGTTGATATAATTAGATGCTAATGAATTGAGGAATATACCTGAATGACTATAGCCCAACGAAGAGACCAACCGCTACTTGAAATAATAGGTTACTCCTTTGAAAAAAGTTAAGGGATTTGCCTGTCCAGGGATTGCACGCACGTGGATTCTTATAAATCCATTTTTTTCCAAATAGACCGGCGGATACTAGCTGCTAATAGAAGTTTAAAAGGATTCCACAGATATTTTAAATCAAAACTTATTGCAAAAAAATACGAAATTGCAAGTACAAGACATAAAATTTTGAGTATCTTCGGATCGTTTCATTCGTTAAAGAAGGAAACTTTTATAAAATTTATTTTATTTTTTAATTCATTACATAGTGCGAATGGATGATAGACAAATGCCACATGTTTCGCTACACCGTCTCATGGGAGGACAACGAAGTGGCTTCATAAGAACAGGCTTCAACATTAATACAACATAGACTCTTTTCTACTGTAATTTCATCCCAAAAGAACAATTAGCATAAATTTGAATACTCCTACCAGTCATGCGATTTGTTCCTAAACATCCTACTCGACCCGTTGTGAAATTAAAAAATATACTCACTAGGATTTTCAGAGACGATCAAAAGTGGCACCCTCACTTTCCTCTCTTCTTTGGTAATTTCCATATTTGGTACAGTAATTTGTAAAGATTTTATTTCAATTATAACACCGAAGTCACTTTTTGATGATTGCACAATTTTCAAACTCACTGTTTTCAATTTATAACTGGCCAACAGGTTTGAAAATATCACCTTTGAAGCCAAGGAAAAACAACTAAACTATATGCATCTTATTTACCCTCTGTTATCATCGATGTGACTTGCAATTAATTAACCCTATCTCTACTAACTAATTGTAAGATAAGATATTTTTTAGAAGTTGTTAACTTCTAACCGTTGACAAAAATGTATTATTGATATTAAGAGAGCACTATTAAAAATAATAAAATGAATAAAAGTGGGAAAGCATACCGAAAATACTAAAAGTGGTTAATGAATTCTGAAAATATTAATATTATAGAAAAAAAGTTGAAAAATTCGAAAAACATAATATTTAATTGTGAAGGCTAATCTCCTGAACGCCTTACAATTATTGAGACAAGGGCAAATTTCCTAAGAAAAATAATAAATAACCTTATTCATGAAGCTTAAGAGTGAACATTTCATTATAATTTATTTCCGTGGAAGGATTTATTTATTGTTTAATGAAAGAAGTAAATTAGATACAATTGGTGTTATTTCGCAGAAGTGGATCGCGTCTTTTTCGGATGGTCATTTAAAATTCCTAGGACGGTCCTTTGGCCGGCTAAAAACGATGGATTCGCTGAACATCAGTGCGCACAAACACCAAGGGCATATATTAGTATTGAAAGCCCAACTTGCAATACTTCTTTCAACATAAAATATATATATAGCCAAAGGAGGCAAAGCAAGGGTGTATTGCACAGAAACCTGACTTTACACTGAAACTAGGAATCGTCCGAGAAATGCGATATTTGAGATTTCACTTGACACAAAGAAAAAACTTAGCAAACGATTTGGACTATTATCCAGGTTACTTGGCAAACGCTCCAAAACAATCACACACTCAGCATTTACAAAGTACTTGAAGTAAGTGACCGAATAATTCATTCCTTTCAATGACAAAATACTTGACACATAAGGACTTGAGCAGTTAAACAGTTTTAGAAAAATCACTGATTGCTAAAAACTTCACGCGATTGACTTACAATATAAACTATTTAGCCCAATTCAATCAACTACAAACCCATAAATATCGTCCCGACGACTTTTGAGGAGGTATCCCAGATTCGCTTAGTGTAAAATAAAACTATGCAGATGACAAATTACATTTCACTACTATCATATTATATGTGCATATATATATTATAGATGTTTTTTTTTGTTTTTTTGGCGCGACATATCCTTAAGGAGGCCTATGGCTTGCACAACCTCCAAATTCCATCCGTTTCTGCGCGTGCAATCTTTTAGCCTACATCTATTTTCAGCATAAGATCCAGCCACTTCTCCCTCTTTATCCTGGCAAAATAGAAGGTAATAATGCCATGAAAGAGTTCAATTAGCTTTGTACTTTTCCTTCTTCGCTATTCATCGTTTTCCTGAATAGGGCCTATGATAAGTCTGAGGATAAATCTTTTTAAACCTGTCAACCAACTATGAAACAGGCTATAGGCCAAATCAATGTTTTATAGAGTGTATGTTTTAGTAAATAAATAATGAATCAGAGACAAGATAAGATAGAGGAAAATAAAAGGTTAGATTTACTTTTTGTTAAATATTCTAAATATTATTTTCATGTAATTCAACGACTCAGTTTCGGCTGATTCTAACGCTGTCGATACGGCCCACAGTACAACCTTCCTTGACGATCCGACCGTTTCCCGATCTAGGATTATTAGGATTGCTTTGCTCCTACGGTAACGGACTCTTGTCTCTCCTCTATAAAATTCCTTCAGGATCTTAGCGTTCCTCACCCCAGCTTCACCAAACACGTTAGTGTACCTGTTCCATACCGTTTAGCAGCGACATTACGTTTCCCATGCCCGGCCTGTTCTCATGGCTCATGTATGCCAAGAACTCTGTGAGATAAAACGAGCAGTAATTGCCTCAAGACTCAAAAACCTTCTTACAGTGAAGCACCAACGACAGTATACCGGAAAAAAAATAAGAAGCTAATGCTAATTCATTATTATAAACATTACTATCCATCGAAGTATTCATAATCTACATAAGTGTAGACTAACCCCGGTCTTCTTTCTACCTCTTTCAACTATTATTGATATTGAACATTTCCTTTAACCATAAATCAACTTTTCATCAAATTTGAAATTTAAGAAATAATAATGCTTCATTCATAAATTTGTATTATACAAAAATATATTACTTACTGGCCAGGATAATGTCCATGTTAAATTACTGGTTTACGATAATTTATTCCGAACGTCCTGATAGCTGGCACTAGACTAAGCTTCAGAGCAGATGCAGATCACACCTTACATAGCTCAAGATAAGATCTTTATAGGCTATTATAGAGAGTGTCTAGCCCTAATGTCAATAGTTTTCTAGACTAATATTAGGTTTTCTAATTTAATGAAATATGTTTTTTCTTTATCACGTTCTGGCATGTGGATTAGAAAAGGTTCATGATTTTCAGTTTATTTTCGATATACTGTCGATTGAAAACTATATTTTTAAATATTTTTCGCAGCACGCAAACAGAGTTAACTCACAATGGGAGTTTTACGAATCCCTACCTCTCTATTAGCAGGAATTCGAAAACTTTATAAACTATACATAAGACTTTATAAACTTATTAAAATGGTCAGATCACCAACGATAATGTACGATAATTTGGTTATGGAATTCTATCAAATTTTATATTTAGCTATTTCATATTGTTACGATTAATGAGGGACTGTTAATTTCTTCAATTAAACAAAATTAAAGGTATTTTATAGGAAGAATTTTTCCTTCGCTATTTAAGTCCTGTCAGACCATTGCTATAATGATGAAACTTATGTTAAAGAATACTTAATCCTTCATACTTATGCCAAGTACATATAATCAAAATCGTTAAAGTAGTTTTTTAGAAAATCTTAAATACTAGTAATAAAAATATGAATAGAATAAATTTATTTTATTTAACTTTATTTAAATACAATAACCCTGTGCAAGAGCGGGATAAAATTATCCTGGGGTACTCCTGGCAGTAAAAGGCGACTAAAAGGAACACAGATTTTGGCCAACGACTCAACCTATGTAAATAATATTGCTAAGAAACCTCAATAAGGCCTCGGAACAGGACTGCTCAATGGTAAACGACTCGGCATGAAAAGGTCTAAACACTTGACAATGATTGGAACGTGGAAAGCCAGGTATAGCAGGAAGACGTGGAGGATCGAGGGGACCAAGATAGCGCCATCAGAGTTAGTTGGTTAACTACAATATTCTTTTATTTTCTTCAGATTATGGGTAAATAAAAATAAATTCATGTTGATGTCAATGTTAGCATACAAGTGCCATCAGCATACCTATGTGATAATTACATTGTTCAGGTGGGTTTGGATACTATTTGGGTATTAGCTGTGTAGAGGATAGGACCGAACATACTACCTAAAGGAACCCAAGCTGGTTAAGGAGGAGGAAGTTAAAATTTTCATTTAGAGTCCATAAAATCTAGATTCGGTACCATTTTAGTATTAATCTTTAACAATGACGCTTTAGTTTTTTAAAGCACACAAAAATTACTTTTCATCTGTTTTCGAAATGAGAAATACATAAGATTGAGTGAATTTAATAACACTACTACATAAATACTTACGTATATTTTTTAAGTTATTAGATTTCATTACCAACAGCTTATTATCAGATAAAAACTTGATAATTATTCTTGTCTTCTTAATTATTATAAATCTCTGTTTTCTGATTATTATGTTGAGGATACTAGGTATATTTAGCAGTAGCTCTAGGAATCGTAAAGGGAGTGGGCATTTGAGTAGATCAAAACAAACTACAAAATTATTGATTTCCATGGGGCATGGAACAGTCTAGCTCACCATGAGCGGATTTAGTTTTAGAGAAAAAAAATGAAAGAATAGGATCTTCTGTGCGAAATGAATTCCCTCCAGCAAAGCAAGAATCAAATAATTAATCAATGCAAACCCATCTATTTCTATATATATGTATTTAAAAAAAAAAAAATAATCATTCTTATATTTCCAAGAATGTGTCATCCCACTGGCTGATATAGAAACTTTAAAGGAGGGATCGTATCTGTCATACTTATGGAACTTGATGGATTTTGTGGGATTCTAGCACAGCTACAACTGAATAAACTTTTGGCCAATTCATCGGTTTAGGATGATTAAGATAATTTAAGGAACAACCGAGTTTTCGTAATATCCGTATTATATGTACATAATATGATATCCCTATTGTATTCAATAATAATATTGAATAGTTCAGTATTAGTTGAATGGTCACTACTCTATTAATTTTAAGTTAGTAAATTTAATACAAATCTTGAACTGTAAATGGGATCCTCGTTGCTAAGAGAAAACTTTTAGGATTAGATAGCGCACGCTTAGACAATTTAACTTCACATACTAACTGAGTTGTATTTTTATTTGTTCGATAAACAACGATTATATAAAGATTAAGGTAATCTTTTACGTAAACATTCGTTTTTTTGGTCCCACAATTAGTTTCAGAAACAACCGCCTAGTCAAAGAGTTAGTTATTTACACATCCGCATACATCATAATAGTATGTGTGCAAGGGCTTTCGCAGTATTCCGTCTAGGAGGGCAATTAAATAGTTTATTAATAAGTAGTTTATTAATAGTTATTAATTAAATAGTTTAAAAAATAAAAATTACGTTTCATCTGTTTTCGAAATGAGAAAAACATAAGATTGAATGAACCCTGCTACTTAATTACTTACGTATATTTTTAAAGTTAAATAGATCATACTATTGTTCTTTACGTCATTAAAGATTGTAAAATTCGCTATTTCTTTAATTACTTTTCTCGAGGATAATGATTATGTAACCTTCTTAATTGTTAACAATCTCTATTTCTAATGTCGCTTTTGCAATCTATTGATATCTCAGATGTGCTTTGTTTCAAACACAAAGGAATACGGTGAAATTAAAAAAATGAAATACAAGGTTGAATATTTCAATACAAAGTAAGTGAAGATGTTTTAGTAATACATTTTGATAAATAACAGAACGTGAGGTTTTAACCAACTATTAAATAGATCTTTAATTGACATTGTAATGATATGGGTGAAGTAATATTTCTTAGATTTGTTTGAGTAGGATGAGCGAAAGCATATAACCCAATAATTTGATCCTTACCCGATTACATCAGACGTTGTATTTTTACTAATAATACAAGTAAGCGATTCGTAAATTAAAGTGTATGTAATGATAATTTTAAATTCTTATTAGCAATAGACTTGGTGATATAATTGCTGATGATTGTTGATGATATGTTGCCTCCAAGGGTATTCGACCGCCGCGTCCTTGCCCCTAAAAACCGTCAATGAAAGCTACAATGTCCCCGATTGGGTTGTCGCGATCCCAATCACTCAAGACAATCAACCATGTAATCATTTAACGCATCACGATTCGAAATCGAATAATGTGATCATTGACAACCGATCAATGTGTCCAATTTGAATCTCCTAATATATTTATAGTGAAAACAATCAATCAAATTATACTTGAAATCGATAAGGTTCCTTGCATCTAGAATCTGAAAAGGTATAATTAATATTATATATCAAGTGATGTGAAAACCATCTAACGTGAATCACCAAGCGATATCTTCGGATCAAATCGATCAAGGAGGAAACGAACCGGAAACCCCAATAGTTTTAATCTTAAGGATCTTAAAATAATCGAAATCAAAAGGAATCTTTTAATAGGGCGATTTTATCCCATCATTATCCTGAAGCTTTTAAATCGCTTTGAGACTAACTCAATAGGAAATCAGGTGGACTGGTCATGCCATATCGGGATAGAAACTAAGAATTCGAAACAGGATTTATAGTTGGAGACGCTGTTAAGAAGATCGTTAGTAACGCTACCTGAAAAAGAAAAAAAAAATCAAAACAAGAATTAGTTACAATGCCGCCAGGGAAGGCATTTGGAGAAAGATGGATAACGAGACCAGGACGCGTAATTGAGTTGTAGCTTTGTTTGAATGATCTTTGCATTTGCCCTTCCTTGTGAGAATACAACGGAAAGGTTCGAAACGTAAATTTCAATATTTTATTGTTAAATTTAGGGCTAATTTTATTCGAAAAAATAAACTATTGTTATAAATAAATCGATAATAGGTGGATAATACTAAAATTGAACAGTATTTAAATAAGGGGCGAATATGAGGGAGTGCAGGGACCCCCAAATTAGTAATTTAAAGAAAAAATTATTGCCGTAATCTTAACTATGTTAATCAATCACGCAAAACTGATTAAACTGGCTACTAATGTTATTCAGTTTTCTTGTTAGCAGTGCAAGAACCCAGCATACATCCCTTGTTCGTCAGTCCCCCACAGTCATCCCCGCTTGCCCCCCCTGAAATTGTTATCTATATACGCCGCTATTCTAAATGATTTTTGATCCTTGACAAGAAACTATTTTAATGGGCCTAATTGATAATAGAAATTATAGCACTTGAAAGGACGCAACGTATATTTGACCGTTAGACAGTAACTTGTTTCATGACAACGCAATTAGCTGTGAATGACACTCGAGGAACGTGACGGGTATATTTGACTATGATGTAGATAAATTTATAGGCTTATCATGCCTCAAATAGAAATTTTCACGGCAATGATAACAATAACAAAATGAGGATATTTACAACAGAAAACGTAATCAAAATGAGATATCAGTCGTTTGCCTTTTACTTTTTCAACAACATTCAACTAATTTACATTAACAAATTTATTTTTTATAGTTGCACCAATATTATTTTTTAACTTTATTTAATTTTTTCGGTTTAATCGAAATGTGAAGGCGATATTAGGTGTCATAAATTCATCCTCACAATTTTGTCACTAATCCCTTTATAGTAACATTTAATTGAAATAAAACATACTTTCTATATTACCCAAAATTATGACAAGCACATTGAGGTATAAATTGGTGTTTGTGGAATCAATATTTTTAAGTATATAGCGCAGATTCACATAGTTTTTGTTGCGTATTTTAAAAAGTTTAGCTTTGATTGATGTTTAGTTTATGCTAACATAGGACATATTAATTTAATATATCCTATTTTTTATAGCATATATACATATTTTATACAATAAATAAGGTAGGTATAATATCATTTCATACTCCATAAGTTATAGAGTATCAAAATTTTATTGCAAAACTTGAAAGTTCTCAGTACTTTTCGATTCATTATCGTTCCTTTTTTTAGGGGCTTAAAAAATCCTAATTTCATCAACAGTCAAGTTTTTTTTTACTGCTTGCTAGTTTTCTACTCTGAGATGCTTTTTGTAAATATATCGCGAAGTTGAATCGAATAAGAAGGTGTATTTACGGCACATAGTAAATTAAAACTTAATTTGAATATTTGTATCTCTTTTGCCTTGTTGGAGACCGAAAATGATTACTGTTCCTCTAAAGCCACTTTGTGTTACATTCAGAAATCTGTTATGGAACCAAAGTTTGTAAACTAAAATACAATTAATTAATAAAGATTATCTTGTACAATATTTTTATAACACCGTAAACTGATCAAATGATCTAAACATACATATTTACTCTCGAAAGTACATTAAAAACGTTTATTGTTAAAAAATGTTTTTATCTGTGATAATACGAAATGTAAGCATAATATTCCATCACGTCCGAATTTATATTCACTATCTAGTTGTTGAAAGCTTTATTTAGTTATCATGGAAACAAATAACTTCCATTGTGTTCCAAAACACTTTCACAACTCTTTCCCATGAACAGAACGCTTATACATATAATGGTGAGTCGTTAAAGGCGTACTGCGCAGGCGTGGGCTCAACGTGTTTCAATATTTTTCTTATTCTCTCATAGCTTCTTATTCTCTAGCATGGGACATGTATATAACAATAAATGGAGTCTTTATGGGGTTACCATAAAGGGAAAACAATAAAAAAAAAATATTATATATATATATATATATATATATATATAATATATATGAAGAGTCGACGGAAGTAAGGGGGAGAGTCAATTTTTTTCGGAATTGTAGTTGTATATATACAATTGTTCGTCTAGTTGAGTATAATCAGAGTTAGGCGTAATCCAATTACAATGTAATTCAATTACAATTCGGATTACATTGTATTTGACGGGTTCACTTCCAGCGGTGGCCCTAGGATTTTTTAATGGGAGTAAAAAATCCTTAGATATGCCGTCCCTCGGATAGGACGTAAAATGGAGGTCCCGAGCCTGTACGATGTCAGGTACTCGTTAAAGATCCCTATCCTAATTATACTTGGATAGGCAAAATTTAGGACTCCCACTGTAGCATCGTCCGATTAGCCTTGGTATCATAAAAATGGACGTTAAACAAACAAACATTGTATTTGAATTACTGTAATTGAATTAAATTCGCCATGAATTATAATAATTGAATCATGGCATCAATTACGAATTACTTTGTAATCCCTGAAGTAATTGAATTATAATTAGATTATTCAAATAAAATTAAAACTAATATAAATAGGTAGGCTATTCGATAAATGAATATTAGATAAAATTAGAAAATGATACTGACACATTTTCCGACTTTTCATTCGTTTTTCCGCTTATATTAGGAATAAGGAGGAATAAAGATCCTAGGAATAAGGATAGTTTTACCCTAATCCCCCTTTAAACTTTTACCCCAATCAGAAAAGTTTTTTGTGAGCGAGACTCTGTCACAGTCACTCTAGGTGCGCCACTGAAATTTCGTCAAAATGTGTATGGCCAACCGCAAACACGTGTGCAATTTTTTTTCGAAATCGAACAACAGGAAGTATCGAGCCAGGTAAGATTTTTTCCCACCCCGTACATAATTAGACGTAATTAGAAATTACGTCATTTTTTATATTTTATATTATAATTAGAACGTACATAATTAGAACATAGGAACAAATAATGTAATCCCAGCTCTCTGTAATTGGATCACAACAGATGATCGAAATAAAAATTGGTAATTAGATTATGCTGTAATTGAATTATAATTGGATTACAATTATAAAATTTTAATCATATTTTTAAAAAATAATTCAATTACAATTTAATCATAATTCAAATGTGTTGAATTACAATTACATTGTAATCGTAATCATAATTCTAATTCAATTACATTTTTGCCCAACTGTGAGTATAATATGTTAGTGAAAAGAAACAGTCAGAAAAAATGACAGTCGGTTGGTTACAAGCGATGGAAAAAACCATGTACTTGGAAGAAAGAGGGAATTTCCTCGCGGAAAAACCTAGAATGGGGGAGAGTCATGTTAGAAGTTATATGGATTGTGTATTAGTATCACCATTTCATCAATAAAACGGGGAAGAAATGGGGAGCATCCAGGACTATCCCCCTTTCTTTTATGTTTAAATTGTTTTTTTTTACTAAAACATTTTTTTTTTTAGAGCGTGTTATGTCTGTTTAGGCAAATTTATTATTTTGACACGCAAAACAAAAAGGAAAAGGACATATAAAAAAATTGAAGAAAAATTATAAAACATACTTAAGTAATTAAAGATCCAAACCTAAAAACTCGATTTTTTTGGAAAGCACTCCAAATGACATCCCCCTTTCTTCCTTGGACTCTTCATATATTAATATATATAATATATTTATATATTTTATATATATATATATAATATATATATTAATATTTTTAGGCACAGTAAGAGACAGCCAATTTCTCGATATAATCAAAATCAAAGATACTTTATAAGAAAACAAAACATTTTCCTTCGCTACCTCAGAACAATTTTATGATGAAAAGACTTGCCTGATATTAAATAATACTTGATTCTCGTTAAACCTCCTCAGAGTAATAAACAGGCTAATTCCACAAATAGTTTTAAATTTTTTTTTCAGCACACGACTGTCCACTGATAGTAAATATCGATAGCCTAATTCGAAATCGTAATAGGAACTAAAGGAATAAGTGGATATTAGTGTTTGTAAAATAATTTTACTGATATTTCATTCATATTTATATATCTAAGACTTTTCTGCTAATAATTTTAAGCTGCGGAGCCATTAAGCAATCCTTCACAAATAGACAAGTTTACTGCCTTATCATGCCACTTGTAAACCTAAGGAATTTATCGATTAAAAACTCCATGCCGCACTCTTATATCAACAGCGTTTGTCATTCCACATTGGGTCAATGATTACCAACCGCGAAAAAATTTAATTATCTCAAGTCTGCTTATAGGGTCAATCTATTTCAAGTGGTCCAAAATAAAAAATAAAAAAAAACAGGTTGCTTCTTAGCAACATTTTAAATATTTTTACCTTAAAAGTAAAATACATTAGAAGTACAAAACTGCAATCAGTTTATTTTTAAATTTTTTATTTTGTACAATGGGGGGCATTTTAATGTCGACGGAACGCCTATTTTTAGCTATTGTAGGGCTCAGCTTCAAATCAAATATCTCCTCTTTTACTCCTCCCAGAGCAAAGTAAGTCAAGTCTCTTCAGAAAGATCTGAACTTCAATAAAGGTTAAATACAAGTGTAAACTTAAAACTAAGTATAACGGTTCATATACCCCTTCAACTTTCCATGCGGTAATTTTACAAAAACGGTTTTCAAAAATTCTTTTTACAAGAAGACAGATACAGATACAGATATTTTTTTATTTGATAGATATAGGTGGAAGCGCTTGATTCATTAAGTTTCAAGCTGGTAACTTTTTTCATAAAAATTCTGAAAGTCTTGAAATTTCCGAAATTTTAAATGTTTAAAGCCTCTGATGGGCATGGAAATAAAAATTTGAAATTTGTCTCAGATTTAGTCCTCGATTAGAAGATTGAATTCTCAAAATTTCATTTCATAGACTCTGCTAATAATTACAAGGATATAAAACATTGAAAAGTACCAAAATCAATATTATTTCCAAAGGGCTACAACAGCATATATACATTTTCTTTCGGTTTGTTTTGCCTTATTGTATTATACGCTGCTATGCCTTCAATTCATTACGAATTTTGCCTTTAATTCAATGACTCAATACTAATTTTGCTTACTCTTCAATAATATATATTTGTATAATTATATATATAATTATTAAAGTCTACAAATATTTTTGTTGTGTTGATGCAAATGAACGTTGTAAAGGATTTTGCAAACTAGCAATTAGAGTCCACGAAATGAAATTCTGAAATTCAATCTTTCAACAAAGACTAAATCTGAGCCATTTTTACTTTCACTTACCTATATATGAAATATATAGTAAGGGAAAGTATTGCGATCGTGAAAAATTTCGACTTCCGGTTTTCAACGGAAATACACGTTTTGGGGTCCCCTGAGTCCAAATAACCAAGTCCCGCGAAATGGTCTGTGTGTGTGAACAGACAAGCTCAAAAACCATAACTGGGCGAACCTGAAATTGGGTATTTTATTTATGTATGTGCCCGCGAAGTGACAGCAAAAATTTCATCAAAATTGTTCAAACGGAGGGGGTACTTTATTTAATAACTTTTTACGTTTTTTTTCGGTTTTCTCAAAAACGGCACCAACGATTTTGATTAAACTTAGTATTTGATGTATTAATATGCCGGAGATATGACTGTAAAAATTTCATCAAAATTGATCAACCAGAGGGGGCACTTTACGTATTACATTTTGTATAATTTTCAGATGTTTTTTTTATTTACTCAAAAACGGCTTTAACGATTGTGATCAAACTAGGTATTTGATGTATGTATATGCCAAAGATGTGACAGCCAACATTTCATCAAAATTAGTCAAACGGAGGGGGCACTTTAGTTCATAACTTTTTTTCTAATTTATACCTTTCTTTCGATTATCTCAAAAACGGCTTTAATGATTTTGATCAAATTAGCTATGTTTAATGAAAATAAGGTTTTCTTTAATACAAGGTAAGCTTTATCGTTATCAAAATGTTCTGAGTGGGCTTAAATGGGGAAGGGGTTTTTTTGTTTTCCTGTAAAGTACCCTTGTTTTTGTTTATATGGAAAAATTAACTGTCCCTCATTACGCCTAAAAATAAGAAATGGCTAAATATGAAATATGAAAATAATCAAGTAAATATATAGAGAAAAAAAAAGGAAAAATATTCCGTCAACTCATAAAATACGTCGCGCACACGCATGCGGCGGAGTACGCCTTTAATGACAGACCATTGTTCATAATTAAAGATGTTCTGTTCATTTAATGGAAATTATTTGTTTCATGGTAAATGAAGTTTTCAACAACTACATAGATAATTATAAAATCAGGCGACTTGGAGTATTATGCTTGCATTGCCGAATTACCACAAGTAAAAACTTTTATTTAATAATTAAAAAATTAGTGTTTTTTTATAGAGAAAATAAAAACAAAACTAAGAAATGAATGTGGAAAAATCCACTTTGAGAAGTGGCAATTAACAAAACACATCAATTTCTAATTTAAGTAAGTTGGTAAGTGAAAGTTGTGTGTGGCGCTCACGCACCAGATTTTTTTTATTTTCATGCCCAACAGAGGATTAGTTAATAGACAAGCTTTAAACTTTTAATATACCGTAAAACGGGGTGACTTTGTGACTAATGGGGTGACTTTGTGACAAGCCTATTTTTCTACAGTTTTTGAATTTCCCTCCTTAAAAAGAATCTGGTTAGGCAATTCAGTGTACCTTTCAGGTAGTCAGTAATGTGCTGCAACCTACTGGTCACATATAACTTCTTTCATTCCATTTACCATGGTCCTTTATTTCAAGGTTTTAACTAAATGATGACAATCAAACATATATGAAATAAAGCACCATGGTGAATGGAATGAAATAAGTTATATGTGACCAGTAGGTTGCAGCACATTACTAACTACCTGAAAGGTACACTGAATTGCCTAACCTGATTCTTTTTAAGGAAGGAAATTCAAAAACTTTAGAAAAATAGGCTTGTCACAAAGTCACCCCATTAGTTACAATGTCACCCCGTTTTACGGTAGGTATATTTTTTAATGTTGAAATTTCCAAAATGGAATTTATTAATCACAAGGACATACTGCATTGAAAGGTATGCAAAATTAGTATTAGATCCTTATCGGCGTAACAGCATATATTATAATAACGCAAAACAAACCGAAAGAAAATAAATACATATGCCGTCATATCCCTTTGGAAATAATAATTATTTTGACACTTTTCAATGCTTTATATCCTTGTAATCTCTCTAGATATAAGAGGCTTTGTCCTGACTGGCAGATTCAACGCAGAGCAAAAACTACTAATAATAGAAACTTGAAGTTCGGAATTTAGATTTTAAACGCGATGTAGGTAACCACTAAGAAAGGAATTTAAGGTTTAAATGAAAGGTCCAAAGGGGTTTAAATGGCGAAATTGTCGTTTAACGGACATCAATTTTTGCACTTCGAAAAAAAATATCAAATTTGGACTCATTTTAAAGATCTTGATACGATGAGTTTAACTCGAAAGCCCCTACGGCCCATCGAAAACCATGTTTAAAGTCGAAAAATGAAGCGTTCACGACGAGTAAGCAATTTTTTGTTTCGGCGGTTTTAGTGAACTCTCATTATCTTATCTTTTATTCTATTTAGGATAAATAGAAGAAAAGATATTTGATTTGAAGCACAACACTAAAATAGCTAAAAATACGCGTTCGGTCGTCAATAAAATGGCAGCCATTAGCAAAACAAAAATTAAAAAAATAAACTGATTGCATTGCTCTACTTCTAATGTATTGTTCTTTCTATCTTCAACATTTTTAAATGGTAAAAATACTTAAAAATTTTGAAGCAACCACCTCTAGACCACTTGATATGAATTGACCATATAGTTAATTGATTGATAATGTAAGGTAAAAACAGGGTTTCTAAAGTACAATTAAAAGAAATAATTAAGGCTAATGCGCCTTAAAGTATTTCTAGTACAAGCGATAAGGAGAGGTTATTTACCTTACTGAAGACGGGCATCATTTGCATGACTGTAAAGTTGATGGTAACGGTGGATATTCAAATAAACATGCGAAGTTTAGTAACTGGAATACATATGAGTAGAAGCGGTTCCTGATTCCACGCAAACGATTCAAATACAAAAAAAACTATTTTATTACCAATTACAGACAATAAAATTTTAATAGACAACTAACCAGGGTTTTTCTCACAACCACGATATATTTTCTGAGACAATCGGAAGCGAAAATGGCTCCAAGCAGATAAAATATTTTAAAGAACAACAAACACCAAAAGACTCAGCGCGGCGTACGGAGTGTGCCTTTTCCGGTACAAGATAGTTGTCAAGGTTATACCTGTGACGACAATGGCATCCGGGATTTTGGGGAGGTTTGAAAGTTAGAAAACCTCGCACATTCAGTGCACCATTCAAAAGTAAAATTCAACATTAACGTTTATAAAAAAAAAACACACAAACAAGAAAAAGATAGTTGTATAACCGATAGTAAATACTGAGCTAACAACTTGAGAATGACAAGCTCTTTTTAAGAGTAATTCAAGGGTTGGCCGAATGCTAGCGCATTCTTCCATAGTTTTTAGGGAGAATTTTTCTAAGAACCATTTCAGTTGATGGGAGCCAGATCATGTTTTCTTTAATCAGGAACATACAGCAAACCTTCAATTGACAACGATTATTACGATTATTAATGTTTCCATGATTTTTTGTGGATGTTTAGAAATAAACAAACCTAATAAATAAGATTGAAGCTTCTGATGTCTAAGGGAATACGAAAAAAAGTTAAAACAACTTTAATTTTAACAACAAATGTGAACGTCTGCCACCTCAGATCGGTTGCCTTAAAATTTTATAGGCGAACAAAATCGACATTTTCGAACTTTTTTCAATTTTTCGCTTATAACTCGAAGACGATTTATCGCAGAAGAAATTTTTTCTAAAATAAAAGGGCATTAAATTTCCCGTCGACAGAGGTCCTTACAGTTAAAATCGGTTAAGTCTTTTCGCCAAAACCGAGTGCCACTTTAGCGGAAAAATAAATTACGCTCATGTTCCAAAGCCTGCAATTTAAAGAGGGTTACTCCAAATAAAAAATGTTACGTGTAATGTTTTAGAATATCGAATTCTGTGTAAAACTATCTCATTAATTTTAAAATTAGCCCACTCCTGTGGAGACAAAGTAATTAAAACGTGAACGTATTTAGCGCCTTATGGTCTTAATTCCTTGAGATTTTTTGGGATTTTTTCTTCAGTTTTTCGCATATAATTCGGCAAATACAGATCACAAAGTATTGCTTTCTTCTTACCATCAGACGTTAAATTATTGCAAATATAATGATATATTTGAAGTTTAAATCGATCGGTGACATGAAGTATTAACCATTTTGAACTAATTAAACAACATTCTTCCATGAGTTAAAATAAAAGATAAATTTTGCCAAGTACCTACCTGTCTAAGTAGTTATTTTTATGAATGTTTTATCAAATCCCCTGATACTTAAAAAAAAAAAGTCTTAGCAGGACGTAACTACTCCGAATTCTTTCACGTTTTCATTTGTATTTCCATGCAGGATTTTGCTAATGTTGTATGTAAGGATCTTGTTTCATGCTAAATTTGATGATCTGCAACTTTTATCTAAAATGCAACTTTTCATTTAAACTAGATGTTTTTGAGTTAGAGGCGTTGGAACTGGAAATGGTATCCACCAAAATCGTAAAATACAGATTTGTGATGTACCGAACCCGGCTAGACCATTAAACAGATTTAAACTCCAAATATATTATAAGGACCTCAGTCGACGCGAAATTTAATGCACTTTTATTTTAGAAAAAACAAAACTTCTTCTGCGATAAATCGTCTTCGAGTTATAAGCGAAAAACTGAAAAAAAGTTCGAAAATGTCGATTTTGTTCGCCTATAAAAAATTATGGCAACCGATCTGAGGTGGCAGACTTTCACATTTGTTGTCTATGAAATAAGTACTTTTAGCCTATATGATCAAAAATTTTCTTCAAATCAGGCACCTTTTTGGCCCTCAGCTCCCGGGTATTATCTCATCGGGATTATTTTATTATTATTTTTTTTTTTGGTTTAACCAATAAAATTTACATTTGAAACTTGTTAATTAATAGTATTAGTGTAATTGAAAACTCTAACCTTAATAACACAGTGTTAAAAAATGAAAACAAAAGACACTGGGAAAAAAGTATTTGCATACTTTGAGTTCTGAAGCACAGAGGTTTGTTTGTTGAGTCATTATTATTGTTTACTTGCTAGAATATAATCCTGTTCTTCCCTGTCAAGATTTTAAATTATTTCAAACGTGTTAAAACCTATTTTTAACAACTTGACTATTAATAATGCCAAAAGAAAGTGAATTGTGTGCCGCCAAAGTGATTTTATAGCGCAACCAACAAAAATCGTATTGCGAAATCGCAGATATGTTGGGTCTTCATTATTCTACAGTAAAGTGGGTGATTAAGAGTTATGATGAATGAGGTACAACTCCAAACAACCGGCAAAAAGGTCGTCCGAGAAAATTAAGTGAAAGAATGAGAACAATGAAATTGAAGTTCTTAAAAATCCAGCTGTAAGTTAGGTGCCATAGCTAAAGGTCAAATCAACTGCTGGGGAGTGTGCGAGCATAAACACTGTAATGAAAGAAACCTACACAGGAAAAAAACCAGTGAAACGAATCGCAGAAAACGACTTGATTTGGATTCATTGACAAACCCATCAGTTTTTGGCAATAAATGACATTTCACTAAGAAATACAAAACCGCCTGCGGTAAACATCCAGGGTATGTCTCCAAGACCTTCCCGCTCAACCGGTTCAGGTGCAGTGAAAGTGATTTGATTTCATAACTGACCTCCAAGGGACGAAATGTAGGCTTTCGGGTTAATTATTTGATATAATCGTTAAATATTTTCTCTATTGAAGTGCTGAAATTTAAAAATAGAAGGTGAAGTTTCCCTATTGTATTTCTTTATTTTAAAGTTTATTTACGTTCATGCTGCATTCGGAAAATTTTAAACGTTTTTATTACCAACATTTTTATTTTTAAGTTAATATGGTATTTTTTTATATTTCACTATGTAACTAATCGTAATGATGCTTTAATCTATTGTGTCTACTTATTTAATCTATTGTGTTTAATCTATCATATCGTCGAAATAAAAAATAACCTTGACGATGTACTTTCTGCCACGAAATGTGGTAAAAAATCAATACTCAAACAGATTTGAAATCTTGGTAATTAAATGTTATTTACTGTATTGAGTAACATTTAATTAACAAGAAGTGGATCCCGGTAAGGGGCGGTTCCCCCCCCCCCCCTCAGAGGTGAGCATACCAATCAACTATTACTATTTCTAATAAATATAAGAACAGTCCGGGGTGGTGGTGATAAATCTACAAATAGCATTAAACTATTTTATTGTAGCCAACGTTTCGAACCAATGATGGAGGTCTTCTTGAGGGCAAGTGACGATGGAGGTGTCAGAATGATTCTGGGCCCTGACACCTCCAAAGGAACTTTTACATTCTGCATTTTTGTGTAAGAAAGAAAAGGAGTTATTAGAGGAATATTCACTAATATATCAGAGGAAGACATTTTAAGTTATATAAAAACGTTGTACTACGAAACGCAAAAAAAATATCAGATTCAAAAAGGTTTACAAAGAAAATTTTTAATCATGAAACTAAAAAATGCGAACCGAAACCGACAGGCACGCTTCTGATAAGTTTTAGAGGTCACTTCCTCCAATATTATATTAGTATACACCAATAAAATACGAAGTACACAGGTACATACATTCAAGCTGTCGTACAATGTTGGAATTGTTTTCGTCACGGTCATTTTACTACGCAATATAAAAGGGGGACGGATCCGAGCATTTCTTTATAATCTTATCTTATAGGAGTTCCATAAGATCGATATTTGACCAAGGAGCCGTAATACGTATATGGCGAAGCTCTCATTTGCGTAAGTTAGATGATGATAGGAACATAAGAATGTGTTTAGGTGCTCTTAACTCCATCAACCTATAGATGCTTTATTAAACGAAGCTAATGAAATACCGTTAAGGCTCAGAAGAAAATTATCAAGCGACAGAGTCCTCTTTAAAACGTATTAAACTATAAGAAATGCTAATAGTCAATCTTAAAACCCTCATATTAATTAGGTCATGCTGGCAAAAAATTACTATGCTCCATTAATGCATAATAGTTTTATAAAACCATCAAACATTACGAGATGTATATTGAACGGAAAGACTTCCCCAATTTAAAAAACAATAATATACATTTAGAAGTTAAAGAAATAACATCGCCCCATGGATTAGTAGCCGCTAATAAAGAAGCCACGATTGTCGATAAATAGCCTCGCCATCTTGTAGGTAATTTGCCTGATTTAGGAATAGTGATTACTTCGAAATCCATTTTACCTGTTTCTAAAAGGAAATATACATATACTATGGTATATCGTGCACAAGTCGGATTTAAATATGCGTTGCTTTATACCCCAGAATTCTTAGGTTTTGACTTAATACAGGCCTCAATGGCTCCAAAAGTGTAGGGTTATTTTGGACAACTAACTTTTCCAATGCCAGGAGGTACAAGACTTTATCAATAATTTGCACATTGTTCAGTGTAACTATAGTCTGATTCCAGAGGAGGAAAGTCTCCACCGAAAATTTGAAAAAAATTTTTTTAGGAATATAAGTCGAATTCTTACCATTTTATTCAGCTTCTTTGGTAATATGATTGCAATGCCTTATAATTTCTCACTGGAAATAAGCTTTACATATGTTTATTCAAATGTACTTCGAATTTTTTCCTACCTGGGACCCATATCCACCATGCCCCTCTGTCATTGCTTCTAGTTTAGAGCTCCATTGATAGGATTACATTCATTATCAAAATATGGGTGGCATTGAAGTCTCCTGAGACAATGTTTACACTTCTACTCGAGGTAAAAATAACTCATGGAACAAAATAATTTCAAAAAAAGGGTATAGAATGGAGTTATCATTTAAGATTATTCCTTAGGGACAATTTTAAATAAATATATTATGAAAAATTGATTAAAGTAGTTAATGAAGTAATAATTAATTAATTTATATAATTATAATTTTAGTTGTCTTATTGTTAAGTTAGCCCTAGGTCCCAGTAGGACTTATTGTTTTAAGTCTTAGTTAAGTTAAGGACAAAAGTTACACTACTACTCTTTTCTTTAATTATTATTTTGTAAGTTTCAATTATTTCTTTTAATAAATGATCGATTACAAGAGATTGTTTCCCTACATTTTCCTCAGACATTACAGATAGTAGTTATCTTTGTGGAAGCTTATCGAGGCATTATTCTATCAACTGCAGCAGAGATAACATTGACCAATAAGCAAGACATGTTTGTGCACTTTTCTTAGTCATAAAATATTCATCTTAAGTAAAGCTGACACTATGGAATTGAACTACAAATCCTATCATAGTTACATTTAAATTAACAAAACTCATAATCCGCAGTGTATGTATGGAATGGAAAAGGCTGGTTTTAAGATTTCAAAATTTAGGTAGAAAGACTGATTTTACTTTTTCCAAAAACATACTCCAGGAATGCTGAAGGACAATCGGTTTCCTTCTAATAACTCGGTGGATACATGCTTCCTTTATGTGAGTGGGGTAAAAACGGTTTACTAAACGAAGCCTGAAATGAGTTATTCAAGTATTATCGGGCTAGTCACGCCCCGTTTCCTCGAAGTTATCGCATACGGGGGTCCTAAAGTATAGTTGAACGTTAAGGTTGGAAGTTTAAAGTTATTCACATTATTCCATCCATGCTACTTGTAAACACTAACTTTTCTGGTGTGGTCGACATATTGGAGAAAGAACTCGAGGTGTGGCCAAGCAATGCAAGAGGTGAGATTTATACAATATATATCTTATATATTATTTCTCAAGCATCATTTTATAGCTTTCCTTAACCGCTACACCGGAAAAATATACAAATCACTTCGTTTGCGAGTTGAAAGCGAAAAACTGCAATTCTCAGGGAAAATTTCAAAATGGGTGCAGGTCAATTTCGAAGGTGTCATTTTTTCAGTTTGTCGAGATGAACATTTTTGGTTATATATACTTTTCCGATTGTCGCAGTCGTTTGCGAGTTACAAGCGAAAACCAGTCAATAGAACCAGTGACATATATGTCTGTAAAACAAACCCGCCATCAAACAATTACAGATGGCCGTGTCGTAACTTCAAACATAGTGTTCAATGAGGTCCTGTAAACACGTAAATACTGTTTAAATACCTTAAATTTATGTTTCAAAAAATTAATAATCAATTAACACATCTATTCTTTACTTCAACCCTATGCCCACCTATGCCCATGACGCACTAAATACGCACTACACGATATTAATTATACGGTGTGTGCTTTAATTAAGTGGGATTTAAGTGGTTAGAGTGCGAATGCTTCCCACGGTTTTTTTAGGTTAGTTTATTACTTATACTTATAAATATATCTATTTATATTAAGATTATATATATATTATACTACTTAATTATGTGGATAGGGAGACAAAAAAATATGGGTTATTCACATTAATAACAGTAATAAATTATAAGCATCTATAAGAATTTCCCTTTGGCACATAAAATAATATAAGAGGGTACCGAAGAACGATTCGTTAAACGGCATATACCAGAACATAGATTAAATTTATTTATCCCAAATCTATAAATATGTTTGTGGATGTCACAAAATAGTATTTAAATTAAGTTTTATTTACATTATAAAAATAAAAAAGTATTTGATACCATTACCTTCTTTGATATCATAACTGTGAACCTCATCAAAGGTTCCATACAACGGCCGCTTGTCAGTTACATCAATCTGGTTCGACATGTCTTCCGCTTCTTGTTCTCTCTTCACTAAGGTGAACTGAATAGTTTTTATTCCGAAGAACATACATCGGTTCTTTCTCTCTCACCACTACATCGAATTTCACACTCAAAGCAAAGAAGGCGAAGCTACTGACAGGAATCAAACTTCAAACATGGTTCCAACAGCTGTTGATGAGAAGAACTTTTACCATCCCCCCTCTCCTATTGTGAATCACCGCAAATATCATCCACTCTTACTAGATCCTAGATTCGAAAAGTATTGTGAAGATTACAGCCAGTGTGTACTCAAAAGAATACTATATTTACAAGTTAAGTTCCAGTTATTAGCAGCTCTACATGAGGGGACTGAGTATATCACAAAAAATAATAATATTTTGTTATACATTCCTTCAAAATGAATTAAATATACTTAATTCAAGTAAGAGTAAAGTATTCTTTTTTACCATCAAACATATGTTTGTTCAACTCAACATAAAAGTTTGCACTCAATAACCTTGTCCGTTATCGATTATCTTAAAACTTTTCTTTATCATAGTATACTGCATGATAAACATACAGTACAATTAGGTAAAAAAATCTGGTGCGTGCGCGCAACACACAACTTTCACTTATCAACTTACTTAGATCAGAAATTAATGCGTTTTGTTAATTGCCACTTCTCAAATGAACAGAACGGCTTTAATCATGAACAATGGTCTGTCATTAAATGCGTACTCCGCATGCGTGGGCGCAACGAGTTTTATGACTGAATATTTTTCTTTTTTTCTCCTCTTAATGTTTTCTTTATTTTTATCATATCTCATATTTAGCCATTTCTTATCCATCCTACTTTATAGGAAACAAAAAAAAACAAACAAAAAAGGCCCATCCCCATTTAAGCCCCATCAGAACATTTTAATAATGATAAAGCAAACCTGATGTTAAAGAACACCTAATTTTCATTAAACATGACGAATTTGATGAAAATTGTTAAAGCCATTTTTGAGATATTCGAAAAAAAGTTAAAAATTGGAAAAAAAGTTATGAAATAAAGTGCCCCCTCCCTTTGACCAATTTTGATGAAATGTTGACTATCACATTTTCGGCATATAAATACATCAAATACCCAGTTTGATCAAAATCGTTAAAGCCTTATTTGAGTAAATAAAAAGAACACGTGAAAATGATACAAAATTTATTAAGTAAAGTCCCCCCTCCGGTTGATCAATTTTGATGAAATTTTTAAAGTCATATCTCGGGCATACAAATAGATTAAATACTCAGTTTAATCAAAATCGTTAGAGCCGTTTTTGAGAAAATCGAAAAAAACTTAAAAAGTTATTAAATAAAGTACCCCCTCCCTTTAAGCAATTTTGATGAAATTTTTTCTGTCACATCGCGGGCATATACCTGCACTAAATACCCAATTTCAGGTTCGCACGGTTTATAGTTTTTGAGCTAGTCTGTTCACACACACACACACACACACACACACACACACACACACACACACACACACACACACACACACACACACACACACACACACACATACACACACACACCATTTAGCGGGACTTGATCATTTGGACTCAGGGGACCCCAAAACGTGTATTTCCGTTGAAAACTGCAAGTCGAAATTTTTCACGATCGCAATACTTCCACTTACTATGTATTTCATATATAGTAAGTGACGAGGATTTCGTTAAGACTTTTTACCGGAAGGGTAATCAACAATTTATGAAAAGGTTTGTCTTTTTTTTCTTTAATTGTTCGAGTTAGAGGTATTTTTACTTTCACTTACCGACACACACACACACACACACACACACACACACACACACACACACACACACACACACACACACACACACACACACACACACACACACACACACACACACACACACACACACACACACACACACACACACACACACACACACACACACACACACACACACACACACACACACACACACACACACACACACACACACACACACACACACACACACACACACACACACACACACACACACACACACACACACACACACACACACACACACACACACACACACACACACACACACACACACACACACACACACACACACACACACACACACACACACACACACACACACACACACACACACACACACACACACACACACACACACACACACACACACACACACACACACACACACACACACACACACACACACACACACACACACACACACACACACACACACACACACACACACACACACACACACACACACACACACACACACACACACACACACACACACACACACACACACACACACACACACACACACACACACACACACACACACACACACACACACACACACACACACACACACACACACACACACACACACACACACACACACACACACACACACACACACACACACACACACACACACACACACACACACACACACACACACACACACACACACACACACACACACACACACACACACACACACACACACACACACACACACACACACACACACACACACACACACACACACACACACACACACACACACACACACACACACACACACACACACACACACACACACACACACACACACACACACACACACACACACACACACACACACACACACAGACCATTTCGCGGGACTTGGTTAATTGGACTCAGGGGACCCCAAAACGTGTATTTCCGTTGAAAACCGGAAATCGAAATTTTTCACGATCGCAATACTTCCACTTACTATATATTTCATATATCGGTAAGTGAAAGTAAAAATACCTCTAACTCGAACAATTAAAGAAAAAAAGACAAACCTTTTCATAAATTGTTGATTACCCTTCCGGTAAAAAGTCTTAACGAAATCCTCGTCACTTACTATATATGAAATACATAGTAAGTGGAAGTATTGCGATCGTGAAAAATTTCGACTTGCAGTTTTCAACGGAAATACACGTTTTGGGGTCCCCTGAGTCCAAATGATCAAGTCCCGCTAAATGGTGTGTGTGTGTGTGTGTGTGTGTGTGTGTGTGTGTGTGTGTGTGTGTGTGTGTGTGTGTGTGTGTGTGTGTGTGTGTGTGTGTGTGTGTGTGTGTGTGTGTGTGTGTGTGTGAACAGAATAGCTTAAAAACTATAAAATGTGCGAACCTGAAATTGGGTATTTAGCATAGGTGTATGTCCGCGATGTGATAGCAAAAATTTCATGAAAATTGCTCAAAGGGAGGGGGTGCTTTATTTATTAACTTTTTACGTTTTTTCCGATTTTCTCAAAAACGGCTCTAACGATTTTGATTAAACTGAGTATTTGATGTATTAATATGCCCGAGATATGACTGTAAACCCCCGGAGGGGGGACTTTACTTATTAAATTTCTTATCATTTTCACGTGTTTTTTTTATTTACTCAAAAACGGCTTTAACGATTTTGATCAAACTGGGCATTCGACGTATGTATATGCCAAAGATGAGATAGCCCGCATTTCATCAAAATTGGTCAAACGGAGGGGGGACTTTACTTTATAAATTTTGTTTCATTTTCACGTGTTTTTTAAATTACTCAAAAACGGCTTTAACGATTTTCATCCAATTCGTCATGTTTAATGAAAAATAGGTGTTAGTAATATCAAGTAAGCTTTATCATTATTAAAATGTTCTGGGGGGCTTAAATGGGGTAGGGGCCTTTTTTGTTTGTTTATTTTGTTTCCTATGAAGTATCTTTGTTTTTGTTTGTATGGAGAAATTAACTGTCTCTCATTACGCCTAAAAATAAGAAATGGCTAAATAAGAATTATGATAAAAACCAAGTAAACATATAGAGGAGAAAAAAAGAAAAATATTCAGTCAACTCATAAAACACGTTGAGCCCACGCATGCGTAGTACGCCTTTAATGACAGATCATTGTTCCTAATTAAAGCCGTTCTGTTCATTTAATGGAAATTATTGGTTTCATGGTAAATAAATAAAATTGTCAACAAGTACAAAGAGAATTATAAAATCAGTCGACTTATGCTTGCATTGCCGAATTATCTCAAGTAAAAACATTTATTTAATAATAAAAGAAATTAGTATTTGTTATAGAGCAAATGAAAACAAAAATAAAAAATGAATGTGGAAAAATGTGTAACTGAGTGAGAAGTGGCATTAACACAACGCATTAATTTCTAATCTAAGTAAGTTGGTAAGTGAAAGTTGTGTGTTGCGCGCACGCACCAGATTTTTAATTTTAAGTTTTCTTTACATGCAAACGAGTCAGACACCACCGCAATGTACATATGATATTTAATTTTCTAAAGTAAGCCGGAAAAAATTATTAAACCATAAATTTTCTTGGGTGTTGAAAGAATTAATATGAGAGCCAAATGGAATCTACTAGGGAGAGATTTTTATAAAACTCGATTATGGTCCTACTGCTGATTCTATTCCACATATTACTTATATTATATTATTACTTATATTATATTATTCGAAATTTATATTATATTATTATATATTCACGAAATTTATATATACTTTTATAATTTTCTAAGTATAGACTTACTATAGTTTTACGAATGATGGCTTCAATTGAAAAATATAAATCATTATTTCAACATTAATACAGAACAGGTCAGCTAGAGAGAAATTTTAGGTAATTGATTATCCTATAAGTATACTATACATAAGTACTACGTATACTACATAAGTATACTATACATAAGTATACTACACAAAAAATACTAATTCAATTTTTGTCAAGTAAATCCTTTCTATACAAGGTATATTTTCCATAACAGTATTGAAAACTAAAGGAAAGCTGAGATGATTTTTAGCATTCAGCCGCTTTCAAAGCGAATACAAATATAGAGGTACTTACTATTGTACCTACGGTACACAGTAACTAACATTTAAATTTTTAAAAAACGGTGTTCTTCGCCTACTTGCTTCCTCGACTGTTGAAAACTGCAATAATTTATTTTTAAGATCTAGGGCTAAATGATCTTAACTTATTATGAGATAATCAAATCAATAATATGAAACAATAATATGAGAATAAAACAAATCCTTTAATTGGTACAAAAAATAAATAATAAAATGTTTTGATTCCAAAGCGAAATAGGTCGCCACTTTTACTCAGACCGTAATAAAACTTAACAAATAATGTCTCATCCTTCTATTTTTCTGGTCACTGAACTTCCCCACTGGTGTACTTGCGAGCTAGCAATTCGGCAGTAACAGAACGGTTATATTGTTTACCTAAAGATGTCTCATAAGTATTTATGTTGATTATATTTGACCTTTTTCATTGACCCAGTATTCAAACATGGCGTTTTTGATTTTTGCTTTTACTTATTTATTGATATTATTCTTGGCTAGCCGTTAAATGTTTATTTGAGCTTATGCTATATTTAAACGACTGAATTTCAAAACATTAAAAAAAAACATAATCTCTCCACGCAGTGTTTTCATCATTACTACATATAGAAAATATAGATCTTCTTCTATAATCTTAAGCATGTTGTTATTTCCATGGTTAATGAAATAAAAAAGAATTAACATAATCTTGAGAATCATATCCCCATTCATTAAACTAGATCTCTCCTTGACCCAAAACAGACATATGGGTCATTCTCATATTATTTGACCATTTTACATTTCCAAACCTTGACAATTGGGTGACAAAAAAAAATGAACTTTTTAAATTTGTATTTGATCTGATTATCAAGACTGATATCCTAGATAGTAAACATGAGTGCTGTTTGTCTCAGTATTAGAATTTTTTAATTTTTTTTTAAATTTCAATGAAAAATAATTATTTTAACAAGAGTTATCGAGCTACGGAATTGCTGTATATGGAAAAAAAAATTATAATACTCGCGTCCTAACTCAGAAATCCACTCAATAATTTATGAATTTCTCAACTAGATTCAAAACAATGCAACCTGCTGCCAAAAATTAATTCTAAACAGTTAACCTTAAGATGCTTATTAGGTGTAACACTCGTGAAAGGTGAGCGTCCACTAATCAATGTATTAAAAACAATGGCTTTTAGCATATGCTTTTTATTATTTAAACAATGTTTTTAGAATAAAAATGCCACTAGCATAGCCCATGCGATTATCTGGAAGGGGAATTTCACAGTCACCTTTTAATTTGTTTCCTTGTAATGGTTTCTTTTATTCATGACGCTCGAGAAACATCACCATAGAGGAAAAACTCATTTAAAAAAAAATAAAGCCTTGCTCTCCGTTTTATATCAACGAAGTACTTTGCGGCGTCTGGTTGCCAGTCCGACAGCTGTACTTGCCAATCCCAATAGCCTCTACTTCCTCGCTAACTGACCTATAAATAAGTCACTCAAACATAGCTTAAGTTTCTTGCCTGACTTTTGCAGCTCATTGATCACCACATTGTGAAATGTGAGGTTTTTGGCTGCAGAGCTTTTCTTCAATTTTTTAATAAAAAGTAGGTGTCAACGATTTACCAACAATGTCCGTCAATTGGAAGAATACTTTGATCGTGGGGTGGGACAGAAGGAGTTACGGAGATAGGATTAAGAACACATATTTTTCTTTTTCGATCCCTACAAACTCTAGTTCTTTCCTTCCCTTGTAACCTTTCCTTTTGAGCTTCATTAACTTTCATTTCATTTATTTTTTTTCTCTGGGTATTTCTTTCTTTTTGACTTATTTTAAATTTTGCCTCGCGTTGTTGGTTTAATTTTCTTTTTTCTCTGTAGCGCCTCTGTCTTTCTGCTGCTGACAATGCCTAGACAAAATAAAACGATAAAATTCTGCAATCTTGGCATTAAAAAGTTAAAGTAAATCACGAATGTTATTGCTCCGTCACGAGTGTTACATTTTTAGCTGTAACACTCGTGACATTTTTACACAAAATTACCGTTCCTAACTTGATCAAGTATTGGATAGTTAAGATAGTTTAACCTGAAATACATGCCCCTGACCGACATCTTTTTCAGTTATCATCCCCAATTTTAATTCAACAATGGTAAGAATAATCAACAATCCAATAATCGTGACGAATAATTTTTGTGACTTACCATTTTTGCATGCACTATCAGATAGCTTCATATTAAATTTTTTTCTGATCCAAGTTTGCGCATAAATTGATAGCCTGTATCACAAACAAAGGTTGTTTTCGAATAATTTAAAAGAACAGTGTTGCCCTACACAACCGGGAACAAATAAGATGAATTTTTTCACTAACCTTGGGGACAAATATATTTTCCTCATTTAGAGTCAAAGTATTGGAGATAACTATAAAAAAACATCCATAACTCGAAATCGCATTAGATAACAATGAATTCCCAAATGTTTCAAATTTAATCAATAATCAGTGTTCCATTTGATGCGATGAACTAAGCATTATTAGCTTGAGGACTGTAACACGCGTGACATTAACTTACTTCATATCGAAATATTTATTTTGTAGAATGTACCGGGGTAATTTCACTATTAACATCGTATTCCTCTAAGAAAAGTCTACAAAATTAAAACTCAAAAAAATTTTTAGTCCTGAAAAAAATATGCGAAAAACGAATCTAAAAGCCAGGGACATCAAATGGTCAATTAATATGAGAATCACCCATATATCTACAAAAAAAAATGGTTAATTATAGGCCAGGAAGTTTTTCTTATTATTTCTTTATTTCTTTTATGTTTATTTATTTCAATAGAAAAATATTTCTCCTGTAAACTAGATTGTTGAAATTCAAACTTCATACATACGTTCAAATCAAAATGAGTATAACTGTAAGGTTTTATAAATAATTCAGTTAATGTTTTTACTACAGTTTATTACAGTTGATGTTTTGCTTCTCATCGTTCATGTTTTGATTCTTGGATTTTATGGAATTTTTAATCAAATGAGTAACCTGAAAGACGACGTACGTCAACTGTCAATAAAAATCAAGTACAAAATTATTTGAAAGTCGGGATTGGCTTGTGAATTAGTCCTGCGTGACACCAGCTTATGGTGCAAATTCAATACAAAAAAGTTTTACAATTGAAAATATTTCCAATGATAAAACATAATAACTAAGTGAAACGAATTTTAAAATAAAATGATATTTTGTTCGCCTTAAAATCAGCTTTACATTTTACCTTTAGCAGTATATCAATGACGAAATACTCAAACACGTGAGCCGTGGGCTGCTACCGAATAACTTCACGAGCAACTAACGGTACTACATTATTATTATAATACAGGTCTCTTTTGAGAACTAGTTATTTTCACACCTAACATCGAGAGAAAAAAAAGTGTGGTACGGTGCGGGCATAACACAACTTTCACTTATTAATGGCATACTTGAATGCTACCAGAGAGGGAACACTAAACTTTATTTCATTTATCAGTGAATTTTTTTTTTTTTTTTGGAAAGTTGAGTCAGTTATTCATCTAGGTGAACCAAGGGTGATATTGGCCCCATTTACTCGTGCACTACAAACTTTCCAGGGGTCATTTGAATTTTTAAATATGAATATTATTTAAGAGATTATGGAAATAATCATCAAGTTTTAGACTGAACGATCATGTTTTTCGACGATATATCGTTAATTAAGATCGATAGAAAGAATTGATAACAACGGCCGATAATAAATTAAAACTAAATTTTCTGTTTTGAGTACCTAAGTATTTTTAGAAAAAGACAATTTTTATTCTTTTCAGGCAGGGAAATTAATTAGTGCTTCATTGAAATAAATAGTTTACTTATGTTCCAACAAATTCTTGAAACACGTCGCCTCTTTTCAAATGAGCTTTAACAATAAGCAGTTAGTAAAGGGGTACGACGCACGCGAGAGTTGCAATCTTGATGAAGTGCTTGTTAGAACATACCTTTGAATCGCCATATTTTTTTTCCCATCGATAACATTTTGAACATTCACTTCGCCTTCTCTCACAATGCTCCCTCTCGTATTCTTCCTAAACAGTTCTCTCTGTTTTTCATTTTAAAACGAAATTAAAAAGGTATTTTGTAATTCTTTTTAACACTAATCTAACAATAATTTTTAATTTTGTAATTAAGTTTTAACACAGTTGCGATAAGCAACATGGAAACCAATAGTTTCTTTTAAATAACCTGAAAGTAGAAATTATTATTTTCTAGATACTCCAATATTTTGTTTCAACGACCTTCCACCATACTATAAACTACATATTTTTATTTGTCAAATTCTAAGCTTTTCAACGATATACTATACATATCTATATATATCTGCTAATATTGTTAGAAATTTTAATTTTGGGGAAATCATATATTTTTTCTCTTTTATTTGATCATGAAATCCTTTCATATTTTATACTTATCCATTTCTGGTTAATTGGGATAACAAGGGACAGTTATGTACTCAAAATATACAGAATTAAAGGTACTTTAGAGACAGATTTTTTCCTTAGCCATTTAATCCCTATCAGACCTTTTCATTGACGATAAAACCTACTTCATATTAAATAATGCTTCATTAGCATTTAAGGATTTTTAAATTTAATCGAAATCTTTCTCGTTTTTGAGTATTCGGAAAGAGAAAAATAGACGTTGGAATAAAGTGCCCCATCGGTTTACTTGATTTAGACGAAATCTTTGCTGTCACATCACGGGTATATACATACATGCGCACAACAAACAACTTTCGCTTACCAACCTAATTGGAGTAGAAACCGACTTAGATGGTATTTTTTGGAGTTCTGATTCGAATTCAGCACACATGGAAATATAAAGACCAGGGAGTGAAAAATAAATTAAAAATATGCTATTTCAGGTTTTTCAAAAACAATGTCTAATTTCTCATTAAACATATCAAACAATTTTCATTATTTAAAAATTAAACTAAACGCAAACAGTTAATCCAGCAAACACGCAATCCAGCACGGACGCAAACAGTCCGTCAACGAACCAGTTAATGGTTTAAGACTGAAATTTAATTGAATGGCCAGAACGTTATACTTACTGGTCATTTTTGGATAACAAAAAGTTTCTACCGTAAAGACACGAAGATTAGCTTTCATGAAAATAATCCTGCGGATTAAATTAAGCCAAATACATATTACTTTTAATAATTTGTATTTATTTATCATGTATGACCTTCTGGGAGTTATAAGTAATCAAAAGGGAAGTACTTGATACGTACATTCAAGCTAAAAAAAAAAATTAACGTTGGAGCTGGTTGACATCCTCCATTGTTGATTCTCTTATGTTTCCCAATTACTACTCCCAATTTTTAGCATTAGGTTTTAAAGTAAAAAAAAAATATTTTACTTTGCCATGATAACCATTACTGACTCAAATTATGACGTCACCATCATCCATTTGCGAGCGACTTAAAATCGTTTAATTTTCTTGGTGGTCATGAAAATATATTGGAAGCTATCAAAACCATCTAAATTGACTGCTTTTTGTTAGTGAATATAACTTTTCTCAATCTTTACATGCAACCAATATGATCCCATACGGAGTTTTTACTCTCCACTTTGTGTTGTGATGTTAAGACTGTTACCATTAGTTCTTAGTGGTTACCATTGGACTGCCAAGGTATTTCTTTGTTCCATCCTTACCTCCAAGTATTGAATGATTTCAAATAAGTGCCTGTACAGGTTTTGAGCTTAAGCAATTATGTTGTTCAATTATTTCGCTTAAGTTTTTGACTACGCCAATTTCTCAGCATTTTATTAACTCTGGGCATTTTGTAATTTATTAATTTATTGCCAAATATTTCAATGAGTAAACAATCAAAAAATTAATTCAATAGCACAAACAGTTTGATTGGAGATTTAATAAAAGACTAAATGGCCTATTATTTTTCTCACATGAAAAAGCCTTATAAGAAAATAAATGATGAAAATGATAACTAAGGAGGATTTATACATTGATATAATAATCTACACACCAAATCATTGTTTTCAATAATTATTATGTAAATGATTATTACTTTCTTCTCACTTATTTACTTACTCTTGCAGTTGAAAAAATTATGAAGTGTCCTATAATTTTGTCGCATAGTGTAACTTGCAAAGAAATCATTGCAGATAAAATAATAGAAAATGTATCGAATAATTTACTTTTATGTAAAACCGGTTAAGTCATTTCGCCAAAAACCGATAATCAATTATCGGCAATCTTTCTCACTATAGGTAGCTGACAAATTAATTACGCTCCAGTTCCAAAACCTGCAATTTTAAAAGATTCCTTCGAATAAAAAATGTCACATATAAAAGTTGTAGTAGCTGTATAAAGTTGTAGTAGGTAAATCATCATCTTTTGTCTAAACGGAGGTCCTTATTTTAGAGTCTACCCCTTTAGAGAGAAACTAATTAAAAGGTGAAAGTATTCTTAGCACTTATTGGCCTGAAATATACGACATTGTTTTCTTTTTTTTCTTGTTTCTTGCATAAACTCGCAAACAGTATCACACAATATTATATTCTCTTCTACATAGAATAACATATCTTAAAATAAACACCTCACGACGGTCTCAATATTCAATATATGTATATATAACAGGAGCTTTCGGTGCTCATAGCACCATATTCATCTGCATAAGGGTCTGGCCACACATGTCCGCACCGAACAATACAGGTTATGTTCAGAATATTTTTAATTTAACTTACATATTACCTTTAGTTATGTCTAAAATTCAAGCCACACATGTCAGACACAGGCCACTTTAGGCATAACTAAAGGTAATATAGGATCCGGTGCGGACATGTGTGGCCAGACCTTTAAACCAATAAACAATACATTAATACATATATTATTTTATTTACAATTTGTCATGCATATGCCCAATCTCTTCTCATTCCCTTAAGGGAGAGTCTATATATAAGTGTATGTTACATCAGTTGAGTTATCATCAGTTTAAATCCCTAAAGTAGGAATATGCATATGATATTATTAATATTGCATCAAATTTAAAATAGGTGTTTTAATATACAATTTACTTACTCGTCGTGGGGAGAGACATGTACTCGGTCGGCATAGCTACTGCTTGTTCTCTACCCTATTTTCGACGATCAAGGCGCCCCTAGGTCCGGAATTATAAACTTATATAGATTAGAGCTTATATTTGTTATATTTTTTTAATTTTATCCAGAATGCGTAAATAATGTAAAGAGATGTGTGCTGCTTCTTGTTTTTCGTTCATTAGCTTATTTTGATTCTCAGCGATATATATATGGATTCCAGTATTTTCCGTTTAGCCCACGAATCTTATTTATGGAGAATTTTAATATTGCCAAAATCTATTCATGTCTCTCCCCACGACGAGTAAGTAAACTGTATATTAAAACAACTATTTTATATTTTAGGCATTATTAGTAATATCATATATATATTCCTTCTTAAGGTATTTAAACTGATGATGACTCAACTGATGTAACATACAGTTATATATAGATTCTCCCTTAAGGGAACAAGAAGAGGGTAAGAGATCGGGCATATGCATGACAAATTTTAAATAAAATGATATATGAATTAATGTATTGTTTATTGGTTTTATGCAGATGAATATGGTGCTATGAGCACCGAAAGCTCCTGTTATATATAAATACATTGAATATTGAGATCGTCATGAGGTGTTTATTTAATGATATTTAGAATTGAACGGTCTATGATCACATTATGAGTAGAATAACATATTTGAAGTAGAAATAGTAGTTTTTACCACTCATGTTCCAACGCCTGTAACTCGACATTTAGGACCCTTCTTGGACTATATGAAAGAGCGATGTTTTTGTATGATGAAACTGCATCTAACTCAAAACAGCCCAAAATGGAGTTACAGAAGATTGCCGCACACCCTTGACTGAATATATTTGAGGGTTGTTTAAAAAAAATATTGAATATCATGGGCAACAAGCATCTCATGTTTTCAGACGCGAATGACGAAATTCTTCCCGAGGGAGTGGAGGGGGATAATTCCTCACTGCTGCAGCTGCCACATGCATCCTACAAGAATTAAAGAGTCAAGGCATCTTTACAGTGATACTTCACTTCAACTATTCACATATTCTAATGCAGACACTTCGCATCAGAGTTCTACATTGATTATCCTTCCCAACCTCCCGAAAAATGACATGACATTGAAGATGAAGTTTTTACACAAAATAATTAAACTATATAGAATTTTTTCTCCTTTCTATTTGTATTTTAGAAGGTTTATAATTAAATAATTTTTTTTTTGTAGATTGTGTTTTTCATTTAAAATTTCCAAGGTTCAAGAAACAAGAATAAATTCAAGGATTAAGCTAATAAATTAATTAATCTATGTAAATAAAGATGAAATTCTGTTTGTTTGGTAATTCTGTTTGTTTGGTAGTTCTTTATTGAAATCCATACCGTTTGTCCTAAATTCTCCATATTTCGCTCAGTGGTTCTTTGATAGGTGCGAACACCTGTCCATATTAAAATTGCATAACTTCGTCCAATCTCTTTGCTATCTAATTGTTTATAATGCTATTTTGTTGTATTTTTGTTTATAGAAAAATGAAATTTCCCGGGTGAAACCGGGATACACAGCTCGTTTAAAATAATACTATCAATATTTTAGGACGTCTCCAAATAGTAAGTATTCCACCGGGTGTAACAGGGTGTTTTATAGATATTTTATTTTATCGATCCCAAATATTTTCATATATGTCTTCACGCAGTTCCATGATCAAATTTTGGTACAATCCCTCTTCATTTCTTACTTCAAATCAATAGTGTTTTTTTGGCTCTTTTTATACTGTAAGTATTGAGAAGTATTTCTTTATCTTTCATCACCCTTATCTTCTGTACTGTAATCATTTTTTACTTTGACTAAACTGTCTTTTGAACACAAATTTCATAATTATTTGACTGCAATTTGAATTTAAAATGCAGTAAACGTAAAAGAGTATTACTGTGTGGCTTTTTGAGGTGATGGATAGATATTGTTAACTTCAGCCATGAATATTTTTTCAAGAAATTCTTTCGTTTTTTAAATTAGAAAAAAAGTGGCACACATATGGATTAGCCAGTAAGTTAGAAATTGAAATCGCTGAAAATATTGAAAAATAGTTATTTATAAAACATTACTCTTCAATTTTCAGTCTACATAATTATAATAAGAATAATTATAAACCTCAGAAAATCCATTAGCACTAAAACAGTGCTCTTTAAAACTGAATGCATTGTTATATATAGCTGAAGGTAAATAGTAATCAACTTAACTACAGCCAGAGATAGTGAAGTGAAATATGTATAAGGATTTTTTTTAACAAATTTGATGATATCAATTGTGTTTTCGTGACGTTGAATGAAAAAAAAATGTTTTGAACTCATCATGGAAGCAGAAAGGCACACCTGTCATTCCTACTTAATCATTTCACTTTCACTTTCCCTTCTAAGAGACAAACGGCCCAGCCAAGCATGATTTGGCTCCATAGTTACTAAAATTCATATATCTGTACCTCAGAGGTAAACTGTCGTAACTGACATTATTAAATTTTTAAAGGAGAGCACTTTGGATTTTAAAATTTCGTATTTTTTGTAGTAAAAAAAGGAAAAAAATAATAATAATAATAATAGGTTATATAAAACACCATTCATCAGGAGCATAAATACGAATACCTTTCTATAGAAATATACACCTTTACAATTCAATTACATCAATAATTGGAAACTCGAGAATTTTGTAGTTACAACAGTTTACCTCTCAGGTACAGATATATTTCGTGTTAAAATATAACCAGAACTATTAAAAAAATATTTATATATTGTATGAAATAAATATTTAAAAGATAAACTAAAATAAATAAATAAAACTAAGATACATAGCTTATTATATTCATTTGAATATTCTTCTATACTGCCTATGCTAAATTTTCCAATTTCATCTACAAAATTGAACAGCATATTACGATAATCTTTTAATGATTTGAAACTTAACCATAGTGGTTATCTTTATATCTGAAGGTGATAAATAAGGGGGCCTCCATTTTACGTCCTATCCGAGGGAGGCCCCGAGCCTGTGCAATGTCAGGTATTCGTTATAGATCTCTATCGTAATTATACTTGGGTACGCAAAATTTAGGACTCCCACTGTAGCATCGTCCGATTAGCCTTCGAGGCATAAAGTGACGGTAAACAAACAACAACTAGGAGCCATACGGAAGGAAAAAGAGTGAGGTTATTCTAGGAACATGACCATACCAAGGAAGTACCTATTAATTATCATCAAGCTGTTGTTTTATTGTGCTGAACCACAATAAAACTCTCAAAGGATCTTGGGTAATATTTATATATATAATATATAATATTTATGGGTAATATTATATCATCAATTTACAGAGAAGTAATTTTTTATTGATAATGTGTGGAGCATGGTCTTGAAAGTGAGTGGAAATTATTTTAGGTTTGTTTTCAAGTATTTCTAACAGAAAAGTATCAGTTAGACTTGAATTAATATTGAATAATTTATGTTTTAATCTTTTATTGTAAAAATATTAGATTCAATCAATTATTAATGATTGATAAATACAATTTTTAATGAATGAAAATAGAAATTTGAGCCGTTTTCCGCTATGACCTGTTCAGTGTGATCCAAACGTGCACTGAAAGGTTGGTTATCTCATAGGAGCGAGCGAAACTTGTTGAAACTGAGAACTAATAAAGCTAATCAAGGCCCTTTTTGAACCGTATTAAACTTATTTTAAAAGCATTCGCAAAAAGAAGAAAGTAGTTTATAACATTTTCCAAATATAAAATTAAAGGTCACGGGTTCGCGTCCCGAGGTGGCCCTAGTGTTTTTTACAGGGAGTAAAACTTCCTTGGCTATAAATGGTTCGTTGAGTATTTGGCCGACTCATTGATGATCACACTTGTTTATTTAGAAGGCCAAAGAATGTCTGCATCCGGTAATAATAATAAAAGTGATAACGTCATGTGTGAAGATTTTAAAATAGATAGTAACATTTATGTCAGACAATTTTTAATTTGTGTTACAACAGAGCATCTCTTGGGTAGAAATGAGTTAAAACTGTTTGGCGCTCAGTTAACACTGGAATTAAAACCGTTTGGCACTCAAAATATCGAGAGCCTTTACAGAATTTATTAGGTCCATAATTCAATGGAATCATCCTCTCGAAGATCGACCCTTCCTAAAAATCGAAAAATGGACTAGCCTAGTCTTAGGTGCCGATGTATCCAAAAAAATGCCCTGAAATTTTTTTAAAATGATTTAAAAGATAAAGTTAAAGATACCAGTCCACCTGTTCCTAAAAATAGCAATATTTAAATTTAATTGCGAAACTGGGTATTTTTGCAGATACACTTTCGCTGGTGGTAAACATCAAACCGTTCCACCTTGGCACCGTTTCATATCTAATGGGTCGGCATAGAAGGAATACAAATTTTCTTTTTGAAAATAATGTTGTCGATCAGAATTCCTGTGCTAATTCAGTACGCCACCCTAACCCACTTAAGATCAAGTTGAGGGAGCTTCGAGGAGCACGAATGGAGAATGTATATGCTTTCCTGTTGAAATAAATTAATTTATTCAATGCTAAGTAAAGGTTGAGTTACAGACTAGTACCGAATCTTTATTTAGATTCATCCTATGATATTTAATGGATTCAAATCAAATAAAAAGCCTAGAGACATCCGTTATTAGCCAAATTCGGATCTTCTTATATTATTGTGTTTATTGGCTCGAATACATGTATTAACATACAGGTATTAACTTACACTAATTGTATCTACTAAATCTCAATAAATCCGGAATAAAAAACAAAAACTTTTAATCGGATTTCGGAATAAACGTTCACTAAGCTATGCAAAACCTATCAAAATCATAAAATTATTTGCAAACATAGGTCATTTCTAATGGTTATTCATGGTTGATAGTTAATCACATAATATATTGTTGTATTTTTTTCGGTATAATAACGTTAGGCAGTAATTGCACGTCCTTAAAGTATTGAAGCAGCGTAAAATATTTAAATCTGTAAAATATTGTTTAAAAAATACCTATATAATTTTCTCACCTGATAGCTTCATCTTTCAACTATATCTCCGCCTGAAAAATATTCAAAAATATATTATTATTAATTTTTTTTCAATATGATATTTTTATTTAATATCCTAATTCTAGAGCTTTTCAAAACAAAAAAAAATCGATAGGCATTAAAAATTTGTGATTGATAAACTACATTTTCTAAATTTCATTCAGCATTATTTGTACCTTAGTGTATTGCTATTGTACCTTTATAATACTTTACTTTTATAATACCTTTATAATACTACGCAATACTTTTTCCTAGCTATATATTTCATATATAGGTAAGTGAAAGTAAAAAAAAAAGGATATACTAATATGAAAATTTATGGAACAATTAAAACTAAATAATGAAAGAAAGTTCAGTACTCCTTTTTCTTCTTGTTTAACCCGGTTAATGGTCATGATGGACAGGAAAAGAGATTTTTTTTTTCAGGAATACGAAAGTACTTTCTCCCTCTGAAACCTATTTAGAAGCTTATGTTTACTCTTAACCCTTAGTTGGGAACATCTACTAAACTTACTTAACCGGAAACACCCGCTTCTCAGACTGCTAAAGCAATATTTTTTAAATTCTCGGTGTTTTCCCTATTTTTGTTAAACGGTTATCATATTTTTATTTAGAACATTTATTTCATATTAGGAAAAAAACATTTATAGCTAAATAAAAATTGATAAACATTTTACAAAATAAGAGCATTGAAATGTTAGGTAAATGTAAAATGAGAAACTTATGAAAATATTGTGTGAATAATAATTATGTAAAATACAAACCCATATTTCGCATGTACTTCATTTAAAATAAAATAAAAGATGAAAGCAAAAATAAATACAAAATATTCCTTAAGAAATGTATTACTTTTTTATTTCAAAGAACTAAAATACGTAATAATTACAGGAACAAGATACTAAATGATGTTCATATGAACTCTAGGTACATAATATTATAAAGTAAAATATATGACTGAATAAAAGAAAATATAAAATACTATTCACTATAACGTGAAAGTAGGATACATGATAGGACTAGAATACACCTATCATTTCTAACAATACATTACAAAAATAGGAACTATAAAGGAATATACCCAAATAAAATCTGTTTGTAGTTTACTTATACAAACAATATTTAATAAAGTAAAATGCAAATGAGTAAGAGAAAACAATAGTTACAACAAACCACTAATAGTTCACATCTCTGAAATGCACTTATTACACAACTTTTGAGCATTCCAGGCAGGTTGGGGTTTTGCATTTCACACATTGGTAATTGGTCATACGTTTTTTTTGGTAGGGACAATATCGACAGCTTTTACGTTTTTCCAGCCGGTCGGTACTGGCAGGTCCTGCCAATGATTGAGCTGGTACATTTCCTCTTGTTTGGTGACCATCATTTTCTGTTTCCAAAATAATTGCTCTTAAAGAGTCAGGTAAATTTGTTTGAAGTCGCTGTTTCATGTGGGGACTTACGAGAGAAAGACCTAAATTTTTCATAAAATGAAATCTAGAGGACGAATTTGTGTCCTTGATATGTTTGTGCAAAACATATGCATTGCAGCAACTGACAGACACCAAATGATAAAAAATAGCCAAAGGCCACCTTCTAGTCCGTCTATTGCAGGAATAAATACTGCATTTCATGTCGAGTGTGTCCACACCCGATTTCGTTGCATTGTATAACGAAATAATTTCGGGTTTGTCATTCCCTTGGTCGACGAAATCATCATGGTGCATTGTTGATAAAAGAATGACAGCTTTATTTTTCCTAGGTGTGAATGAAAGAAGAATCATCTCCAACTGCTTTGATCTTATTTGGAAGGAATTCAACTGGGATTTGTGGCTGGTTTTTGGCCAAGGTTCCAACTACGGTGAGGCAGTTGTCCCACAAACGCTGGGCTATTTCCACCGACGTAAACCAATTATCTAAATTTATAATTCGATTGGTATTGTAAATACATTTCGATAACTATACTACAGCTTGAGAAGGCATCTTTAGATTTTTTTCCTCTTCATTGAGCCCTACTCCATCACTATCTTTGCCGCAATACACATATCCATTGTAAAAGTAAGAATTTCTCGCATCCGTTAAACACATTACTTTTATGCCGTATTTGGCCGGTTTTTTCAGGATGTACATCCTGAAACGGCATCGACCTCTGAAAGGAATTAGAGTTTCATCTATGCAAGCAAATGCCCCTATTTCATAATTCTGTTGACTATTTTGAATAAATTTTTCAAATAGAGATTAAATGGCTGCAAGCGGGTCTAATTTCTCTCGTTCCTTTCTGGTTTCAGGATCATCAAATCTCAAAGATCTTATCAAAACTTTACACCTTTTTTCTGACATAGTAGCCCGGAAAATAGGACGTCCAGTCACTTCAGTAGAAAAAAGAGAAGAAAAGTACTTAGATGATTTGAAAATTCCACTTAAAATTAGAAGACCAAAGAGTGCACAGAATTCTTCCTTGGAAGTTTCCTTATAACAAACGCTGTCAGGTGGTTCTAACTTTTGTCGCACAGAACGTAATTTAAAATTAGTCCACCTCACAATATCTTCTATTATACTGTCAAGAAAGAAAAGAACGCCATATATCTTCGGGAGTTGGATTTTGTAATCTTCCTGCTTCCCCCTTGAGACATGAAAGCCGTATTTTTATAATATTTCTTGCTGAGCGGCTGTTTCTCGGGACAATTGCTTTTGAACTCCAAGAAAAACAACCCCGTTTTCCAAAATAGGTTACGGCATTTTCTATGTTTTCACTGGGTTCTTCTTCTTCTTCACAACTCTGTCCTCCAATTGGTCGGTTACCATCATTTGAGGAAGCTGCAGTTATATCTTCAAATTCGGTTTCTGATAGTTCAGATGAAGAATCGTGATCTGAATGTTGATCTACATCTACATCTGTCACATACGAATCTTCTGAATCTCATAATTTTTTTCGTTCGAAAAGACCACGACACGTTACTCATTTTCACCTGAAATGCCAAAAAAGCACTTCACTATTACTTTTTGTGAAATAAAAAATAATAAAATTTAATAATTCCACCTTAGAACAGG